>CM060950.1:265198561-265269618 GCA_030765055.1 Mantis religiosa | reverse complement strand
GAGAGAGAGAGAGAGAGAGAGAGAGAGAGAGAGAGAGAGAGAGAGAGAGAATATTTAAAGAACAAAGGAAAAAATTGGAAAAAGTGAGGCAATGAAACACAGAATGAAGGTCAGGAATATTACAGATATTCATAATTAAATTACTAAGAGGTATTATGTGTCTTAAATTTAAGATTATATCTTCTGTTATGTGCAATTGGAGGAATTTAGTAACAGTGAGGTCAGAATTAATTTAAAGTAAATTTATTGAACCAGAGTCAAAGAGCATTTTAGAAACATGAAATTGAAACAAGAAGAAAAGTAAGCAGTAGCATTTCACTTTCGGAACAAAAACCATGATATTGACCCATATCCAAAATTACTAAAAGAGATGATGAAACAAAACAAACTGACAACATTGAAGAACATATTAATATGGAAAAATAAGGACGTAGTAATGAACTTTGAAATCCCACCAGTCAGTAATTTGTTAAACTAGTTCATAGTTCCACCACCAGAGAGAAAAGCCAAAGAACACCAACAAACGATAGTCGGATCTTTGAGGTTGAAAATGCATGCAATGGCTTCCGAAACTAGTCCCTCAATAATATAAAAATGTAAGTTACGATATGTTAACTGTCTAAAAATATTTTTTCCAATTGATATTTTCTGTTTGAATGAGAACCAAAGGTTCATACTCTCATAATTAGACCTTTATAGTTTATGTTGATCACTCTCAAAATTTTGATGAAATTGGTGACCCAAAATTTGCTCTCTCAAAGGCCAGTCTTGATACCTTTAATTGCAGTCAAGCTAAACCACCTGTTGTTATCTGAATACGTATTCACATGATGTTTTTACTGAATCATATTTAACTATTAGAGAGGCTATTGAAAAACTTTTAAATATCACTTCTACCTAAACAATATATTCATTTATTTCTGTCAGGAATATGAAAAGTATAACTAAGGATTATGAATGAACAATAAAAATATATGTTGCCTCAAATATTTATTTTATAAGGTGTTAAGTTTTTCTTTCCTTTGGTATTTGAGAAAGTCAAGTTCAGTGTATATTTGCAGTATTTCAGTGATTAACGTCTCTTTGTTTCCTTTGACAGTGCTGCTACTACTGCAATATGTGATTTGCGCAAAAGGAAATATAAACCCATGGAACCAGAGGAATATAATGAGTGGTTAGAAAATATAGCTGCAGCCAGAGTAGTTCACAAGCCTCCACCACCACCAGTAAGTAGAACTTGAGCAGAATATAAGTTATATATATGTATGTGGGCTAAAATATTGCAGTGAAAATGATGGCCACATTAAAGCTATGTTGCCAGATCCATGTATTTAATGAGTGAATTCTCTACATGCAAGATATAAAAGTTCATTAAGGGGGCCAGCCCTGCCTATCATGGAAATGTTAAATTTGACAGATTTGATATACTGTTTCCAAACAATTATTGCCCCTAGCACACTTGCAAATACTTTAACACATGGTTCATAGTTCTATTGATACAGTAAAAACTATTTTTGGCAAGATTAACAATAATAGTAAATGTTTTATTCTTCTGCTTTCAATAGTAACTGGAAAAGGTCTGTTGTAATAATAAACACTAAATTTACAAAAAACATAGTCTAAAGAAAACTTTATTTACTAGAGCATTCCTCCCTTACATGGTGGATTAACATGGTTCTCCTTCATCTTATCTACACACTACAATCCTCTCGTCCAAGCGGCAAATTCCAAACCAAATATAATTTTTGTTTATCTTTCAAGAATATTTCTACACTGACCACTTGAGTATCAGGGATCTTAAGGCATCCATAAAACACCTCTGTAAGGCATATATTGGAATGATAAAAAGTCTGTACCACTTCAAGCAAATAAATTTAAAAATATATATGTGTTCCTTTCTTCTGAATTTCTACGCATCCTGTTTTCACAATGTTAGATTTTTATGTAAACATGCAAACATATGCATCTATGCACTGATTTTAAAAGTTCTGATTTTTATTTGGTTTTATGATTTTTGATCCAAAAATATGATGGAATTGCTGATATGTCAATACTTTTATAACAGAGATGCCAAAAAGGTTTGTTGGGTAGCAATGTTTCTTTGGTGTTTGCTATAAAATTATATAAATTTCTCCATAAATCTTTGTATTTTGTGTGCTATATACCTGATTTGTTGTCTGGGCTTATTTTGTCTATTGCAATACTCTTTAAGAAATGCTTAATTCTACATTTGTTTGGGGATACTACATACATACTGTTACAGCCTTTAAAATATTTTTGACTTTTTTTTTTACACTAGGCAGAATATAAACTATTTTAAGTATACTTTTTTCCAGTATTTTATGAAAGTGTTTTGACCTGTTTTCTTTTCTTTTATATTCTATTGGTTTTTATTTTATTGTGTATAGACATCCGTTCTAACAGCTGTAATTTAATCGTATTCTGTAAAAATATTCCCTCTTATTCAGAAGTATGTTGACCAATCTATATGCTTGTTTTAGTTCTTACAGACCTAAACTGAATTCTGTGGATTTGTATGAATATTTTTATGGTACCATTGAAGATTTTTATAAAGTATTATAAATATATCAACTACATATCTATAAACTGTCATGAAGACCATATAGTGGTATTTGGCATATGGGAACTTCAACAATTGACTAAGAGGATATGTGGGATAGAAGAAACATGAGAATTCAGCTTGTTTTATTTTTAATTTTGTATATCACCATTAATGTTCATAACATCCATCTTGGCAACACTGAAAATCATAGGCATGTATTAAAAAGTTTGAAAAGTCATGAAATGGGTCATGGCACTCCAGGAATCACTAGACCAAAAACGCATTTATATATTCATTTGAAGCCTTCTTTAATAATCCTCTGTTAATTAAATGGTGGGCTGCAAATTATTATGTTTTAATATACATTACTTAAAACTTTAGTACAAACAATATTCTAAATTAAAATAAATTGTATTATGAGATTGATTCACAAAAATAACTTTTAGGACCATTGCGTTAATTCTGAATATTAATGCAGGTAGTTGAGCTCATTAAAGAACGAATTTCAGAACTGGAGATCTGTGGTGCAGATTTCACCAGGATTGTCCTCTTTCATTGAGGTTCTTTTGCAGGGTTTCTTCAGTTGTCAGGGAGGTGCACTAAGATTTGGGATGCTTCCTTTCCAAATTTCCTGTTCCAAGAATCATTAAATTTGATGTGTGATATATCATCTATCACCTGTGTTAACATATGAGGTTATATGATCATAACATATAAATATTTAAACCTTTAAGTAAAGCACACATTAACATTAGTCATTAGTGCAACAGAATGTATAAGAAATAGTTTTTGCAGTTTCATTCACATAATTATGTCAGGCACACACTCCCGGCATGGCTGCAATGCAGATATATTGGTAGAGATTTAGCAGAATATCTGTAATATAATGCACATTAGTAAGTAAACAATACTTATTAATGTATAGCATTAGAGATGAAGTTCCAAAGCAATAGAAAAACATAAACTCAACTAACCCTATTCTCTTTTCTTCCTCAGGTTTGTGTCCGCTAGGGTTTCTCTTTCACTTACTACTTTGCCCTAGATTGAGTAGACTAATACTGAATGAACTCTCATCCATATTTTGAATATTTGCTTATCTTTTTACAGCGAAGTCAGCAACAGTTAATGTGTCATTGTCTCCTGTGGACTTGGCAGTTTCTTCATGCCATGGAGTGGTGGACTTGGCGGTTTTTGCTTTTAACAACAAACTTAACATTGGATTTTAGTGTAAAAAGGCGGGTTTTGCTAGTTTCTGTGAATTTATAACTAAAGGTCTCTTCACTGCTTACCCAATGACGTATACAGCTCAAAAAGTAAAAAAAGTGGACTTGGTGCATTTTTTGCATCTAGGCACCTCATATGCAGTAACAATAGGTGTTACTACTGAAAAGTTACTATGAATAAACTTGAAGTTGTGTAATATGAACTTATAATAATGCTTTGCTAAGTTTAAATTTCCTATAATAGTTGAACTGCCTGGAAGGCATCTTGAGAATGCGAGGATTTTATTAGGAATGACAAGAAAAAATTTGCCATGACAGCATTGTCTATATCACATTTTACAAATGTGTGGGAAAGCTTTTTTTATGTGGACCTTGATAACAGCTATAAAAAAAGATCAGCGAGAAAGAGATCCCCTATTTATAACCTGAAACCTGATAAAGCAATATCTCTGGAAGACAAAAAAGATTGATGCATATTTTATTATCTAAGTTTCAACCATGGTTTAAATGTATAAAATCCAATATGTGAGTGCTAGAGCAACTCACCAGAACTTAACCGATCTGCATCATTGTATATGTTTAAAAAATTAGAAAAATAGAGTTTGATGTAGTGCTTCACTATTTCAAAGCAGTGAATAATGTTCTTTTGGACAACATAGAATTGGGACAGGTTTTCTCCGGGTCCTCTGGTTTCCCCATCAGCATTCCACCAATTGCTGCATCATCTTTCCTAAAATTCTTCACCTTCACACCAGGCATTGAGCTGACCAACTATCCTAGTTCTCTATTGGATCCAAAGCTTCAATTTCTCAGGCTTGACCTTAAAAGGCATAGAGGAACAACAATTCCCTAACACCACGATAGTGGTACAACTAGGGAATTTAAAGAAGAAGATGAAGAAGAATAAGAAGATTGGCCTTTTATTGACAATAATGGCAGAAGATATAGCTGAAGCTTTTATGCTTCTCTATACAAGAAAATTAACACAGTTACAAAATTATTTACAAACAACTTTCTGGTTCAACCAGTTAGTTGCCATAATTTTACAAAAATGTAACTTTAAGGAGCAAATACAATAATTAAAAGTGACAATTACAAGAATTATTTATTCCTGAATTATTGCTATAAGGCTGTACCACAGTAATAATTTTTAGAAAGAAATTAGCTTTCCCGAATATACATATGATAAAATTACCATAAATAACCTAACAAGTGCTTGAGTTATGTTGAAAAAAATTGCAAGCAACTGCAAGTTGTATATGATTTTGTCTATGGAATAACACAACTTCATGTTAGATTTGGTATGAGTATTTTAGGAAATATTATAAGTGCAGAAGTTAAAAGTAAATTTAAAACAGACGACTTACTTGGGACACTTTTAAAATTCAGATGACTCTGCAGCAAATTATTGTTTCTCTATAAATGTAGTATGTGTTTCATATTTTGTGTGACCATCTGTTATAGGTGTCTGAGTTAACCTGGGTTTGGGTTACTTGGGATAATTTGTTGTTGTTAATGTATTATTATACATTTTGATGTAATGTCCCAAGTTTGCCAATGCTTATACAGGATGAGTAAACAAAACACAGACAATGCTGAGTATGTTGCGCTGGGCAACACACTGGTAATTTTTTAAGAAGGACCCCTTGTCCAGAAACACACAATTTAGATGTATAACGTCAAATTTAGAGAACTGGTGTCCTGAGTACCCGTTTGAGAGGACGAAAATCCATGTTTGCAGATTGTTAGAAGTCACCATTACACATTTAGTATGAAACTGTGGGCTGGAATATTTGCTGACTCTATCATTGGTCTGTATCTAGTCCTAACTGGACCGATCTACCTCACATTTTTTAGAGATATTTTGCCTACCCTATTGGAGGACATCTCACTACACATTTGGTAGATTATGTGGGTGCAACCCAACAGAACTCCAGCACCCTTTGAGAGAAATATGCACAACTGCCTCAATGTTACATACCACAATCCATTGATTGGTAGAGGGGGACCAGTTCCGTGGCCAGCACGATCACCAGATGTCACCACTGGACTATTTTCTATAGGCTAGTTTGAAAACCATGGTGTATACTACTGCTTTAACATCAGAGGAGGACCTCATTGCACAAGTATATGGAGTGATTACCATTCTTTCAGGTCAAGCACACTTATTGGAGCATGTATGTGAAGCTCAGCGCAGCCGATGTAGATTCTGCATTGACATAGGTGGTACCCAGTTTGAACTCCGTTTGTAATGTTAAACTGCTTTGTGCAGCATAGCATTTGTTTGTTATATTGACGACATATGGAAGGCACATTTTGATGCTCTAATGTATCCAAACTGTGTGTTTCCGGACATGGGTTGCTGCTTGGAAAATGATCTGTTTGCCATCTTGTACAACATACCAAGCATAGTGGGTGTTTTCTTGACTCATCCTGTATAAGATAAAACAAAATGTTGAAGTATAAATTGTTATTACAAAGTGGATAATTGCATTTTAGAAACAAACAAGTACAAAACAAAAACATATGTGCCTCTGCTGATTTAAACAGTTTAATAAATTATATTATTTGAGCTACCTTGACATCATCTATATAATCAAGATATGAAGATATGGAAATACAAAGATATCAGCTTACCCTTAATAGTTCTGAAAATATTTACAGTGATGGGTTTGGTCACTTCCTAGAGTAAGAGCTTGCACAAGAAGCTTCCTCCCTTTATGGGGCTTTCTCCCACTAACATGTGGTTGGATATTCAACGGGGCATCTATGATTTTTCTATCACATTCTTTTATCATCAAATTGTCGTTATTCTCAATTTCTTTATTTGACATTTCTGCTGCAAATGTAGCAAGATCTATTTCAACACTGGAATCATTAATAGAGTAGCAATTTATATCAGTTTCCATGTCTGAATCTGCAGTCCTTAGGTGGTTGTTCCTTAGGAGAAGTTAAGGATGTACCCGGAATTCCTGTTAGTTTTTCCTTTGCACGCGATTTCCTTTCAATTAATTGTTCTCAAGAAATGCTTTTATCAGCAACAAACTGGACCTTTTCTCTTTTTCATTAAGTTCCTGATCCAAAGTACTGCTTTTTCTTTCTTTTTAATTTTTTTTTTTTTTTAATGGGGAATTCTTGAAATGTTGAGTTCCACCAATTTTCATTAGCTGCTTTTAGTGATAAGTGCTTTAAAACTTGTGGGCATCTAGTATATATATTGCACCTGTTCTAAAGATACTCTGTTAAGTTTTCTTCTGCAGTCTCAACTACATTTTCCAAACCTTTTTTCAGCACATGAAAATGTGTGTTTGGTATTGTGCCACAAAGTTTTCCTTTCCATTTTTCAATATTTTTTTAAATTCAGTTGTTAATGGTCTGACAATATGCTAAGGTCCAAGGGTTGTTAAAGATTAGAAGCATTTACTGGTAGCAACACAATTCAAGTATTGTTTTCTTCTCCTTCTGTCACTTTTATAGAAATGTGACTCGGTAAATTATCACCAATTATGAATTGATTGGTTCTAATCTTATATACCTGAACTGTTCTTGTACTTGGAATGCTGCCATTTTATCCTGGACAGCCCTCTGCAATACATAAAAGTATTTATGTTGTACCATTAGACATGCTTGTATCCCGCCTGTATCTAGGTGTATGTTTGAGCCTCTTTGTGCATGCAGGACTATTGTAAAAAAGAAGCCTTCAAATAAAGCACCTTCAATTCAACCAAACTTACACATGTTGTAGCTTGCACCCACAACTTTTCTTTTTAGCTATCTCTGATACAAATGCTTCACTTTTCACACCATGCAGGAAGGCAGAGAGCATCCACTAGTTGTTCTGTCCAACATTTCAGAAAAGCAAACCAAAAAGAAATAGCTTTTCCAATTACAGAAGCTATTAATGGAACATTTGTAGTCAGTTTATTTCACACTTAGGGATAATCACATTTATAGGGATTAGCTTCGGGAGCTGTTACTTCCATTGTACACATTTTCTCTGTCTCCCTATTCTGCCTAAATTTGCTACAAAACTGATTTCCTATGTTCTTACTTCTCTCTCCTTTTATAACAAATTTAATCTAAGGCTTCTCTTTTTGATTGCATCCATTATTTTCTCCAGATCAGCAAAACACATGAGTAGACCACATGAAGTGTTACATGTGAATAGCCCTTAAATAAATATAAAAAATCAAATACCAAGAATACCAAATGTTATTGAGTAAGAGGCCTTCCAAATTATGGTATGGAAAACATTTCAATGTGGGGCTTTGAGGTCACAAGGGGCCAACCTCAGAATTTTAAATGCAATCATGGTTTTAATTGTTAATTCTGGTTCCTCTTAACAAAGTAAACAGCCTTTATTAAATAATTCTTTTTCTAATATGATTCCTTGGGCTGTTAATTAAAAATTTTCCTTGAAGTACACTGTAGTAGTAATGATTACTAAAGGAATAAGTAACTAAATAAATAAACACCGTGGTTCTTAATTTGTTAAATGCTAGAGTAGGTTTCATTAACCCCAAAAGCCTAGGTGATTCTTTTGGAAAGTTTTTCCTCTATCAACATATATGGGATATAACTGCTACAAGGTTCTTGAATTCAGATTTCATATTTCCGAATTTTGAAGAGCCACAGCAATAATCAAGATAATGGACCACATACAGAATTATAGTAAAATCACAAAATCCATGTCCTTTCACTTGGTGCCTTATTTCCTGCCCAAGTTCATGAGATATACTAACTTCATTTAAAACATCCTGTTACAGTTAAACAACTTATTTTAGAGTGAAGGAAAGTTCTAATAAAATTTGCTTAGTTGAATGAGGGGAAAAAGTATATAATGATTCCATTTAAAATTCTGAGGCTCACCTCCCCCCTCTGTGCTCCATGGAAATATTTTCCAGATTACAACTTGGAAATCTCCTTGTTCCAGCTGATTTTTTAATTACAGGCATTTGGATTTTCCTGTTTATTTTAGAATCTTCATCTGTAAGACTTTATGTGGGCATAATTCATCTATCTTGTTGTTCATATTTATCCACCAGTATTCTGACTCTAGGGACATGTCAACTGCAGTGTTACTTTTCCTGCGTATTGTCTGAAATTTAACACTTCATTTAACATGTCTGTCTCTTTAGTGCTCCCACAAGCAACAGCTTTGTGTATTGTGAAATTTGTAGCCAAGGTGTGGATTGGCAAACAGGAGGTCTGTGGATCAGATCTTTCCTGAATGAAGTATTTTCCTGAGTTTTCTGCACACTTCATTACTGGAAAATGCCGAGAAGTACCCTAAAGCGATAACTGGAATGTTTTGTTCCCAGAAATCCTTTTAAAAAATATCACTTAATTCCATGCATCATGAATACTCACTGCTTACAATGCCATAAGTTTCCCCATTTTTTTTCTTCTGCAAACCACATGTTTTAAAATTAAACTGGTATTGCACAAACTTTCAATGGGGTAAGGTGGCTGCATTTGACCTTCAACAGCATATGCTTTCTCCGTGTTTGACAGTATGGCGCCAACTTCCATTGCATTACCATTTATAAGGTGTCCACATTTGAACCCCATTCTATTATTCACTTTTTCACAGTGAAAAGTGAAATGGCTATCAATATTCATTGCCAGTTAGTGTGTGTTTGTGGTGAAGGAAGCATAACCATCCAAATGGTTCACCTCTGGCATTCATGGAACCTGGAAAGATAGCAAAATGTACATGATGAATGCAGTAGCAGGCTGTAGCCGCTACAGGCAATGCAGCCACTGTTGCAATTCAGACTATGGTGGATGAAGGTCAATGCATTAGCATTAATGAGAAAATGAATTGACTGCCTCTTGATATGGAAATTGATTCACCTCTATTGCAACAATCCTGTCAGATGTCTTGCAGTATTGAAAAGTTGTTTAAGATGGGTCCCATGTTGGCTCAATGATGCAGAACTTCAAATGGGATCTTTTTTCTCATTCACCTTATTCTCTGGATCTTGCTCTGAGTGATTTTCATCTCCTTCCACAACTCAAGTTGCACCTTGGAAGCAAACGGTGGAAGTGGAGGTGAACTGCTGGTTATGGAGGCAGGACCCAACCTGGTATGACAAAGGCGTCAAAAAATTACTGCCAAGATATCAAACATATTTAGACAGAAATGATGACTATGTGAAGAAGCAGTGTACGAGTTGTAGAATGAAAATAAAGAACTGTACAAGTATAAAGAGCATGCTTGTACTTCTTGTAAAATAGGAAACTTATTTATACGATGACCCCTGTAGTAAGAATGGAAGTTATACTACTAATAATTAATGATCAGCAAATCTCAATATATGGAAACTCTCACCTTAAGAGACCAGTGTCCCACAAAACTTACAAGAAACTTATACAAGTATTATTCAGGAGAAAGGGTGCTTTCAAAATTATGTTTTCTTAAATGAACAGTATTTTAGATGCAGTTAGAATTAAACAAAATGAAATTAGAACAATATTTACTTAAGAAGTAATTGATTCACATTTAGTAATAAGCAAACAAAAAGGCTTTGCCAGGGTAATCCACCTTGACCTTTTCTAACAGATCTATATATGAACAATTTAGAAGCACATATTACAAAAGCCTTTTCATATTCGTTTAAATTCTAGACCAGATACATTATTGATATTTCTGTTACGGTCCGTAAGAACTTTTTAATTGATTTCGTGAAACTGCTGAATGTATAAGATCATCACATAAATTAACTTTAAAGAGAGTCGATTAAAGACACTAAACAATACTTACTTTTAAATTTTTCTGGAACATGTTTCTGAGGCTTTGCCTCTATCATCAGCCGGCTCTCGACTGGTTCTCGTTGGTGTAGCTGACGATATTTTGTCACAGGTCTCCTCTGGTGGCAGTTCAAGGAACTTGCTGAACAAATCTTTCTGGGGGATGTCGAAATTGAATATTTTGTTCCTATTTTTTGAAATGAAGATTTGTTCCCATGTGGATAGTTCTTGTTTTCCTGATGTATGTTTTAGTAGTTTTGGTTCTGGATTTATGTTGTGGTTTTTTTCCCAAAAATGTGTGGCAACTGCTGATTTTTCTAATTGTTTATATTTTATGTTTCTAAAGTGTTCCTTTGCTCTTGTTTCTAAATTTCTTTGTGTTTTTCTAATATAAAGTTGACTACAGTCATTGCATTCAATTTGATATATACCAGATTTTTTGTTAGATGGAATGGCATCTTTGATGTTTGAGCAAATTAGGTTTTTTAAGGAGAAATAGTTGACTGGTGCTAGTTGAATGTTTTGTTTTTTGAAAACTTTTTTGAATTTATCATAGGCCCATGGATGGTAAGTGAATTTTTTGAAAATCATATTAGTTTCTGTAGCTGAGAGGGTTGTGGTTTCCTTTAGTAGCTTCTTCTTTTTTGCTGAGTTCACTTTTTTGTCCACTAATGATTTGGGAAAGTTATTTTTTTGTGCTATTTCAATTATTTTGTTGTATTCTGTTTTGTATTCTTCTGCTGTGAGAGGGATGTTTACCAGTCTGTGTGCTAAACTATTGAAGATTGCCTGTTTGTGGGATCTTGGGTTGTAGCCATTAGCTTTTATGTAGTTGTCTGTCTGTGTTGGTTTTCTGTAAATGCCAAAGTTTAGTCTGTTTTTATTCCTCATTATTTTTAGATCCAAAAATGGTAAATGCTCATCTTTTTCTATTTCTACAGTGAATTTGATGCCTTTTTCTTGGATATTTAAAAGTTTTAGTGCAGCACTGATGTGTTTTTTTTGGTACTATTGCAAAGATGTCATCTACATATCGTTGCCGGAGTTTGAACATCCAAGGGAAACCTTTTTTGACCCTTATTTCTAATGCACTCATGTACAGATCGGCCAGGAAGGGTGATAGGGGGTTGCCCATTTCTAGCCCTGAAGTTTGGTGAAAATATTTTGTTTGAAACTGAAAGAAATTTTGTTCTATGCATAATTTGGTTAGTTCGATGTAGTCTGAAATTTCAGGTGAGGTCATTCCAAGTGATTTGAGCCATTTTTCTATCAACGGTGGGAGTTGATTAACTGGTATGCTGGGAAACAGTGATTTAACATCAAACGAGACTAGTGTGTCCTCTTCTTTTAGTTCAGTATCCTTAATGTGTTCTGAAGTTCATAGGTGTTTTTGATGCTTAGGCTGTCGAATTTTGGAAATGAGTTGAATTTGTTTGTTAGCCACTTTGCAAGTTTGTATGTTGGTGAATTTATACTGCTAACTATAGGTCTCATTGTAATGGATGGTTTGTGTATTTTGGGTAAGCCATAAAGTCTAGGTAAGGTTTAACTGCATATTTGTTTGGTATTATGCTTGATTTTGCTATTGGTTTTACAAATGACTGTATGAAAGTTTTTAGAGGATTTTTGTTAATGATTTCATATTCATTGTCAGTTAGCATTTTTTCCATTTTTTCAATATAATCTGATTTTTCCATTATGACAATCTTGTTGCCTTTGTCTGCCTTTGTGTAAATAACGTTTTTCTGTTTCAAAGAATGGATAGTATTATGTTTTCTCTTCTGAAAGGATCTGTTCTCTATTTCCTCCAAATTGAATTCCTCAAATTGAATGCAATGACTGTAGTCAAATTTATATTGGAAAAGCAAAAAGAAATTTAGAAACAGGAGCAAAGGAACACTTTAGAAACATAAAATATAAACAATTAGAAAAATCAGCAGTTGCCACACATTTTTGGGGAAAAAACCACAACATAAATCCAGAACCAAAACTACTAAAACATACATCAGGAAAACAAGAACTATCCACATGGGAACAAATCTTCATTTCAAAAAATAGGAACAAAGTATTCAATTTCGACATCCCCCAGAAAGATTTGTTCAGCAAGTTCCTTGAACTGCCACCAGAGGAGACCTGTGACAAATTATCGTCAGCTACACCAACGAGAACCAGTCGAGAGCCGGCTGATGATAGAGGCAAAGCCTCAGAAACATGTTCCGGAAAAATTTAAAAGTAAGTGTTGTTTAGTGTCTTTAATCGACTCTCTTTAAAGTTAATTTATCATAACAACACTGTTCTCAACACTTCCAAGAAAGGAATTCATCACATAAAGTTGATCACATAGTAAATTGAGGAAGGGAATCAAATACTTTTCTTAGAGTTAATGATTATCTGACAAAGTTATAATATTCAATTCAGAATCTACGGAAAACCTACTCACCTAAATAAATGCATAAAACACAATAGTCTCAATTACTACTTCAAATGAGCAGCTCTCAGAGGCTTGATCCACAGACTTAACAACATACCTCTAGAACCAAAACAATATAATGATGGATTTAAGTATTTATTGAATACAGCACAGAAAACTGGATGTAATCCAAATTCAATCAGAAAAATTATCAATTGGGACTACAGACAAATGAATTTAAAACACATCACTACTCTGCAAAAGACAAATAAAAACAGGAAATAACAAATAATTGACATTCCACCATGGCATTCCCTAAGTTTGAAAGAATATTTCAGGATTATAACAACAAACTATTAGCACAAAACAGGTCTTCACTTAAGAAACTGTTAAATAATCCTTTAAAAAACACAATAATACCAGAACAAATATCAAGTATATGTAGAACAGATTGTGAGGATTGTGACAAATTCTATTTTAGACTCACAAAAATGAATTTAAAAACTAGATTAACAGGACAT
Organism: Mantis religiosa; assembly: GCA_030765055.1. Classification (NCBI taxonomy): domain Eukaryota; kingdom Metazoa; phylum Arthropoda; class Insecta; order Mantodea; family Mantidae; genus Mantis; species Mantis religiosa. The sequence goes on along the minus strand of CM060950.1, from coordinate 265,256,148 downwards.
GGAAGAAACATAAAAGATAATCAAATAAAAACATCCGCAGTTGCATTTCATTTCTGGAACAAAGAAATATAAAATATATAAAATAGAAAAATTGGCAGTTGCATTTCTTTTCGTGAACAAGAACGACAACATTGGAGAGGAGATTAAATTATTGAAACCATTAACAACAAACTCAAACTTTTGATTATGAAGAAAATTTCACATGCTATCAGTTTGTAATTTAATGCAGTTATGTAGGAAAATTCTCAGAGAGAGAACCAATTACAAGACGCTCACATGATAGCCGACTATGAAGACAGTCATCAGTTGCCAATCAGCTGATGATGGGGCTGGAACAGTCCCAAAAATGTTTCTGTTTCTAATAGCTGATGTGATGAAGTTTTAATATATGACACAGTAAGTCTTTTATTTTGAAATTAACTTCATCTTTAGCAGCGCTTTTCCTAAAAATTTTAATTGATGTTGAATATTTATGCAATACATGTATCTGTAGTATTATGGCATTTTCAAAGGTATTCTTGATTGTTTTTTAGTTGATTGTTATTGTTTGTTTGAATTTGCTCTAACTTCTTTTTAACACTACAAATTTGCAAAAATGTTTGAGGTATAAGTACAAGAAGAATCCAGATGAATTCCAGTGTATATTAGAATATATTTGAGTTGTGTAAGGAGCTGAGAAAAAGAATTCTTAAATATTACACACATTAATGTAAAATTTTTGTATGGAAGTAAAACAAAATTATGAAAAACAAAGTAATACTTTAGATATTTGCTGTTTACTTGCATTAAACTTTCTGTTTTCATTCATTATGACAATGTGTATTGTATTTTTGCAGAAGAAGAAACGAGTGAAGCTAGCAGTATTAAAACCAAGAATAGACAGACTTGCCAAACCAGTAAAGGTATATCAAAAAGTGAACGAGGCAATATTTTTTACGGTAAGTGTTTTAGTTTTAATAATTTACATTTCCAACACATATTTAATTTTATTTTCAGCAAACACTAACTTATTACCTGAATTTACATGTATAATAAGTTAAATGGTAACAACCGTTTGTCATGCAAAGGCATTCTGTGCAATCCCTATTATCAGCATGAGCACTTTTCCTCTATTTGGAGGATTGAGTATGGGTGTTAGCATTGTCTAGTATGGGTTGACCTCAGCCTCATGAAGTCTCTGAAGCTTAATTGAGGGTTGCCAGGATACTACACTTTGCCCATGACACACTGAATCAAAGGATAGAGCAACTGTGCAGTCAGTCTTGGCTTTTTCTCGGCTGTTGCACTCGGAGTTAATGTTTATGGGTATGCATGGTAATTATTTTAAAAAATTATCGAAAACAACTATACTTGTAGGAGTTGTACAACATTCTTTCAATTTCTACAAATAAAATAATTTAACTTCTATAGAAGCATTTTATTCTATATTTTTGCTCCTATAGCTACAATCCTAAGGGGATACACTGTTTGAAAGCCTAATAATTTGAAAGTTAGAAAAACTGTATTGTTCAAATTGTTCTTTATCACCAGCTGTATACACGACAAATGTTGAAAAGGAAAATCTAATGAAAACATAATTAATTATCTTGAATACGATCTTAGTATTCTATAATATTAACAAATTGCCTGCCATGTCATCTTCAAAGCTAACTTCAAACCTGAATTTGTATATGAAGTGGAACTCCAAAATTAACCAACGAATTAGAGGTTAGTATCCAAGAGAGTGTGCAAATCATCTCCCTTAGAGCTTTCAAAACTACTATTGTTGAGCATTGTTTCACATTGTGAGTAGTGTCAGCTTAACATATATTGAAATGCTAAAAGAACTACAGTTCTCCGAGCAATGCATGAAACATTACCATTCGTGAAGTTAACATTTCAGTTTTTGACAAAGTAACCACAACTAAAAATATTTTTATGAATATGCATTGTGAGTAAAATTATCTTACACTTTCAATCATGAGTAGAAACCAGAAGTAAACATTCTATTGTTGCACATGACAGCCATTAAAAAAGAAAAAAAAAGAATGAGTACACTAAAATTTGGAGAAAGACACATTTTTCTCCTTGTGGTGTTCCCTACTTGAGATTTTTATAGTAAGTATGTCGTGTGATCTTGCAGGAATTTTTAAATTTACTGATAAAGGTATTTTACTTACCCCTGTTTCAGATATAATCATGTCATTTATTTTAATATTAACTTTGCTTGCACCAGAAAATCTGTTTCCTGCCTAAGTGTTTATCAAATAAGTCTCAGAAAAAATGCTTCTTGGTCATTTTGTTTTGCTTCTGAGGGACATGCCACTCAAAAAGTGTAGTGGAGGCGATGGTGTTGGTACCTAGTGACATTCATTTTCCAGATATTGGTGTTCCCCTCAAAGATGTTGGAGGACAGCAGAATAGCGCAAACTTTATTGCATTGTATGATAAGGTACTTGTGTATGAAGGTGATGATGTTGGAGTAACTGATGAAATGAGTGGTAGGGGAAACTGGATTACCTAATGAAATCTGTCGAACACTGCTTCATCTGCAATAAATTCCACTTGCAACTCCTGAGATGAAACTTGGGGTGCCTTAATGAGATATAGGCAATATATCTATTGGCTGTTCTGTCACTTAGAGACTAATATCTAGAATAATACATAAAAAAACTGAAGCTAATAACACTAAAGTACTACAAGTATTACAATAAAATATAATAATTTGTTACAAACTTAACTTATGCTTTTAAGAATTTGTAAATTCTTAAAAAGATAAGTGAAGCTTGTAACAAATTATTATATTTTATTGTAAGAAACATCTAGAAGGAGTTAAAATACACATTTTGTGCATTTTTAATTGTGTAAATATTTCTTTTAATCTTCCATAGTATTTCCTGCTGTTTTGTTTGAATTTTCAATATTTTAACCTACATGTATCTTAATTTTTGTCTAGCTACTACTTTGCTTTTCATAACCCAATGCAAAGAATATGGAGTAGTTAGACTTGTATAATCAACTTACCTACTTTTAGCAGTAGACTGTAGTCTCAGCCTTCTCTGTATGCCTACATATCTCTAATAACATATTGAAACAATTTCTGGTAAGTATTTATGATGCTTAATATGAAAATGTATTATAACTTAAAAATAACACGGGAATATGCCACATCAATTTATATTTGGTGATAACAAAAGTTATAAATACAAGCAAATTACATTTAACATTTCCATATTTTCTAAGAGTCACTTTAAAAAAACTCATTAATGAAACATATTTCTTTAATATCATCACGAAGCCACTATCTACGATAGTGCAGCTAGTGTACACAAAGGGCTGGCAAATAAAGATAGCTGAGATAAAGGACTTGCTGGCATAGATTAAGTTACGCCTCTGGAAGGTGATAGATTATTCAGTTTCTTTATTATTCAGGAAATATCTAGAATTTATCAATGAGGTATTTAAGAAGGCGACGACTCGCCAAGAGTCAGTCGCGAAACGTCGTAAGTAGTAAACAGTTGAGCTGATGTAAACTGATTGCTGTTTGTTATTGTTATCGGCCTTGGTAGATTGTGTGGTGTATGTGACGTAATGTTTGTTACGTGAAAATTGAACAGTGTATTTCTATGGAAATAAAGAACATTTGGAATATCTGCAACTCGGACTTTTAATTCTATGAACTCACATATTGAAAATTGGTGTCAGGAAGTGGAACAACGACAACATCGCCGAGAAGATGAAAGAAATGAAGGCCGAATTAACAACGAAGACGGAAGCTGCAAATAGCAACTTGGCCGCGAAGATGACCGACATCAGGAAGAGCAGCCGGATGAACGAGTAAGGCCCGGCGTGGCAAGGAACATGTCGGCGCCATCACCACCATCCCCTCGAGTGACACTGTGCGCCGTCAGCCGGCTAATGGATGACAGCCTCATCGCTGGAGCAGCCGTGACCGTCATCGGACCTGACATAGCCAGGGGTTTGCCGTCAAGGAAACCAAACCGACCGTACCAGCTTGTGACGGCATCGGGTGACACCTTACCTGTGGAGAAGGAGGCTCTGTTGGAGTTGACCTTGGGAAGGAGTGCCGTGCGTCTGTGGGTGTTCGTCGCGAAGGTGGCTGAGGAGGTGATTCTGGGATTGGATGCCCTTAGGAGCCACGAGGCGACGGTAGACGTCTGCAAGAAGGACCTGCGGCTCAATGGAGAAGAGGTCATGCTCCGGCTACCCAAAGAACGCGCTGGAATCTGCAGGGTCATCTTGAAGGAAGACGTGGTGGTCCCCGCGAGAAGCGAGGTGGTGGTGACGGCGCGACTGGAAGGCCAGCGGACAAAGAACATGATGCTGGACCAGAAGACGCCTGTGCACGGACTATGTGTGGCCAGGACATTGTTGCCATGCCACGAGGAGGTAATCGTTGAGGCTGCTCAACCTGACAGACACCGATCACGGCGTCCAGGCCGGAACGGAGATGGGGACGTGCGAGCCTGTGGTCAGCGTAACCGCAATCGGCAAGACTCAGGAGCCGGTGCCGACGCAACATCTGGGGCCCCGGCTGAAAGGCTTACTGGAGAGGGTGGCCGACCAGCTGACCGCAGAACAGCTGGAGAATGTTCGACAACTGCTGAGGCGATACCAGCGCGTCTTCAGCCAAGGTAACAGTGACTACGGCCGCACGGACAAAGTGCTTCACCGTATCGACACCGGAGACGCCAGGGCTATTCGGCAGAAACCTAGACGCGTTCCGCTGGCAAAACAAGTGGCGGTACGGGATATGCTAGATGACATGAAATCCAGGGGAGTGATTGAAGAGTCTGACAGCCCGTGGTGTTCCCCTGTAGTTCTGGTGACGAAGAAGAAAGGTGAGCTACGCTTCTGCGTGGACTACAGGAAGCTGAACGCTGCCACCCGGAAGGACTGTTTCCTCTTACCCCGGATTGACGACACTCTGGACACGCTAGCTGGTACACAGTGGTTCTCGACCCTGGACCTTAAGTCGGGTTACTGGCAGGTGGCTCTAGACCCGAGAGACAAGGAGAAGATCACATTCTGGACAGGCCAAGGGCTTTGGCAGTTCAGTTATGCCCTTTGGCCTCTGCAACGCACCAGCCTCATTTCAACGCCTCATGGAATCAGTTATGAGAGGAGTGATATATGACGCATGGCTGTTATACTTGGACGACATCATCGTCGGCAAGACGCTCGAAGACCATCTCGACAACCTGAGCAAGGTGTTACAGAGACTGTAGGCAACCAACTTGAAGCTGAACGCTATGAAGTGCTAGCTGTTCCGCAATTAAGTTAACTACTTGGGCCACACAGTCTCACCAACCGGAGTGGCCACAGATCCGGAGAAGACCCAGGCTGTGAGAGATTGGCCTCGCCCAAAGAATAAGCGAGAGTTGCGCAGTTTCCTGGGGCTGTGCAATTACCGCCGCTTCATAAAAGGGTTCTCCAACATCGCCAAACCCCTCACGCACCTGACAGAGGAACACCGACCCTATGTGTGGACAGATGACGCCGAAGGCGCTTTCCAGCACCTGAAGAAGACCCTGTGCAGTGCTCTAATGTTGGGATTTCCACAACCAGGCAGCAGCTTCATTGTGGACATCGACGTCAGCGACCATTGCATTGGAGGCGTCCTATCGCAAATCCAGGACTGCCATGAGCGGGGTATAGCCTACTACAGTAAGATGCTATCCAAGGCAGAGAAGAACTACTGCGTCACCCGGCGAGAGTTACTGGTGGTGGTAAAGACGTTGGAGTACTTCCACAAGTACCTGCGTGGTCAGCCATTCCACCTGAGGACTGACCACTCCGCCCTAACTTGGCTACTGAGCTTTAGGAACCTGGAAGACCAGACAGCACACTGGGTACAGAGGCTGCAGGAGTACTACTTCACCTCTGAACATCGTAGAGGGAAGAGCCACGGTAGACCCTGCCCAGAGGATTGTGGCCAATGCACAACGGTGGAAGAAATGTGTAGTGTTTAACGCCCGCTTTTACTACATACGGCACCGCAGGCGATGACACTGATGATACATGAGATGGAGATGGAGCACCGGTGGAATGAGACGGCGGGGGAAACCGGAGATCCCGGAGAAAACCCATCCCAGCGCCATGTTGTCCACCACAAATCTCACTTTGCGGTCGCCTGGGATCGAAAGAGTGGAAGAGAAGGAGCGTGCCGCAGCTTTCAGAGTGGTCACGGCAGTGCCTGCGGATGACTGGAATAGCGCAGGCCTGAGGAGAGAGCAGCTGGCGGACGCCGACTTTGGGCCACTCTTGAGGGAAGTGGAGGCAGGGACAAGAGCAACCTGGGACGACATCGCACCGAGGAGCGCCACCTACAAGTCGTACTGGGCCCAATGGGACTCACTTAGGACAAGAGAGCGTATGGGAATCATCTGATGGGAAGACGCAAAGAGAAGAGTTGGTCCTCTCCGAAATAAGGTCCCGGAAGTCTTAGAGGTAGCGCACGCTGGTATTTCAGGAGGATACTTGGTAGCAATCCGGACGATCGACAAACTTCGGCAACGCTACTACCGGCTGAGGTTCCGAGCAGATGCTGAGAGATGGTGCCGTCAATGTCACGTGTGTGCGGCGAGTCGCGGCCCCCAAACTAGGAGCCGGGTTCCAATGCAGCAGTACAACATCGGAGTGCCATTTGAAAGATCGCCATCGTCATAGCTGGACCATTCCCAGTGTCCGACCAGGGCAACAAATACCTAATAGTGATCGTGGACTACTTCACCAAGTGGCCGGAGGTGTATGCCATCCCGAACCAGGAGGCAAAGACAATCACGGACTGCCTCGTAGAGCAAGCGTTCTGCCGATTTGGGGTGCCATTAGAGCTCCACAGCGACCGGGGCACCAATTTTGAACCCAATCTGATGAAGGAGCCACTAGAAAAGCTAGCGCGTCTAGTGTACACAAAGGGCTCGCAAATAGAGATAGTTGAGATAAAGAACTTGCCGGCATAGATTAAGTTATGCTTCTGGAAGGTGATAGATTATTCGGTTTCTTTATTGTTTCGGAAATATCTAGAATTTATCAATGAGGTATTTAAGAAGGCGACGACTCGCCAAGAGTCAGTTGCGAACAGTCGTAAGTAGTAAACAGCTGAGCTGATGTTGTAAACTGATCGCTGTTGTTATTGTCATCGACCTTGGTAGATAGTGTGGTGTATGTGACGTAATGTTGTTACGTGAGAATTGAACAGTGTATTTCTACGGAAGTAAAGAACATTTGGAATATCTGCAATTCAGGCTTTTAATTCTACGAACCACAAAGTCACAATATTGTGACAAAATGACAACAAAAGCTTGTGCCAATTACTCACTCTATTTGTCACTAGAATCATTAGCCCAAAGTTGACTTTATAATAACTTAAGTTTTTACAAATACATGGAGCAAACACGACAGTGCCAATGTTTTTTATGCCTCTGTTGGGCATACCAACTTGCACTGCATGAAACCTCTCGATGCTCACTGCCTGTTGACTTTAACACTCACTTAAACACTTTAACTGCTTGCCGATTTTCTGACACATGACTCTCTGGCCAACTCACAACTACTGTACACACAACTGACTGGGCTGAACTCAACTGCTAGGCTGGCTTTTGTCCTCCCTTTTATGTTCAGCAGATTGTGGATGAAATGTTCTGAAAGCCAACGTATCTCAAATTGCCTGGATGGAACATTCTTGAAGCTGATTTTTCTGGATTTCCCGAAATCAAACAGTCTGGAACATCAGCATGGCACAACAAAAGGCACATACTTCCAGCTTGTGATTTTAGCATCTGTCCTTGAATTTTCCATTTTTTGTTCCCCTTGACAGCAAATAATAAAGGTTATGGACTTGAGTAACTCATACGTAATCCCTTTACAATAGGTATTCCCAGCTGCCATGATAATAAGTTTAAATGCTCATTAACAACAGTATTTAGTATGCAAGAGTTTCAAAGTGCATCTAGCGTATGCCATCTCTTTAAGGCCAAGAGAAGGTAGGTGTGCTCCCTTAGGTCATAAGGAGAACATAAAGTAAGCAACAGTAGCAAGCCAAAGGAAGTTACTGACCACTGAAGTGCTTAAGTAGTCTTAATGTTCAGCCTGCAAATGTGTAATTTTATTCAATGGTTACCACCTATTTGAAGATAAATGAAAACACTGACTTAAATGAAAAACATTGCCGGTACGATTAAATTTTTCTGTCACAAACTGTATGTTTTCTTTTAAACTATAAATATCATTCTTTGACTTTGAACAATTTATGTGTTTATACTTGTTGCTAAATTGTTTGATGTTTTTTTCTAAATCTAATTGTATTGTTTCCAGGTAAAGCGACCTGCTCTGAAGTATCGTCTTACTGATAGAACCAAAGAAATTTCTCAACCCAGGCATTATGAAGAAGCTGAGCAAATTGAACTTACAAAATATGGAGTGATTCCGCGGGCTCTGAAAGCTATAGGTTTGTTACTCAACTTTACATCACTGCCTTAGTGCAGCACTTTACAGAAGAATTTATTTTCATATGCATATATTGGATAAAAAGTTAAAGTATAAATTGCATACAGGCTGTATTGCACAAGGCATTGCACAAGGGCTGTACTTCTGAGGACTCTATGGAAAAGGAGATTAAAATCTCTTGCAATAGGTTGCGATTCTTAAATCCAACATTGACATTGGATATTTAAATTAGAGGATCATTGCGTTTTAATAGAGTGTATGAAGTTCCAAATGGAAATAATGACAGATAACAGCTAGATGGGTGAAATACAGGAAACTCTACAAGAAACTGGGAAGGGAGGATCATGGAAATTTGGAGAATATAGCAGAGCAGGGTTTGGGAAGGAGGTTAGGCAAAGAACTGAAGTTTAAATAGGTGGAGATTTTGGTTAGTTTTAGAGAAAAGTGTTTTCTAAAATTATATAGAGTAACAAAATTAAAAACGAAGGGGAGGAAGAAATATGTGAATTGTTCCGATAAATTTGGGGAAAAATAATTTGTATAGACGAGATCAGCACAGGTTTTAAAAGGTTTGAGAGGAGATAATCAAGAAGGCTGTATTATGTGTGGGGAGCTAGAAGGAATATTTCAGTTATGCGTTATTGAAGGAATTTAGTAACATTGACGTCAAAATTAATTGAAAGAGCTATTAGAGATCAGTTGTTAACACACCATCACAATTTTATATTATTGGGAAACTAGTTTCAGAAGCCATTGCTTCCATTTTCAGTCTCAAAGGTCTGACTCAGAGTGTTAAAAACCAACTACAAATAGTTGTTTTGAATATTTTAATGTTTATTGGAATCTGATGGGCTGAAGACATATAGTGAGTGTATCCTAATATTTTTGTGTATGTATGTGCATTAGTTTGTTCTTTAAAGGCTCCTAACTATTTTATCGATTTGGCACAGATAGCCTTGGACACAAGGCAAAATTACTGTCTAACTTAGAATGTAAAATTCTATTCCATTTAATACAATAATGCCCGATTTCACCAACAGATGTTAAAATCGACGTTAACAAATGTAACGTAAGAATTGTCACAGCGCTAACACTAATGTTAAATTTCTTGCATTTCACCAACCTGTTTTCTGAAAATGTTAACAAACCTGTGTAAACGCCAAGAAACTTGTATATATCACATCTATAGCAGACTACGGATGAGTCGTATTATTTTCTGAACGTACTGCGATGCGCTTTTGTCTTCATTTTCGTCTGCACAAGCTGAAAAATGGCGGATGAACAAAATCATAAATAAAGCCGTGAGACAAATTTCTCATCGATATAGAAAGAATTGTTAATTGAATTGGTGACGAAGTGTAAGGATATCGTGGAAAATAAGACGACGGATGCGGTGAATGTAAAAGAGAAAGATGTCACGGGGAAAATATTGGAAACGAATTTAATTCAAATGCATGTGTCACTACTACAAGCACCAAACAACTTGTCACTATTACGTAAATTTAAAACGAGATGCGAAGGACAAGTGCCATAAACGTTTCAAGACGGGAGGTGGACAGTGTATTATCCACATAATTTAGTGAATTATAAAATTGCAAAGTTATTAATACTTGAAGCAAAGGCGAGATCGCCATATTCCTTTCGATGCATGTTCTAACCTCTCTTGTACTTCCGCAGTAACCTTCATAGCAACATGTTTCGACAGTCTATACCTCCGTAAAATTTTTTCGTCGGGTAGCTCCTCAAAATCATTTCTTCTCATAGGCCGTACTCTATTACGAATGCCATGGAGAAGGTCTTAAATATAGCAAATCGACATCGACAGCTGCGTTCATGCTCGCCGTCTTGACTATTTACAATTGTCAAGGCAAGGCTACTCTGAAAATTCCAAATTCTATAATAATAATAAACCTATCATTATGAAAATTTAGCCACATAATTAGAGTATCATTTTAAACGTGCATGCAAATTTTTATGTTGCTACACCAAATACTTTATTAATTATTATTTTTTTTAAATACTGTAAAAATTAAAAGTATTATACACGTCAAAAAATTTGAGGGTTTACGTTGAATCTTTGTTTTCGGCTAGTACAGAGCAATTTTAAAAGACTCACGTTCTTATTTTTGGAATACTCTTGTAGCATTTGTTCTAAAATATTTTCCAAGTGTTAGCTCTCAAAATTGTGAAAAATATTACCTTATTTTAATACTTAACACCATATCATTTTCAAAACATGAGGATTAACACAAAAAGGGGAATGTGAAGTTTCTTATTTACATATTATGGACGTATCCTGGAAGTTTCACCAAGTTAAATAAAATAACTCTGATGCGTGAGCCATTTTGTATACTGAGAAGTGTTAGAAAAAAAGTTTCTCAGAAAATTAATTTTAAAGTCATGATTGTTAGTTTTAACGACTGTTAAAGGTCTTTTTACATTGTCACGTGATGGCCTAAAATGGTGCAAATGATAAAAATAGCATGCCATGTTTAGCCCTAAGCTAAACATCAGAAATTTGGCTTGTTAGTTAAACAAGAGATTTAACACGAGTGTTAACGCTAACACTTGTTGGCGAAATGCAATTTTTGTTTTAACTATTGCTAAACTCGTGTTAAGTCTTAACATCTGTTGGTGAAATCGGGCTAAGTGATCTAATTTTATGTAATCCCCACCAAAGCTTACAGTACCATCTATATTCGTAGTATGAACATTGCCAACTTAATTATTTAGATATATTTCAAAATAACTACGCAACAGTGAATTTATGTAATATTCATTGATGTCATATATATGTATATATGTATATATACATATATATGTCGCCAAACTACAATTCTGCTGGATTCCATAATAACCCTTATCTTATTCAAAGTGCGGTATTTGAAACCCAGCTCCTTTTGGAGGCTGCGCAAAGTGATGTGCCCATAAGGAAAATCACAAATTTCTTGCAAATGTGCAACCAATTCATCTAAGGTGGGTGCCCTCCCTTTTGCATAGAATTTATACATTTCTCGGCGAATTAAATGTCATTTGTTTCCATGCTTGATCTGCATCTTTGGTATTCGTTTCGTCACAATTTTTCTTACTGTATATCTGTGAACATCCAGAATTTTTGCAGGTTCATTGCATGACCGCTTACCAAGATTATTTTTCACCATATATTCATATGTGTTCAAAACAAGTGCTTGAATTTTCTTAGAAAGAGTTCCCTTAATAACTTTGTTTTTTGAAATTTCACCACAAATATAACTCGGCCCAGCCGCACTGTCCAATGCATTCACACTTTTCTCTTAACTTTGATTATTTTCACTTGGCTGAAAGTTATCTACTATTTCATTTGCATTTACCACTGCATTTCCCTCCCACGGTCTTCACATCGTGACACACAACGAATTTCTGCACTTAATGAAACAGATCAACTGGAAGTTGTAACTTTGGCAACTGAGACTCCACATGGAGTAAACATGCGACTGTTATTTCCAGAAAATCAAGGTCGCTATTCGTCTTCAATGGCAGTGTTCCATTTCTGAAGTGTAGAGATAGATTTGACGATCAATAGCTCCCCCCAGGGGCCTAAGTCGGTAGGTACGGTTTGGGTCCACCCGGGTACCCAAGCCAACTATCTCCGTCGTGTGGGCTCCTCGTGGTTGAGGGAGACAGTCAACATGCCCCCCCCCCCCCACGTGTAGGCCATGCGTGGAGACCCGTGTTGGTGGAAAGGTTTGTCCTGGTGGTTGAGGAGTGCGCATCTGCGCTCGTTCCAGTCTTCTTCTGAATTCGGGGAGGGTGCGCATTTCCAATGCACTACTTTGCTTTCTGCTTCGCCTAAACGGGAGGTTAGGAACTAACCCGCCCCTAATCAATCGGCAAGGACTAGGTGCTGTACCGAACTCCAGGGTGAGTGGGACGGCGAGCCCGCTATATCCCCTATGTAGCCCTGTCATCCCAGTGGGATGATCCCTTGTTGGGCTCCGTGGTGGGTGGTGAGCACTGGTGGATGAAACTCAGTCCATTTATTATGGTAAACAAAAATATTAATAAACATATTAATAACAAAAATGGAAAGGAAATAGCCGAGTCTTGTGGTCCTCGCTATATATAGAACTCAGGAAGGTCGGAAGCATACTACCGCTAACGCGTTCATTATTCAGAAGGGTTTAGATAATATTGCTGGTCCTGTAAAGTCATGTACTCGATCTCGCAATGGCACCCCTGGTCGAAGCAGTTTCTCCGATCCAGGCTGTAAAAATCTTAAAAGCAAATATGCTTGCCAGTTATCCGGTGCGCGTTGAATTGCATAGGACACTGAACTCCTGGTATTGTAAATACTAGCGCATTGGACGGTATGTCCAATGAGGAAATTCAGGAAAACTTGGCGGAGCTAGGGGTGACAAATGTATATCGAGTTCACCACAAAGAATGAGGTGAACTAGTGCCCACTCGTACCCTGTTTCTTACCTTTGATCGGGTAGATCTCCCGCAAAGGATTAAGGCAGGGTATGACGCTATTGAAGTGAGGCAGCATGTAAACAATCTAATGAGGTGTTATAAATGCCAGCGCTTTGGTCATACTAGTGATTCTTGTAATGGAGTTGCTACTTCGGTTGACTGAAGAGATTCAAGCATGATAATGCATGTACTTCACCTGCAGTGTGTGCTAACTGCAGCGGTAGTCAGTCATTCATCGATCTCCAGAGAATGTCCCCGTTTTATGGAGGAAAAGGCTATCCAAGAGATCCGGGTAAGAGAGAGGTTGTCCTTCGTGGAAGCCCGGAAACTCTTGCGCTTCCGTCAGCCTTCTGTCACTAGGACCGGTACTCACAGTGCAGTTGCAGCTATACCGGTACCTAGACGTGAAATCGCAATACAAACTTGCGACATAAACGGGGCAACGGTATCCGAAAGAATAATTACACCAAGATCACATCCAAAGCAACAAACACCAGCACGAACAACAGTGAGTACCTCAGCTAAGTCACTGGACAAACCATCTACGTCACCTAATACGAGCAAGCTGCCCGTAATTTACCAAGCACCAATATTAAAGTTCAGGACACAGTACGATAGAACCGCCTTTCTCAAGGATAATGCCAAGTCTGCTCCAGTAAAGTGCAAGGGCAAAAGGAGCCCACGATCATCACCTCCGAGATCATCTTCGGAGTCATCTGGAGAGGAATCCGACAGTGAAACAACAATTATATTTTTATGTGTGTATAATGAAATTTAGTAATGAATTGTTAATGTGAACAGCTGTTTTAATTCATAAATAATGCCAACAACAGCTGAATCATTAATAATTATAGGTATATTACTTTTTAGTGGGGGTAGAATGTCTTATGTACTCATCTTAATGGAACTTTTGAAAATCAAACAAAGGATAAAACTGGCCTCTATTTGTTTAATTATGGGACTACAAATGTCTCACCTTGGCATCTCGTTCTTTACTGGGCATGAAAGGTCGCTTAATTTTGCTTAGAGGCCTCTTTATGAGGCTCAAGGTTCTTCTGTGTGCTATAAATCTATAACGGGCACCAACAGCTTCACATCCCTTTTGAAGGAAGCTATGCTGAGGGCTATTACGCCTCAAAAAAATCCAACACCATTTACCAGGTTTGAGCCCATGACCTCAAATCAGAGCCTAGCATGTTACCACTAGACCACGGAAGACAGGTGGGTGATATATGCTGGCAACTCCACAAAACAACTAAAAATTGACAGGACTTTAAAACAATGAAGTGTTGAATAATTCAAACCCTTAAAGATGGGTAGTTCAGAAATGGCTTATGCTACAAAAAACATTATTTGAGATAAAATGTGTGTTTTAAAGAAATCTACATTTTTATGCAGTACATTTGCATCTAACACTTCAAATTTATACATTAATCATTTATACAAGATTATATAAAATTCCTCCCAAAGGAAGAGGACTTCACTGGCTATTTACAGAAAATTCAATATATACACTCAATGCAATGGAATTCTTTAAATTTTAAATGCAAGGAAAATCTTTACATATACAATGCGCTCAGTTTGTCCTTCTCCCACCATTGCACAAAGAGGCAGGTGGAGCTGCAAATCAAGTGGTTCTCGAGTACACAGCAGCAACTTCCTTTCATTAGCAGCCTACATCTCAGTCTGCCTCAGGTATTTGCATACAAGTTGTTTATTGCTTGTTGTTGTCATCCGATTTTTGATCTCAGCGCTGTATTTGAAGGACTGTATTTCTGCATCCAATACACAAAATGGGAGGCAAGAAGCCTACTTGTGAGCAGAAGACCCTTACTTTAACTCTGTTAGGGATAGGTAAATCTGTAATTTGCATAGTCGATGATCTAAAGGTTTCAAGACAAGCCATTTATGACCTAAAAAATACAGCAGCATCTTTGCCATGTGGCACAACGCCTACCCGAAATACAGGCTCAGGTAGTAAAAGAAAGACTTCTCCAAGGACTGATGACTGTCTAAAACGTGAGGTGATAGCTAATTTCATGAATTACAGCAGCAGGTTTAAAAAAGAATCATCGAGAACTGCTCAAAAGTGTTGCAATCTGGACCATTCAGCATCGGCTTCAAAAACACTTAGGTTTACAAATTCGCTGTGTTGCAAAGAAGCCTCTTCTACCTGAAGCTATGATTAAGAAAATAGTACATTTCTTCAAGACATATTAGCACTGGACATCAGAGGACTAGCGCAAATTAATGTTTTCTTATGAAACCACTTTAAAATTTGTCAGAGGAAAGTCCATATATGTGAGAAGACCAAAAAATGTGCCAAGGTATGCTCCAAAGTTTACGGTCAAAACTGTTAAACATCCAGAAATTGTGATGGTATAGTGTGTGTCTTTAGTGGTAATTGTGGTAGAGGAGAGCTGTACTTTCTCCCTAAAAATGTAGCAATGAAGGGAAGTAACTATTTAGAAGTGTTACAAATGCATTTGATCACATTTTGGCCAATTCACCAGCATCAATTCTTTATGCATGATGGTGCCCCTGCTCACAGAACAAAGATGGTTCAGAAATTCCTTAAAGACAATAATATACCTGTACTTGACTGGCCTGGTAACTTTCCTGACTTAAATCCAATAGAAAATGCTTGGAATCAAATGAAAGATAAAACAGTAGACCTGCAACCATCACATATTAAGGAGCTGCAGGAGGTGTTGAAGAAGTTATGGGCAGATATTGACAAACAGTATTCTAAAAAACTAGCAGATTCGATGCCTAGGAGACTCATGAAAATGATACAAGTTAAGGTAAATATGACCAAGTGCTAATTGTATGGAGAAGTTAAAAATAAAACCATTAAAGTCAGTGCTTGTTGTTTAACATGTAAAGATTTGCATTGCAGCCACACACAGACACACAGTGTTAGGCATTTCAGTCAAAATGGTTTAGAGGTATTTTTAAGAAAATAAAACATTTTGAAAAATATTCCACATACAGAATAATTTGAAAGGGGGGTTTTTGTTGAAGATTGTTGTGTAGAATCTCTGAAATTTACTGAACTTAAATAACAAGTTTAGAGTACCTCAAAATACGCATCTATTTCTGATGAAATCTCAGAAGTGGAAAAATTTACTTTAAAAACATAAAACTTTGTTTGAACAGTAATTAGGTCACTAACATCCTGTGTTATTACTCTTTTATCAAGATGTATTATTAAGCTCTACATTGACACTATAAGAAAAGGTAGCTGCTGACCGCTATTTACATATCTTCATTAGGAAGGCAAAGGGTCAGATGCATGAAGATGCTTGGCACTTACTAGAAAGTTCTGGCATTATTAACAGTAAGTTAGTCCTGAATATCTTATGTCAGAATATTTGAGAAGTTTAAAAATCTCTCCAATCAGTGGACTTTGGTGGCATGATGTAAATGAGTGAATCAAGGAAATTAGCAGTAGAATTCTCTTTACTATAGTTTTTTATGAAGTCTCTATAGCAGTGCAGTGTGATATTCACTTGCAGGATTACACAGAGGTGGAAAATTTTTACTTGGTTTTCCATTAGCCTTAGAAGACAAATGTTTAGTATCACTAAGCTCCAGGGATCCCAGATTCATTTGAGTATCGCTTCATTCATTTCACTCCATGATCTGTAAGATTAAAGGAGATATAATTTCAAGAAAAAAAAAAAAAAAGTTGACATTCCTTAAAGCATTTAATTACACTGTGTTAAAGGATGAAGTTCACTTAACTTTTTTATAGCAATTTATTTACAATAGTATTAAATTCATTCAAAATTGGACACAAGGCAGAAAATCACTGTACCAAAACTTCTTCATTGATAATTGCTTACCCCCAAGAATTCATTAATGAATGTCAGTTACCTCTTTTGCACTGAAGTGATATACATTTTAACACTTGTTTTACAGCCATGTGTAAAATACATATTTTTAATATTGAAGCATGTTATATGTAATGCTGAAGTTATGAATTCTGTTTCAAAATATCTTTCCTTATTTGTTTCAGCTACACCTGCAACTATTCAGTTAGCAAAACCAGTAGATAGAAAGAGTAAAGTGACAGAAGAATATGAATTTGCTTTCAAAGTAAAACCTGAAGCACTTACTGCAAGGTGTACAAAACGAACAAAACAATTGGCACAACCTGTAGAAAGATTGTAAAAATAATCAATGGGGCAATTTATTTAGTTTTAAACTACTCTTAATTTTTTCTTTATTTGTTTACAAAATAATTTTTCAATAAAGAATTTCTGTTATTTCTGTGTTCCTTGTGTAAGAAAAATGTTGTGTGAAATGTGCTGTCCTAAATTTACATAATAAAATATGGGAAAATAAACATATTGAGGTTAATTGTTATGTTTACTGGTGTTAATGAATGCCATGTCTTTATTTAATATGTTTGGCAATGGTAGCTATTAGAGTATGCTTAGATAAAATACCAGGGATGCAAATAAAATTGTTGGAGATAGTGTATGGAGTAGTAGTTCAGTCGAAAATGCTGTAGATAGTAGAGATTTGGAGTCTCAAGGAAGGGTGGGAGAATGTAAATAAGTGCACAGGAGCTTTTGTAAATTAATTTTTGGTCTACCAAGAGCAGTGGTGTTGCAAAAATGGAGTTTGGGAGTTTTGGAAGCAAAGCTAAAATTGTGGAAAAAGTATTGAAGTAATGGTATTTAATTAAGGTATTGGACAGTAATAATATCTTAAAGGAATGTCTAGAGGTGCAGAAAAAGCTTAATAAAAGAGATACTTGGTATAAGTAAAAAGGAAGAGCTCTAAATGAAATAGGTTGTTGGGACATCTGGAGGGACAATCAAGTACTAAAGAAAGAATTTTGAAAAAGAGTTAAATTGAGAACTGAAAATATAGAAAGGAGGAAATATTTGGTAGTTTTAATTCCAAAACTACATTGTGTATTTATACTGATATTAGGATGCCAATGTCAAGAGAAAGGTATGTAGATATCTGTATGGTAAGAGAAGTATTTGCATTGACCAGATCAGGGGTGATGACGTTTAAAGGTTCAGGGGAATGACAAAATCAAGGAAAGTGCCCTTGTATAGTAGGATATTTAATAATTGTTATTATTAACTACCCAACATGAAATTTACCTCTGTAAAAATATTATATGTTTTTAGTTCATTTTCACATGCAGATTCTGAAAATGATGCTTAAAATGACACATCACATCATAATTTTTAGATATTTTATATATACGTAATCGAAAGCAAGTTTGCACACCAGCCAGTACATGTGAGTGTCATAGGTTGCCCACAGTTGTCGTATACAATTATTTGTACTAAGTGCTTAAAAAATGTATGAAAACATGCTGTACAATTTAAGCAAGTCTTTGTTAATGATTGTTTCTTCTGCATGACAAATATATCTGGACTGTCTAGGAAAATAAAATATGTTATTCAGTACACAGATATTCTTTCTGCCATATGTCCTGTTCCACATAGCAAGGAACTACCCGTTCTTATACCGCCTGTGACATAGAGCAGTGACAATAATGGTGAAGGAAATAGTGAGTTGTACCAGTAGCCAGAGGTCTCTATTTCAAAAGATCCTGACTTTCAAACAGAAAATTCTGAAAGTGAAAGACATTTTGTAGAGCAAGCAGACTTGAATGATTTGCAACACAACTTAAATTGTCAAAAGAAGAATCTGAGCTTCTAGGTTCCAGGCTGCAATAATGGAAATTACTTGCACTTGGTACAAAAATTACAGAGTTTAAAAATAGACATCAGAAGTTTTGAAAATATTGTTCAATGAAACAGAATATATGTTTCTGTATAGACATTAATGATTTAATGAGTGAGCTAGAAATTGAGCACAATTCAGATGACTGGTAATTGTTTATAGATTCGTCAAAGTTCAGTTTAAAGGCTGTGTTACCATAATGGTAACTAACTTCCATCTGCTCTAGTTTTTCATTCTGTAGGTCTTAAAGTTATGAAAGTATGCCCAAGATAGTACTTGTTTTAAAATATGAGGTTCATTGTTGGAAAATATGTGATCATTTTAAAGTAATTGGTTTGCTGTTTGGATTGCAATAGGGATTCACAAAATTGTGTTCTTGTTTGTGTTTGCGAGACAGCCATGACAAGCAAAAACATTGATACAACAATGGGGCAAGTGGCATGAATATGTCCCAGGGGAGAGTAATGTCAAACAAGCACCACTGGTTCAGCCTGATAAGATTCTTGCCCTCCCTTACATATAAGACTTGGGCTGATGAATTTTGTTACGGCACTGAACAAGGATGGTAGTGGATCTGCATATTTGCAAGGCAAGTTTTTGCAATCAATATAAGCAAAATTGAAAGAAGGAATTTTTGTTGGACCTCAAAACTGAAAATTCCAGGAGAAGGAAATGTTTGAAGAAGAAAAAATAACCACTACAGGTAGTAGAATTAGCATTTTGGCAATCATTTACATGGGTTGTGTGTAGTTTTCTTGGAAACACAAAGGAAAAAACTATAAAACTTTGATCCAAAATTTGTTGAAATGCTATAAAGACATGTCTTTAAAAATCCATTTCCTCCATTCATATTTAGACTTTTTTTCTGGAAAATCTGGGTGATAAACAAGGGGAATGGTTTTATCAGGACATTTCCATCATGGAGAAGAGGTACAAAGTTCGTAAGGACTCAGTAATGATGGAGACAATTGTTGGTTTCTTGCGAGGGGGAAACCAGACAGTAGTACAAGAAGCTATATCATGCTACCAAGAACTTTTAAGCAGAGTTACAGGTATGTCCCATATATATATATATATATATATATATATATATATATATATATATATATATAACAACACTTCGAATTAAGCTTAATTCACCATTATTAAATTTTAGATGAGTCGTGTTTCTTACACATCTGCTTCACTTTCGTACCTATTTTGAGGACATGTTTCGCAAATCTTCGTTTGCATCTACGGCTCTTGTGCGACCATGATATATGGTACTACACATTATATCATTATATCATGATAATAAAGGTAACATGTACCTTATCTGAAACCTTGTAGGTGAGAAAGTAAATGTCTCCGTGTCTTTTAACCTGACGTGATATCTGTGGTGATTTTCAAAATCAGCACATCTTTTTCCTTAAGAACCACCTTCCTTTATTGCAGAGGCATAAAAAAAGCTTTTTTTTGTAGTGGCTATTGGCACTTAATGTTAGAATGTAAAGGAACAAAGAATATGAGAGAAAAATTACAAAAAGAGAAGTGGTTCAGTTTACCACATGAAATTTTAGGTAGAAAAATGAGTGCTAAAACAATGGAAAGTTTAATTGAAATAGGAAAAATATTTAGGTATTAGAACTAGATGATTGAGGATAAAGAGAAAGAGAAAGAACAAAACTTAGATGTTTGAAAGAAAGGCAGTAAGTAAGACCCAATATGGAAGGGTAAAAAATGATATATAAAGGGTAGTACACAGATTGTATATTTAAGTTGTACAAAATGGTAATTTGCATAAGTGGTGAAGTATAAATAAATAAACTTTATTAATAGACTATAGGTAAGGTAATCATATTCAGGCATAAAGTGATATACAGCATTGCAATTTAGTCTCTAGAAAGAAAGAAAAGCAAGAATAGTAACCAGGGTCCAATAGCTCGATAACTACAGTGAATTTGTGGGCCCTAGGAGGATCAGCAGCTCCAGAAAACTTATAGTATAATTTTAAGAGTTAAGAGTTTGTAGAAGTTTATAGAAGTGTTAAATATAAATAATGTTAAATTGTTGCTGTATAAATTTGTATTCACTGTGTAGTTAAAATAAATATCTATCTAAATGTAATAAAAATGTGTTCTTTAATAAGTACATTTAATGAAATTAGTGACAATCTGAGATTATAGTCTGCCTTATTGTGAGGAAAATTTTAAAGTTTACATTACTTCAGTTTGAGTTATGACATGAAATGGGGGGGGGGGGGAAGGCGGCATTGTTGAATCTGATCTCATGAAAGTGAAAAATGAAATGGTGGGCTCACTGAAAATTTTGATAGTGAGATTGATTATTTGCTAGAGTCTATAGGAAAATAATGCTTCTATGCATATTGGGGAATTTAAAAAGAATTAATTATTTTTGTTTCTTAAGCTTGTATGATGTGTTATAAGATTTTTAGTTAAAGGAGTATATCAACACTTTGGGTGTGTGAGTGTGTGTGTGTGTGTGTGTGTGTGTGTGTGTGTGTGTGTGTGTGTGTGTGTGTGTGTGTGTGTGCATGCGTGCGTGCATGTGTGTGTGCGTGCGTGCGTGCGTGTGTGTGTGTGTGTTTATTTTTCTTTTTCCTTAATAAATTTTTAAACAAGACTATAAACAGTCTTCCTGCTTCACATCACTAAAAATGATTAGGACATGTTTCACAAATGAATAGGACAGCTTAGGGTTGACTGCTGCTGGATGAACCTCTGATGTGCTATTAAAATTAGGCAAGTGAGTCAACCTTGTATACACTTTTCTACACTTACAAGTCTTTTTATGAAGACTAGTTACTGAGAACTTTTTCCCTATCTTCAGTTCTGTGGTTGACTGATGGTGCAACCGGTATCTGTGACTGGCTAGGTGTTGTGCTGTCATCTGATAATCTGGCAAGTTTGATGATATCATCCACAGTCAACCACAGAACTCAGGATAGCGAAGAAGTTCACAGAAACTAGTCTTCATAAAAAAACTTGTAAGTGGAGAAAAGTGTATACAAGGTTGACTCATTTGCCTAATTTTAATAAAAATGGCACACCACTTTCTGAAATACTTCTTTTTATTCTATACTCTGATGTGCTATTGGTGAACCCTTGATGAATTTGAAGTTTATGTTGTCTTACAAGATGGCAAAATTAATGAAGTTGTCTTGGCATTTCAACACTGCAGAGATTGATGACTAGGTCTTGCATTTTTGGTAAATAAATATTTTTACGTAAAAATGCATATTTTCTGATTTTTTTTTGTAAATAAGTATTTTCAAATATGCATATAAATTACATAAAAATCACATTAAGGAAACCTTTTTAAAATAGCTTTCACATTATTAAATTATAAATGAGTCGTATAATTTTAAACATCTGCTTCACTTTCGTACCTATTTTGAGGACATGTTTCGCAAATCATCGCTTGCATCTACGGCTCTTGTGCGACTGAAGTTAGATCCAGCGGTGTGGGTAATTCTGGGGTTGTTGCTGCCATCTGTGGATTTAGTGATGAACTTGAATGTGGGATTCTCTTCTAGCGGGATTTCAAAGTTCATTAGTTGGTTTTTATGTTTTTCTATGTGTATCCTCTCCCATATGACGAGTTCACTATGTTTTTGTACGTATTTTAGTAATTCTGTGTTATCTTCAATTTTATGATTTTCAGACCAGAAATGAGCTGCTATTGCGGACTTATCAATATTTTTGTATCTTAAGTGCCTGAAGTGTTCTTTCTTTCTAGTGCCTATGTTTCTTTTTGTCCTCCCTATGTAAATTTTTTCACAGTCTTTACACTTAATCTTGTAAATGCCTGACTTTTCCTCTTGTTTTATCTTATCAGTTTTATTACTGTGAAGTAGGTTTTTAATGTTGTAATTGTTTTTTGGTGCCAATGTTATATTGTATTTCTTGAATATTTTTTGGAACTTTTTTGTGGCCCAGGGGTGCTAAGTAAATTTAGCAAATCTAATTTCTTGTTTTATTGGTGTGAGAGCTGTGATCTGTTTTAATCTCTTTTGAAGTTTGAATAATTTTAGTTTTTTATCTGCAAGGTTTTTTCCATATTCATTCTTAATTGCAGTTTTTAAGATTTGATGGTATTCGTTTTGATATTCTTGCTGGCTGAGAGGTAGATTTACTAATCTGTGTGTCAGACTGTTGATGGTTGCACGTTTGTGTGGAATTGGGTTGAAACTATTTGCTTTGATGTAATTATCTGTGTGTGTTGCTTTTCTATGAATGCCAAATTCTAGTTTTTCATTGATTTTTTTGATTTTAAGATCTAAAAAAGGTAGAGTACAGTCTTCTTCAGTTTCCACTGTGAATTGTATGCTGGGTTCTTGCAGGTTGAGTAGTTTCAAAGCATCATCTATTAGTTTGTAGGGCACTATTGCAAAGATGTCGTCTACGTATCTGTACCATGTTTTAAACATGAGAGAAGGCTTTAGTAATATGTGTTTCGAAAAAGCTCATGTATAGATTGGCCAAAAATGGTGATAGCCGCCTTCCCATAGCTAGTCCTGAAATTTGTTTGTAATATTTTCCATCGAAGACAAAATAATTTTGATGTATACATAATTCAGTCATTGCCAACTTCATTGTGGTGTTCCAATACAGTTAAATCTCGATATAGCTTTCACATATTTACATAAAATTATATAAAAGCAGCAGCAGAATTATTTTTAACAAGTCACTCTTCACTGCTTTAATGCTCAACTACACATGTCATGCGTAATTTGTTATGTCAGCTACAGTATCCGTTCAGTTTGAAGAAAATATAAACATCCTGCTTTTCTTAGTTGCATGAGCTTGTAAGAAAAAAATGGGAAGTCTGCCACCGCCATATGCTTGAAATAATAAACACCTGTTATCACTTCACAACCTGGCTAGTATATACACTGACACCTTTTAAATTACATAGTCAATTATTCATTTGTCAGTTACATATTTACAGTTTTGACTTCACAGAGGATTGAGCATGCCCAGAGTGAAAAGTAGTGCAAGCTATCATGTGCAACAATATGCTGCAGAGTTTAAGGATGTTTTGACTTCTGATGATAAAATCTTTTATTATCAGCTGTGTGGTAAAGCTATAATGGCAGACTAATGTTCGCAAGTGACACAATATTTAAGTGGTAACAAACCTAAGGCAGCTGTTTTGTACTTTACCAAAAAAAAAAATTCTTTTATTAATGATGTAGTGCCAAGTACTTCAATAGGGCCTTCTAAATTTTCAGTGTATTGTGAAGATTTGTGCAGAGTACTAGTTTAAGCAAACATACCTTCTCAAAAGTGAACCAGCCCCAGTTTAAAACATTCCTGATAAAATATACTAATATTGAAACACCTGATGAATCAAATTTGCAAAAACATTACCTTCCCAAGTGCTGCAAAGAATCTTTATTTCCATTTCAATTACAAATTATTATAAATTTACATACTTATTACTACACTGAGTTGCTGGTTACCCTTGGGCCCAATAGACTCAAACTCTGAGGTTATCAAGCTAATAGGTCCCTATTGACGTCTTATCTGGCACGAAAACAAAATAGAAAAATGCAGGGTCTAATCTTGGGGAAAGCAAACCACATGAAATTCCAGTCTACAAACAAACAGAATCAGAATGAAGTAATAAATCTCTCTCATGAAACTTTCACACATGCGAAAACAGCGTTCTTAAACAAAGGGTTAAAAACTTGCGTAGATTTCTTCTATAACACAGAAGATTATATAGTTGACATTGAAGTAGCTATTGGGGGTCTAAATACTGGGCATAAATCAGCAATTAGAAGCAAATGTGGGAAGATATTAGAAAAAATAGAAAGGGAAAGTGATAAATCCAAACCATACTTGAAAATACTTAAATCCCTGGATAAAAGAGATGTTGTTTATACGAAAGCAGACAAAGGAAATAAGACGGTCATCATGGACAAACAAGACTACATTTCTAGAATGACAGATTTATTGGCAAGTAATGAATTCCAGGAAATAAAGTCTGACTCTTTAAATATGTGAGTTAAACAGTTAAATGAAACAATCAAGGATAAAATGTACATACCAAAAGAAATTAAACAAAGTTTAAAACCAGACAAACCTGGAGTAGCTAACATATATGGATTACCCAAAATTCATAAAACAGGAAATTAGATGTGCCCAATCATTAACAACATAAACACACCCTGCTACAAACTATCCAAATGGCTAAACAAACAAATTAAAGAGCTACCCAAATTTAAAAGCCATAGTATTAAAAATTTGTTGGAATTCATCAACAAAACTAAAAGTCTACAATTTTCTCCCACAGACAGAATGGTATCTTTTGATGTAATCTCTTTGTTCCCAAGTGTTACGAGAGACAAACTTATAGAGTACATGCAAATATGGCTTCAGTCCCTACAATTAGACCAAAACATCATAGAGGAATACCTTCGCTTAACTAATATTTGCATTGAACTGTTCCTTTTTACATTCAATAAAAAAATTTTCAAACATAAATCAGAATTATCTATGGGCAATCCATTGTCCGCATTTTTGGCAGACCTCTTCATGAGCTTTTTGAAAACCCATACCACAAAGGCATTCCCACTAATTTTCAAATATTGGTATAGATAGGTGGATACAATTTGGGCAATAGTAAATGAGAAACAAGTGGATGATGCATTAAAACTACTTAATTTACAAAATCCTACAGTAAAATTTTCCACAGAAAAAGAGACAAACAAGCAAATCCCTTTCTTAGATTTGAAATTTACCAGAAAACATAATAAACTTGAACTTAACATACATAGAAAGGAAAAACACAGAAAATTTCATAAAATTAGTTGGATATAACCCAAGACAACACAAGCATGCTGTTATCAACAGTTTAACTTACAGGCTTGTTAATGTACCTTTAAATCATTCACATTGCAGAATACAATGGATTCAGTGCTGAATTGGTCAACAAGAAAACTGATAAATTCAAAAGACAACAAAGATGCAAACAAGTAACTACTCTTTCCCCAATCAGCAATGAAACTTCATACAGAAAATTTACATATCATCCCAGAGCTACACACCTTTTCCAAAAATTCTTCAAAGAACACAATATTACTTTGGTCCCACAGAACAAATTTAGTGTACAACACCTTTTGAAATCACATAATACAAATGAGATACCCACAGACAAAATATCAGGTTTGTACCGGATAAATTGCAAGGGCTGTGGCAACATTGGAAATACGAAAAGCAACTTGAACATTAGGCTTAAAGAGCATTTTAGAAACATCAGAAACAAAGAAATAGATAAATCGGCGGTAGTGTACCACTTTTGGAAGGGGAATCATGATACAGAACGAGAAATTCGCTTATTAAAAAGTGTCCAAGGTCCAGCGGCATTATCCACGAGGGAAAAAACCTTCATAAAGAAATATGAAAGAAAATTGTTTAATTTCGAAGAAAACCCAAATTTGAAGTTCATCAAGATACTGACAGAGACGTACCTATCACCTCCGAGGAGTTCATCGAACAGACGTCCATTAGTCGACAACAGCTGATGATGTTAGTAAGATTCTAAAGAAATGCGTTCTAGGTAAATACTAGCAATAAGTGGAGCATTGAGTATTAGTGCGATTCAAAATTATATTAATCATTTCCTTTATCTTATTTAGCCATGAATCTTTCTGATTTAGTCTTTCCTGTACTATCAAGTACTGACGTAGAATATTCTGCTCATCTAAACTCCTAATTCTCTCCCAATATTTTAACACCCTCTCCACCATTAGCCCTCTAGTTCCCAGTCTTCCTAATTCTGCTTGCGCCACTCCATTTGGTGAAGCTCGTGGTAAGCCCAAAACTTTTTTGCAAATGTTTCCATGTATCACATTAATATTTGCACCCCTTCCTCCAAACCCCATATCTCCACCCCATAGAGCATTTTTGCTTCTACTACGGCTGTGTAAATTCTCTCCAGCTGTTTTATTTTCATTCCTGGTAATTTATCTAGGCATGCTTATTAGCTTTTAATGCAATTTTACCTTTTGCCATTGCCATTCTTTTCTGCTCTTTCCAACCCTCCTTACTGCTTAATTGTACTCCTGGATAATTAAATGTATTGACCACCTCAATTTCTCTTCCTTGCCAGTACCATTTCTCCTCTTTTCTTAACTTGTTGCCTTTGTTAAATACCATAATTTTGATGGAAATTAATCATTTCTTCATTCTAGCTGTATATAGGCTAAGGCTTTTGATAGATAGAGCCAACATGACAAGTTCAGTTCCACGGCCGGGATTTGAACCACGGATCTCCTGGTTACCCTCCAGTCGCTCTAACCCATTGATCTACCATGGCCAACTTGCCGTCATGTCATTAAATTGGCATTGAATTTTTCATGCTGGCTCTATCAAATACCATAGCCTATATACGGCAAGTATGAAGAAATGATTAATTTCCATCAATTAAATAAAATAATAAGAGTTAAATGATGAAGCCTGGGACTCAAGTACTTATGACAGTAAGTCATCACAAATGGTGTATCTCGAATGCAAGAGCCCCTAGTGGTTTACCAGGGAAATATACGAGTCAAATGGAGAATTTAATGTCATGATGGCAAGTTGGCCATGGTAGCTCAATGGGTTAGAGTGACTGGACAGAAACGAGGAGATCCGTGGTTCAAATCCCGGCTGTGGAATTGAATTTTTCATGTTGGCTCTGTCTATCAAAAACCATAATTTTAGTTTTGTTTACGTTAATTCTAAATCTCCATTCCTTACAAAATTTGCACTATTGCTCCAATTGCACTACTGGCCATGCCGTGGCTCAGTGATTAGACCACTTGGCTCTCACCAAGGCAGCCCGGGTTCGATCCCAGGCGACCGCAAAGTGAGATTTGTGGTGGACAACACGGCGTTTGGGCGGGTTTTCTCCGGGACCTCCGGTTTCCCCCGCCATCTCATTCCACCGGTGCTCCATCTTCATCTCATGTATCATCAGTGTCACCGCCTGCGGTGCCGTATGTAGTAAAAGCGGGCATTAAACACTACACATTTCATTTCCAATTGCACTATCTCCAATTTGGATATAGCTCCTGCTACTAAATCATCCGCAAATAGCAAACCAGGTGATTCCCTGTTATTAATTATTGGCACATATCTATTTTCATACTAATTGCATCCAAAATATAATTTATAGACGATTAAACATTATGGGGCTTAACTTGTAGCCTTGCCTCAATCCTATATTATTCTGAATGTATGTTGTTACTTTATTATTTGCCATCTTTATACAAAACTCATTGTCTGAATATATACTTTGTAAACTCTAAATAAATCTGCAGGTCGTTCCTTTTTTACTCAATCTGTACCATAGTGCTTCGCGATTTATTGTATCAAAGTCCTTTTCAAAGTCAATAAATAATATATATATATTTGCTAAATATTTACTTATCAATGTGCTTATCACAAAGATATTACCCGCTGTTCTCCTGTCTTGTCTAAAGCCTGCTTGGAAATTTGATAGCTTGGTCTCGTGTTCTGCCCACTTTTGTACTTTTTCTGCCAAAACTCCAGTATATATCTTACCTAACACAGATAATAAGCTGATTTCTCTATAATTTGCAGGATTATCTATCTCCACTTTATTCTTAAATATTGGCACAACCATTGCTTTTCTCCAGCTACTTGGAACCTTACCATCTTCAAATACTTTATTTAGAATTCTCACTATCACACTTAATCTATTTTCTTTTCTACTCCATGCCTTTCAAAACCTCCCTGGAATCCCATCTATACCACATGCTTTGTTCTTTTTTAATATTTTTACTTGTTCCCTTACTTCCTCTATTCTTATCCTACTGTCTAATTGTTGGATTTCTCCTGTATTGTCCAATTCTTGAATACTTTGTATTATCCCTAAAAGTCTTTCAAAGTACCTGCACCAGGCTACTGAACTTAGGTTGCTTTCCCTATTTCTAACCTTATAGGTTCGTTTCACTAAGGAGCAAATTGCCTTAATATCATTCACTTTTATTGGCTCTCTCATTTTCTTACACATATTTTCCTATCATTCCTTCCTTTCAGCTTCCATGAGGTGCCTGTATTAATTTTGTTAAAGGTTATAAAATTTTAGTTTAATGGTATGTCCCCTGTTTGTCTCCATTTCCTTAACTTCCTTATAACTCTCTGCTTTGCCTTGCTACACTCTTCATGATACCAGCCTCTTCTAATATGTGGTTTATCATTCTCACTTTTGCCCCTGCCTGCTTCACTTATTCCTCTAGTTTTATTACAGTTTCCTCAATTTTATTTTCTCTCAGCATTTCTTCTAATCCAACTACCCTTAACATATTTGACTGGTTTCCCAACTCCTCTATAAATGTTTCTGCTTCCTCATCCCTCCATTTATATCTATGAATTTTTATTCCATTCTGACCAGAGCATAATTTCTTTTTCTTATCTATACCTCCGAATACTGCCCTTAAAGGAAAGTGGTTACTAGAACTAGCTATATTTAGCACCTCAAAATCTATACAGTATTCATTTAAATCTGCTGAATTTAGAATATAAATTATTACACTTTGACCATTTCTATTCATAAAAGTAAACTCCCCTAGACAGTCATTCCCTTTCCCCCCATTGCACATCATCAAATTATTTTCCTCCCAAAATTCTATTAGTTTCTTACCTTCATTGTTAATACATTAATCTTTGCTCCTTTTCTCCACCTCTTTTCTTAACCCATTTAATTCCCTTCAAAATCTATAAAGTGTAATTTATTTTCTCCCACTCTTGCAATGAAGTCACCCATTATAACAAATCCTTTATGTATGCTTCTGTTTAATATTTCTTCCATGTTTTGTCTCATCTTAACAAATAACTGTGCGTCCTTGAATTCTGAGGTATTTGGCAGGTTATACACTTTTGCCACATATACACTTTCTCTCTCCCATACTCCACTTAGCACACACCACAAAACCACCTAATTCATTAAATATTTTCATCTTAATTTTTAGGGTGTTTTTCACTAATAAATCTGCAGGTCCTGAACCTCTACCTTTATCTTTCTGTATAGTGCCACATTTTCCATAAAAGTCAAAATCACTCAAACCCACATTATTATCTCTTAACAACCAAGCTTCCACCACACCTATCACATCAGCTAGATTTAGAATTTGAGAAATTTCTCCACTTTGCCCCACCAGCCTTCATTATTCCAGAATATAACCCGCAAAAGCTTGTCCTATACAGATCCCTTTCTCTCGACCCTGAATTGTTGCACTTCGGCCTTAGCCCTAGTTATCCTTTCCATCTTTTCTCTCTCCTCTTCATGGTCCAGTACTTGCATAATACTGCCTCCATCCATAGATACAATTGCTACAAAGAAGCTGTGACATATATATGCAAAATTTGTGCTGATGAAAAAATATGAGTGAGCATAGATGGAACTACAGATTCCACTGGCATGAAAATTTAAAATATGGTTATAGGAGTATTAAAAGTGATACTGAAGTTTCAAACTCATCTATTCTACTGACCTGCCAAGACATACCATGGGGCTGTAGCCAGATTCTTTAATGAAAGAGTGCAGATATTGTGGCCAAATTGCATACGATGCAACAATGTTTTGTTACTTTTGAATGATGCTACACCATATATGAAAAAGGTAGTAGTAGGACCTGCAGTTAGTTATTCTAAAATGATTCATGTTACAAGTGATACGCATGGATTGCATAGAATGCGTAAGGAAATAAAGGTCATGTTTCCTGACATTGATAAATTGATTTCTAATGGGAAATAAGTGTTCATCAAGTCACCTAAAAGGATTGAAACTTTTCAGAACAAAAATCTGAACACTGAACTGCCTCCTGCAACTGTGGTGACTAACTGGGGAACATGGTTGGCCATAGTTCAATACTACGCATAAAATATGGGTGGTTTTGCTGCTGTCATAACTGAACTTAATTGTAAAGATGACACTTCCATTAAAAGTCTTCAAGAACTTTTAAGTGACACTATGTTAAGAAATGACATAGCATAGATTTCTGCATATATGTGTTTCCTCTGTAAAGAAACTTGAATCAGTACAAATGCCTTTGAGAGAAGCAGTTTAAGTAGTTCAGAATATGAAAAAATACTGAATGTTCTTTCTGATCCTGCAGCATAATATTTAAAAATAGTATGCAAGGAAGTGTTGAAAAATAATAGTAAATTTCACATAATGTGTAAAATTTCAATTGTGTTGGATGGGCAATGAAGAAATTATTGATGTGATTGGGAATAACATTCCATGTTATAACTACGCTAGACTTATTTCTTGTGATGTGGAAAGATCATTTTCAAAATTCAAGATACTTCTTCATGACAATCGTCAATCTTTTGGGAGGGAAATTTGAGGAAGCATGTGGTCATACACTGTAGTTCCACAGTTGGTGATCCTTTCCAGGAATGATATCTGGTGAATACCACTTCTATTAGAGCAGCTATTCAGATCGTTAAGAAAATATTTTATTTGTTTTGGCACATTTTTATCATTTTTATTATGTACATTAAAAAATAAATATTTTCTAAGTTTTAGCATCTAAAAATCCAAGTTTTATTAATGACTACTGTGGCAGACCCATATACCAGAGTTAAATTAATTGTGTTCTTATTTCATTTGGGTTCTAATGGGAGCTATGAGTTCTCTTATCCTCAGGTGTATGGTTGTAGGAAATGGATTTTGGTGGTTGTTGGCTACTCAGTTGTATCAATAACACTTTGGTTGGTTGCAGAATTATTTAGCTTAATTCTTACTAAGTTTGTCTGATCCTGATTGAATTGTAATGGTGACCACCTGTTAGTAAAATTCCTAACATAAATTCAATTTACTGGAAACCCTGGATTACTTGTTTAAAGTTAGTTCAGCACAGTTTCTATTACTTCTTTTTACAGTGACTACTTTGCTATAATAAACTTCTAATGCTGCTTTTCCTTACGCTGGTTGCACTATTCTTAACTTCCCTACATTTCGGACTTATAAATCTTTGCTTCTCCTTCTTAACGTGCATTAACACGTTTTTCCTCTCGTAGTATGACCTTATAAGTAAGATTTTTTTTTTTTTACTTTGCGATTCTGTTCGTACCTTATTCTGATCCCCTCTCTAACTTTATCACATGACCAAAATAGCTCACCCTTCTCCCCATTTCTCAAATCTCACATTATTATTGGTTTCTCATTTATTTCAAATTTTTGCATTGGTTTGCAAAACTCATTTAACTCATTGACGTTCAGCCCACCCTGAGTTGGGGAATGCCTACCCTCGCCTTCTGTAATGGTATACATTGTTATCAAATCAGTGAAATAAATCCCGTTAGTGTTCATGCTCTGCCACATCTTGAAAACCTTTTTGTCCCAACAAATTCCTGGCTGGTGAATATTCTATAGTTCTCAGACATTGAACCTTTCCTTGCACAAAGAGAGTATTGGTCCTCCCTTCCTGTGTCTCTGAAGTGTGCAGATTTTTACAAGAATATTTTCTCTCCCTTGCCTGGATGCTAGTATGTATGCTATATTAAATTATATTCTTCTCTTCTTATTCTTTATGTCAACTGCTATTTAACCATTACTCTATCCATTCTGATTTCATATTAATATAACAAGATGTTTATATTAGTTTAGCAAAGCATTTTCATTAATTTATCTTCTTTTGAATTATTGTGATTTCCAATAATTTGCCGCCTCCTGATCGCTGCCTGATACTGCGGTTACATTATCTACCAGTTTAAGCAGTTTTATCTCATAATTTAGCTATGAATGCAGTATAGTGCAATGATTGCTGAATTATTAGTAATACTTTGGAGATGTTCTTCAAGCTGTGTTTGAGCTTTCTCTGTCTCTACATTGTATAATTTGTTGCAGTCCAAGCAATTCATCTGTAAATGCTAGATCTTTTCCCCAGAAAATATATGTGTATTTAAAGGAACGTATATACTGAAACCAACATGATCAGAAATTGTGAAATGTATCAGTCATACTTCGCTTCCACATTAACTGCAGGAACTTGATTTCGTAAGCTGTTCCTTATATCATTTTCTGCTGTAAACTGGTTAAAAAAATCTGCTTTTTTTTTAAAAAAAACTAATGATAACTTTTAACATTCCATTACCAGAGTTTATATGGTGTTGATTACTTCAAAAGACATTAATTAGAAATGGTTTATGTATTTTTTGAATTCAATATATCTAAGCTTCCTTTTCATCCAGACATTAACAATTTTCTTTTGTTTTGGCAGTGTATGATGACATTCTGCATAGTTAATCTGGTATGCCCCACAAAGTCCTTTAGGTGTAACAGTTTCCATTTGATTTGATCTTACTAAGCGTTTAAGGAAAAAGATCTAGTTTTAGGGCTCAAAATTATATTGTGTTTTCTGAAGCTGGTGAACAGCTGGAGGAAAATATGTGAATATTCCACATGACATGTTAGATTTGTCTTTCTGTTCAGTGTTCAAATCATTCAATTGCTTATAGTTTATTAATTTTTCGATTTTTCTATTTAGGATGCTGTGGATATTTCATAAGAGGGGCACAGATAAGGAGGGTAACCAAGGGATCTGAAAACTCCCAAAATATATAACATGGAAAAACAGAAATGCAGACAACCACAATTGTAAACAGGAATGAACGAATATATGAATCTATTTATTTAAAATCAAATATAAGTATTCCTAATATGTATGATAAGGTGAAGTACAAAATTAATATAATTTGGAGTCAAACTAATACTCTGCATACACTCTTTGCCAGTATTTGCCTAGAAAGCATTTTACTAGGACCTTTCTGTTCATAATCTGTTCAAACTTTCATCAATATATACAGCATACTTTGATGTGTATAACCTTATAACCCCAAGACTGGAAGACAACAAATACAAATCCAGAGATATGTAGAGTGTTTCCTTAAGCTAACAGAAATATAAACACAGAAGTTTAATGGTAACAGACGGTGGGAATAACAATGTTTTTGTGAAAGTCAATAGCTATGGGTATGGCTGGATGTGTGTATAGCTGGATGAAAATCCTGAACAAACACAGTTGCTTATCCAACATTTTAATAAATATTGTTTAATTAATAGTCAAGTGGGCAATATCAGGAATTTAGTTATTGTATGATTGACATTGTAAAGTTTCTTCACACACATGCACACACACTATCTGGATGGCTTACCTGATATTCACAGTTAGCATTTAAAACTCAAAAAATATTTTAATTTCATTTACTGCCCTCCATTTTTTATGAAATTATTGTAAAATGATCTGAAAGAACATGAAGGAAAGAATAGTATAGTTAAATACTATTTACCCTTTAGATTTGTCATTTGATAAAGATCTGACTATTCCAAATTACACATGAAGAATCTGCTGCTTTTGACACAGAAGGGTGAAACATCAGTGGAACATTTGACTTCGTTAACATCCCAACAAGAGGCTTCCAAACTCTCCAGTATTTCTCTGTTGACATATTAATGGTGAATGACCCTCTCAAGGTTACATTTAACAGCTGTGTTAATTGGTATATTCTATTTGAGCTGTAAAGACAGGTTGTTCCTTGTGCATATCAAAAGTGTACATTTATTCAAGGCAAATGTGTGGTAGTTGTATTATACTAGTTTACTATTCTTATTAGTCCACTAGAATGCTTATTGAAAAATTTGTGCTTGAACAAAGAATTATTATACATGACACATATATAAACACCAATTATCATCATCATCATCATCATCATCATCATCATCATCATCATCATCATCATCATCATCATCATCATCATCATCATCATCATCATCATCATCATCATCATCATCATCATCATCATCATCATCATCATCATCATCATCATCATCATCATCATCATCATCATCATCATCATCATCATCATCATCATCATCATCATCATCATCATCATCATCATCATCATCATCATCATCATCATCATCATCATCATCATCATCATCATCATCATCATCATCATCATCATCATCATCATCATCATCATCATCATCATCATCATCATCATCATCATCATCATCATCATCAATGTTTCAAATCCCAGCCATGGCATTGAATTTTTCACGTTGACTGTATCTATCAAAATATTAATTTCATTACAGACTTAATCAATATGTACTTTAAATGTCATATTTTCATCTAAAATTATCCCACAAAATTTGGAACTTTCTAATAATCATGGAGTACTTTCATTACTTATTTATCTTTGCACTGAACACATTAACTGGACTTATTTTTCGGTGTTGCAGCATGATTATGTAAGTTTTGTGAGGATTTAACTCAGTCTGTTGCAAATATTTTTTGCTTCAACATTTATTATTTTATTTAAATTTTCTTGTTTTATTGGCAAGTATAACCATGGTATTTAACTGCATATGTTATTATTTTGTAATTTGTAGATTTTGGGAAGTTATTAATATATAGTATAAATAAAAGATACCCAAGTACAAATCCTTTTATTAGTTCAAAACTTGATTTAATTGATTTTAGTGCACACCCTTGCTGATAATGATTTCAGTACCTTTTTTTGGTTTTATAGAAAGGATTTTATAATTTCAAGGCACTTAACCCTAATGCTGCATTTTCCTAAATTGCCTAGTATCAACATATGTGATACAGTTAAGTACCTTTAAAAATGCAGAGTGAAACAAGTGTGGGGATACAAGGGTTCCGGAAAAAGCAGAGTGAAACAGATATGGGAATACAAGGGATCAGGGAAAAGCAATTTGAAACAAGTGTGGAGATTCAAGAGATTAGAAAAGGGATGAGAATTAGGCGGATATAGGGGCATATAAGCAAGGCAAAAGTATGCCTATTAGGAATAATTGCAGAAAGGAAACAATAGGATTGCTCTGTGGGATTTAGAGGAAAAAATATGAGCAAATGCGACATGGCTGTACAAATTTGCAGAAACCTAAGAGAGATTAGAATGGAGTTGTAAGAAGATTTGAGAAAGTCTAATAAAGTGATAGGTTAACTGGAAGAATGATTGAAGAAAGCTGCTAGTGAAGTTAAATGATTTGTAATAGGGAAAGGAAGTAACATGCAAGTGAGAAATATTGAAAAGTGAGGTTAAGTGAATAGGTACATATACAGTGAAGCAATAGTAATATGAAGTCGAAACAAGTGATAATAATTTAAAGAAATAGACAAAAATTTAGCAAATAGGGAAAGCTAATGCAGAATAGAAAATTATTTGCAAAGCAATGACTATTAATAGGGGCAAACACATATAAAGTATGTAATTGTATTGAAGGGCTGTCCCGTTAGCAAAGAGGCCAGGCCCAGCTCAGGGATAGCCCAAGATGTATTTGTTTTAGTGCTTAGTAGATCATATATGATATCATATATTATATTACTAATTTACATTTATCTTATTACATATCTTATGACTTATTTAAAATATTATTTATTAAAATTATTGGACGATTTCAGTGCAAGGGTTCTGCAAGCACACAGATGACAAGCACTTCAGTTTTCCCAGACCTTCCATCCAGCTCTGCATCCATACTCACAACTGTTAGTCATATTGCCTTTTGCAAAACATGACATATACAGATAGGCTGGCATTACTTTTGCCACCAAGCTAAGTGCTCTTATGTTTCTTTTAGCCTTAAGAAGGGCAATACAGATAGTCCTATATATTGGATTTATTTGTCTGCATTTCTATTAGGTATGTTGGTTGTTTATTTTGATAGTCCTAGATATTTATTTGGCCGCGCCATGGCTGAGTGGTTAGAAAGCTTGGCTCTCACCTAGGTGGCCTGGGTTCGATCCCAGGCAACTGTAAAGTGGGATTTGTGGTGGACAACATGGCCCTGGGGTGGGTTTCCTCTGGATCCTCCGGTTTCCCCACCATCATTCCACCAATTGCTCCATCAATCATTCATCTCAGGCGTTAGGCACCCCTCAACCCTGGTTCTATCTCAGGTCAGATGCTCTGGCTCAATTGCTCTGTGGGAACCCAAGCGCCTCCTTACGTCAGCATTGTTGAGAAAGGGAGAAAAAAAAAAGAGATATTCATTTGCCGTTTTCCAGCCTTGAGTTATTTTGATAATACCCAATATTAATCTGGAACTCTTCAGACTATTGCTGTACTCCTATTTAC
Organism: Mantis religiosa; assembly: GCA_030765055.1. Lineage (NCBI taxonomy): Eukaryota > Metazoa > Arthropoda > Insecta > Mantodea > Mantidae > Mantis > Mantis religiosa. Next base: position 265,219,405 of record CM060950.1, on the reverse strand, counting down.
AATTTTGATATTTATTTGCATTTGTAATTTATTGTCTTTCTATATTTCAGAGAAAGTCAGATCTCCTTATCTGATCTCATCTATGGAATTATGTTAAGCATTTTAATTTGTAATGACATTTTAAGGCTAACATATGTTTATTAAACTAGTGTCAACTAAGTACTCCCGGCTTCACTCACACATTCTCAGCTACCTGTCAGCTGCCAAACCTGCCTGTCGTTATCCATGGTGATACTGGCATATACTTGATGTACTTAGTATTTCACTATATCAAAATTTTACTGTACCGGAACACCTCAGTGAAGCGAAGAACTATTGTTCGTGAAACATGTCCTCAATATAGGTAGGTAAGTGAAGCTGATGTGTAACAAATATGACTCATCTATAATTTAATATCAGTATTTCATATTTCACTATCCTCTTTATAGTTAAAGACACAACAATATCATTAAGTTAGGCCTAACACAATCTGTTAGGCCCTTTGTTGATTTTAATAAACTGACCCTCTTCTCTGTGCCATTGTTTTCTTCCTGGAAATAATAGGCAATGGCTCACTTTTAATTTTGCTGAAATTTGATGTTTCTTAATTGTTATTGTGGTTATCCCAACATTACTTATTTTACATTCTATGTACACAATTCTGATGATTTCTGTATTCTTTTTCTCTCTTCAGATGTTTTACCCCTGTAGTCTGAATTCATTACTATTTTTACACTGTTACTATTCTTCATGCTCAATTTTAGGCAAAAATCTTCAACAATGTTCTGTAATTTGTGATGCAATGAGGATGATATATAAATATTCAGTATGTGCCTATTTTTCTTTGGCTGTAATGTTGTGGCCTGTTTATTTCTCATTGCTTCTAGAACCATTTCATGCTTCTGTCCAGCTGCTCCTTGTATCCATTGCTTATTACTATTTTTAAAAAGTGCTGGTTTCATGGTCATATTTTTTAAAATTCTGTGGTATTTTTATAGTCTGTTGATCAAACAGTTTATTAGGCATTACATTATTTGTGCTTTATGGGGTTGAATCAATCTACATTTATATAATTTCCTGTACGTGTGCTCTTTCTCTGCTCTGAATTCTAATCAGTCATTTTTCCTAATCACTTTCAAATCTATGAATGAGAGAATTTGAGCTCTTGTGTTGGTAGATTTAACAATGTTAAAGCATTTGGTATGATCTTTTCTTTAAATCAGCAAAATAATTTCAATGTGTATGAACAAGTGCTTGAAAGTATTTAGGAAGTCATATGTTTCAAAGCTGCTGATATCTAAATCTGACAAGATGGGAAACAATAAGCTTTCCATTGCTTGTCCCCTGCTCATTTGAAAACTCATATATTGAAGTCAAAGAAATTTTGGTTTACACATTATCTGGTAGTTCCATATATTCATCTTTTTCTTCCTTATCCATATGTTTAATTCCAGTTTTTTCATATGTATAATTTATTTTTTGGAAACTGCTGTGGAAACACATTTTAATATTTTAAGATTTTAGTCTTTCATTTAAATCTAGAATTATGCCTTTTATTTTCTTCACCAGCTTAATTGCACTGTTGGTGTTTCAGCTAAAAATTTTGGTGATGATTGAATCCTTTTGCAAGCAATTTTGTCACCATTAGGTGTCTCTCCAGTTTATCATTGGTATCATGCAATTGCGAAGCACGGCATGAAGTTTAGGGAAGCGGCTCCTGCTTATCTGTAACTCATTTACTTGGGTTCAAAACTGGTTGCCTGTATACAGATAGCGCTTCCATAAATGTCGTAGCACGCTTCTCCCCTGGTATCATGCTTTTACTGGAATTATGAATCTTTGGAAGTCCATGTACTGTTGAATTGCCCCAAAGAGACAAGATCGTGAAATTTTTAAAACTAGTTGCTTGTTGCTGGTTTTGAAATTCCATACCCTTTCCTTAACATCAGAAGGAAAGCTGAACAGCATAGTACTTTTCTTTAATCTCCAATGTAGGTCATATCAAATGATGAATGAAATGGGTGTCATTATGCTCAAAGAGCCCAGCTTCCATAGAGCTTAGAGGTATCTGACATATATCTTTCAAGATAAGGAAAAACTGTGGGTAAGCCTTGTCTAGATAACTTACCTGGACCGAGATCCAAACTTAGGACCTCTTTTATGTGAGGTAGACACACTACTTCCACACCATAGAGGCTGGCCAAAAGTACTTTAAAAAAGGACTGCAGTATTGAACAATTTAAAGTTCAAACTGGTAGGGGAAGGTCACCAAGTATTGGATGGAACCCTATATTGGACAATGTCAGTTTCTGGTTTTCGGTATGTGTGTCAGAAAATTTAGTTAAGGTAGTTAGACCTAGAGCCGGCTCCGCTAACTGACATGCACGGTGTGCCTAGACGGTTCGCACGGTGCCGGCGTACTTGGTCGCTGCTGGCGAGTGCTGAGGAGAGATGCCAATCACTATCTGGAGCAGTAGCTGTCTATAATCTGCACTTGCGTTACCATTAAATAATTAAGGACAAAGCAGTAAAGAAGGAACAATTCAGAAACTGTATAATACGCGGCTTAATTACTATGTTACTTGTTATTAAATTATAGATAAAACAACCCAACACCAGTAAGATTAGGATTAGGTTGTGGAAGGGATTCGGTACGTAGGCCACCATGTTGGGCCCATTGTGTCTATACCTATGCAACCCCGGGGGAAGGATGAGGCCTAGGAGACAGAGGGTGGCCGACCCAAGGGCCACGACAATACAGTGGGCAGGGTCCCTATAGTTTACTTAGAGACTTTCCCGACAGGCCAGGACAACGGACACGCTCCCCTACTGCGGGATGGCAACGAGCCCAGCAGCCGAGCCCCAAAGGTTCTAGGTAGGCGATCCGAGCCCCAAAGGTCCCTGGCTGGTGGTCCCGAAATGGTCCCAGCAGAGGAACGCAGACCGGCAACCGAACTACCGAAAGAGGAGGTAGTTTTCCTCAGAGCATATCATCCTGCCATGCACCGCCGAGACACCCTACCGAGTCAGGTAGATCGGCCTCCCGAATGCGCGCCACAGACGAAACCGCCTGAGCCATCCCGCTCGGTAGTAAGATTATTATAGCTTTTAACCCCATACAACCAAATGATGGCTATTAAAAGCAATATTTTTAACTATAAGAACGAAACAGTGCTTTGTGGAAATTAGCACAATTTTGATCCTGAAACAATTGAAAAGTATAAAATAACAAATAATATTTACCATACAGTGACAATATTACACAGAACACTTCATATTAAACGAATATACACGTTTCAATTAAGAATTCTTATACATTCAGTTTTCGGTAGACACCCTTTCCTTCTGACATGTTTTAGTTTTCACAATATTCGCCACATTTGGAGACAGTGAAACACGACTCTGAACCCTTAATGCGCACTTCATCTTATGATCACTGATGTTGGCTCTCTGAGAGTTTTTAATGTGTTTCATAGCTGAAAATAAGGATTCACATACATAGGTTGAACCAAGTATTGCAATCATAGATGCCGCACGCTTGTGTATTCCAGGGAATCTTGATTTAGGAAATCTCCTGTAGAAATCCAACAAACTTTCTCTCTTTCTGTAACTGTCAGCTAACTCAATGTCACATTTCAAGGTGATAAGCTCCAGTTGAACATCTATGGGAGTATCATCAATATTCGTGTTAAATGGTATAGCGAATAAATCAAAATCTGTTTTTAAGCCCATGAGATCGTGAAATGTTTCATCAAACGCATGGGAAAGCATGTGCAGATTTTCAACGTAACATCCAACTTCTAAGGAGTTATAATCACGGATCAGACTTTCCAACCCGGGAAAATGACAAAGATCACCATTTGACAGTTGACGTTCCCATAATGACATCATATTTTTAAAAGCCTTAATGCTACAGAACATATCTGTAATTAATTTGTTTCACCCTTGAAGTAAAACATTCAAGGTATTCAAATGTTCGCTTATATCGGCCATAAATGCAGGATCACATGTCCACTTAACATTCGTGAGCTCTTCAATAGGTTCTTCGCACATTTCCATGAACAAACGTATCTCATCCAATAATGCAAAGAATCTGCTTGAAACCTTGCTCGACTGAGCCCCCTAACTGCTGTATGATACGGTACAAATCTGCAAATCTTCTAAGAAGCTTTTAAATTGTCTGTGTTTTAGACCGTGGGACATCAGTTTGTTTACAATCTTCACAACCAGACTCATTACATTGTTTACATTCAGTGTTTTGGCACATAAGTTTTACTGGAGAACTATGCAATGAACTTCTATTATTCTTTTTTCTTTTTTCCCCTTTTTTTGTTATAGCCATCCCGGGACATTGTCCCTAACTGGCATAGAGAGGGTTTTATGGGTAAAGATGGTTGATAGACAGTGGGTTTTATTTGTGTATTAGTAATTTTTTTCTTATAACAATATATGTAGAGAGAGAGAGAGACAGAGAGAGAGAGAGAGACTTTGGAGATAGAAAGGAAGAATTGAGATTTATTGCTAAGCAATGGTGGGTTGGTAAGTATTATGTGGCTGGTGGAGCTCTGAGATGTTGGTAAGAGTTCCCAGGGTCAATATCATATTCCCGGATGCCGCGGATATGTTGGTTAAAACTATCTGGAAGACTGGCGTAGAACCGTCGGGGAAATTCAAGGATGTAATTTGTCAAGTTAGGAAAGGATAAGTCAGAGTGGATGTTTGCGTTTGGAATATACCATTCAGCAGCAGTCGCAATGCTGAGGTATCTATTCTGAAGGACCTGTAGTTTACGAAGATGGGCTTTGGCTGCAGCGCCCCATAACTGGTTAAGGTGGGTCGTAGTACCTGTTTATAGATAAGAAGCTTATTTTACAGAGACAGAGGGAACTTTCTGTTGTACAAGGGATATAGCACTGACATTCGTTTGGAGACTCTGGAGGCGACCGATGTAAGGTGGGCTTTCCAAGTGAGGCGCATGTCGAGTAGTACTCCAAGATATTGAGCTTCAGAACTCCAGTGTACTGCAGCTCCTGCCAGGCGTAGCTCAGGAACATCTTGTAGTTGGCGACGAGTGAAAGTCACAGCCTGCGATTTTGAAACATTTATCCGGAGTCTCCAAGTTAGAAACCAAGCAGAAAGCATGTCAGCATATTGCTGTGTACGCTGTGAGGTGTCTGGTCGATGCTATGGAGATGGCGGTGTCGTCTGCAAATAAATAAAAGCCGCAGGTCCGGATGGTAGGTATGGTATTTATGTACGTCAGGAAGAGCAAGGGACCAAGAACACTGCCCTGAGGAAGCCCTGCATGGTTGGAATAGGGCTGAGAGACAGTGTCATCTCTAGCAACAGAAAAGGTGCGGTTTGCCAGATAATTATGGATGAGATAAATTAGATGAGGAAGGAAGGCATATTGGATTAAGTGGAAAAGGAGACAATCATTCCAGACAAAATCAAAGGCTTTGGAAATGTCAAGAAATAGTGCTACAACGTAATGTCTGTTGTTGAAGCCGCGGATCACCTCGTCGAAAAAACGTAGAAGTTGATGAGAGGTGGAGTGTTGTTGGCGAAATCCAAATTGTTCTGGCCGGAGGATGTTTAAGTCGTCCATGATGTGTTTTAGGTGACGCAGGGGCATCTTCTCAAAGAGTTTGTTGATAGCAGGAAGGAGACTGTCAGGGTGATGATTGGTAATATTTTTTGAGTCTTTGCCGAGTTTTGGAAGGGTTATGATGCGGGCATGTTTCCAACAAGCAGGAAAGTGGGAGAGGAGAAGCAAGCTGTTAAACTGATTAAAACATGGTTAAATCGATCAATTGTTGCGGAAGGGCTTTAAAGGTGGCTTAGGGTATTGTGTCGCAGCCGGCAGCTTTGTACCGTCGGACTGAGGCAATGATCTTTCTGACTTCCTTTGCCGTGGTAAGGAGCACATCATGGATTGCAAAAGGAGTGAGGAGAAAGCGGTGCACAACCTGTTCTATATCTGCGACTTGCTCTGCGTCTGGGGATTCCGCTGAATGAAAGGTGGAGGCAAGGTGTTTGGCAAGTAGTTCCACCTTCTCTCTTGAGGATTGAGCTACACTTCTACCGTCAGACAGTAGTGGATCGGAAGAGGGGACCCACAGCAAGGGCTTAGATATCCTCCAGAGGGAGGCATCTGCAGGATCAAGGGTACAGAGGCGTCTTTTCCATTTATCATTGCTAAATTCATAAATTTCCATCTTTACCAAGGTTTGGAGACGATTCCATTCATGCTTATCCTGAGGGTGGCGTGTAAGTTGGTACCTACGCCGTGCTCTATATTTGGCGGGTATAAGATGGCATAGTTGTTGAGAGAGAGGTATCTGAGGAATGTGAGGAGCTCGATGAACGGTGTGGCTTCTCTCATGGCAGCTACCATGGTGGTGGTGGTGGTGGTTTTTGGTGGTGGTGGTTGTGGTGGTGGTGGTTGTGGTGGTGGTAGTTGTGGTGGTGGTTGTGGTGGTTGTGGTGGTGGGGTGATGGTGGTGGTATCAGCGAGCTTATCAGCCGAAGCAGGTGTGAGACATGGCTGAATTAGGGCCAGCTTGCTAGCCATGATGTTGTTGAACCTATCCCAATTAGTGCACCTGGGCTGTATTGAGGGTGTTAGGGACTTAGGCTTGACTTTTGCCTGAAAAAGTAGTAGCAGAGGGTAATGGTCATAAGAGAGTTCGGGGAGAGAGAATATAGTTGGATGGCAGCTAACGTTTTGCATAAGGGCTATATCTAACCAGTCTGGTGGTCGTCGATCCTCGTAGGTCATAGGAGAGGAGGAAGCAAGCACGGCCAAGTTCTTGCTCTCCAAATAGCGTTCTAGGAGGCGACCTCGTTGGTTTGTAGTGGTAGAATTTCAGAGTGTACTCTTTGCATTAAAGTCTCCCAGTGCTAATGTAGAGGCGCCAGTAAAAATCAAGTCCAAATTCCGGTAGGAAATGGCTCTACCAGGAGGGATGTAGACTGAGAAGATGTTAAGTGGACCCTTGTCGGTTTCAACTTGAACTCCTGTCCCTTCTAAGCCTTCAGTAGCAGGTAGATGTAGTCTATGGTGCAGGATACCATGCCGTATATACAGGGCCGTACCTCCACATTCATCGGCTCGGTCAGTACGATGACATAGCATGCCAGGGATGGTCGACTTGATGTTTGGAGCGAAGTGGGTTTCTTGGACCAGGAATATGTCCACCTTATTCACTGCAGTGAAATTAGCTGCATCTTGCGGTTTGTTTCAGATACTATTAGCATTCCAAAAGCAAATGCGTAGGTTCAGAAGGTTGTTAATTATCTTAGTTGTGTGTGCCATGGTTACCGAAGAAAACAAAGACTGTGTGGACTAAGATGGTTTGTGGTGGAATGGATGAGGGTCGTATAGCTAAGGGCCTCCGCTAGAGCTGCAGCAAAGTCAGCCTGAAGATTGAGAGGTATGCGAGCCAAATAGAAACTGCTCATCTGGAAGGGATGTGGTAGTATGTTGAGTCGGCGCAGAGATAGGAGAAACTGATACACGTGCCGACAGTCGATGTTGCACTGAAGATCTAATCTCAGAGATCCATGATTTGGGTGCTGTAACGGCATGGGGAGACTTGTGTGAGTTGTTGATTGTGTGTCCCAGACTGGGCCTGACTAGTTCAGGTTGTTTTGAAGGTGGTGGTACAGCCGGTGAGCTGGAGATTGTCGGGGAAGGTGTAGACTTCGAGGCGGAGGGCGTGGTTGAGGTTCCCGCTGCGACAACTGAGGAGCAGATGAGAGTGCTGCTGCATAGGATATATGTTGCAGCCGCTTCACTGAAGGCAGTCCTGGGTAACGAATGCGCTTGAAAGCTTCCTTGGGAATTCTCAAGGGATTTGATAATTTGGGAGGGGCATCGTCCCTCGTACGTTGTCCATTTTATTGAGGACCATTTCAATTCTGGCTTCCTGCCATACAGGACACTTAGCATATCGGCAGGAATGATTTCCCCAGCAGTTGTAGCAGACTGGTTTAGACCCAGCAATTCCGAGGACTTTGCAGTTAGAGCGTCTGTGTCCAGGCTCACCACAGAATGTGCACACTGGCTCAAGAAGAGAGCCAGCTGCACTATGCTGAAACTGTTGACAGTTGGTGCATTGTAGAGGGCGAGCAGGTGGTCGATAGGCTTTAACCCTAGTTACATCATCAAACATTCTGGTTTCTTTATATATTTTTAAAGAATGGGGTTCCTCCCTCAGAGCCAACCTGAAATGTGGTAGTTTCTGTTGTTTGGGAGGGTGGTTGGAACGCAAATGACCAACACGTTCCACTGAGTACTGTAGTTCTTGCAGGTGGGCTAGTACATCAGCTTCTGTGACATACATAGGTAGGTCCTTAACGGTCATATACAGGAGCTTCTCTTCTGGCAGAAGGGTGGTTAAGTATTGTACTTCGCCGTCCTTTAGCAATTTCCAGATGAAGTGGTGGCCAGAGGGCATGGCAGGTAGAAAAGCATATTTTTTATTGTAAAGTTGACTTCAGGATGCTTGGGATGAAGCAGCTTGGTAAGATCACGAACCTGCCGCGGATTCCGCAGATAAATGGGAGTGGCTCTCTGAGATGTTGGAGTTGGTTTGCTAGGGGCGGGTTCTTCTTGCTTGGCAGATGCAGTACACTTGCGTCTCTTCTGGCTAGCATCAGCAAGTGCTGGGTAGTCAACGTCGTGGCTGTCCTCTAAGAGGGCGGCGAAGCTATTTGAAGTCTCTAGTGGTTCAGGCTGAGTCATTTTTGGAGATTTGGCGGACATTTTAAGGTTTGGGATTTGCAAGTTTACATTTTTTAGATGCCTTTCATGTTCTATCAGGTAGGCTGTGAGGGCTTCAATCCTAGAACGATGCGCCGAGTAGAGGCGAAATTCTGAAGCGACAGCATTGGGGTCAGCAGTAGATAACAAATTTATAAGGGCTTCATCTGCTTGATTTAGATAAGCCAGACAAGCCATTCTTTCTACTTGCAGATGTCCGACATCAGCTGGTCAAAGAGGGATTTTTGGGTTGATTTATTATTTTCTCACCCAAATTCTGTTATTTCTTTGGCTAGTTCATTTTTCAGGAGGTTCATAAATCCTTTGTGCGAACCAACCATAGCTGGGGCACCATCAGTGGCTACCGTTATAAGTGTATCTCATGCAATTCCTGTAGTCTCCACAACTTTTACACAATTCAGAATGTCTGATCCTGCTGTTGTGTCTTTTATTGGCACCAGATTTAGCATTTCTTCTACAACTTCCAAATTTTCATTTACTCCACGAATAAAAATACATAATTGAGCCACACTTGATAAGTCGGTGCTTTCTTCAATGGCAATAGAGAATGCAACGAATTATGTTGCTCTTTCAGTAAGTTGTGCGTAAATGTTGTCCGCCAGACGTTGAATTTTGCACGAAATAGTATGAGGTAACACACTGACACTGTCGAACTGGTGAACACTGCCAGGGGTGAATTTACTTGCAGCTATAAGCATACGTCGTTTAACAAGTGGAGCATTAGAAAAACTACTAGACGATCTGGCAATTTCTAGGGCTATTTCGTAACTCACATAAACTGAGGTTTCTGCCACTCCGCCATCCCATTCTTCCTGTTCCACTTCCCGCGATGTGATCTTTTCTCTGAGCTTTTAATCTCAAGAAGTGTTCAACAAATATAAAAATTACTGTTGATGGTGAAAGTATTCCAGAAACATGCCAAACAGAACTTTTGGGGGTAGTAATTGATAAACACCTAGGGTGGAAGCAACACATAGAACATATAATAAAAAACTAAATAAAGGTATATACGTAATGAAACAAGTTAGACGAACTATGGATAATAAAACCTTAAAACAAGTGTATTATGCATTTATCTATTCACATATAAAATATGGGATATCTTTAAGAGGTGTTAAAAGTTTTCAGATTGCAAAAGAGAGCTATCCGAATAATTGAAAATGTTGAGAGAAGATCTAGCTGTAGGCAGATATTTAAGAAGCATAATATTTTAACTGTTCCATGCATATATATATGAAAGCATTAAATATGTAATAGAAAGGAATACATGTAAAAAGAACTGTAATGTACACTCATATAATGTAAGGAATAAAGCTGACTATTTTAGGACCAAACTAAGGGGAACACTAAACAACAGATCATTAGAAAGTATTGGAAAAGACATGTATAATAGATTGCCAGGTAAAATAAAGAATGCTAAACTGTGTAATATTAAGAATATAAAAAGGTATTTGTCAGAACAAGCTTTTTATAGTGTGGAAGAGTACAAAGCAAAAAATGGAAAATAAACAATGTACATTTTAGTTTCTAAGCAGTGCGTATAGTAGACTTTTGGGTGTATTTTTATGTTTTTCGTATAGTGTAAAATGTCGTATCCTCTGTATGAAATATAGGGGATGAATAAATTGAAAATTGAAATTGAATAAATTGAAATAAATTGAAAATTTCTGGAGTGCGTTCTTATTTTTCTAGGGCCGTATAATCATTAGCATGCAATGTATTAAAATGTCGCTGAAGATATAATCTTTTAACACTTGCAATATTTGTGGCAAATTAGACAAATGGCACCATCGCTACATTCCATGCAGAAGTACTCAGCTTCCCATTCGGTATTCAAATAAGTCGGCGTGGGTGCATTTCGCTATTCCCCTCCATATCAAACTGACACTGAAGTGCGGACCACCACTGCTATGGAAGATAAACCGACCGTTATAGTCGCACTGCTGGAACGGTTACGATGGATTTAATGTAATGAAATGTGTAGTGTTTAACGCCCGCTTTTACTACATACGGCACCGCAGGCGGTGACACTGATGATGCATGAAATGAAGATGGAGCACCGGTGGAATGAGATGGCGGGGGAAACCGGAGGTCCCGGAGAAAACCCGCCGAAACGCCGTGTTGTCCACCACAAATATCACTTTGCGGTCGCCTGGGATCGAACCCGGGCCGCCTTGGTGAGAGCCAAGCGGTCTAACTACTGAGCTACGGCGTGGCCACGATGGATTTATTTTTGTTAACAGAAACCTCTCAGATAAAACACTGATTATTCTTGTAAGAGTGAGAGGGGTACTGACGCGCCCCTCGTTTGTGTGTTAAGCACCAATGAAAGCATCACTTCAGCCAGTGGAATTAGCAGGAATCACAAATGACAGATAGATGTTTACCCCACGTGGAGTAATCAGTGTGTTATCTGAGAGGTATCTATTACCAAAAATAAATCCATGGTAAGCGTTTGAGCAGCACAGCTATATCAATGCGAAGCACGAACTGAGGCAGCACGGTGCTTGTAGCCCAGCACATGCACCGTGGCAAGCGAGTTGGCTGTGGCTGTTCCAGAGTCAAGCCGGAAACGGAGCATTATGTGACTGTGAATAAACAATTTGATCACGTAAAAGAGAGGTTTCTTATTTCTGACCTGCTTCCTGCCACAGGAAGATAACTTTGTGAAGCCGATGCTACAATACTTTTAAGCATTGCAAATTATTTACCGTATGTTAATATAAAAATATTGTTGAAGGCATTGCTTTTGTTTAAAAGTGTTTGTTACTTGTGGTCACTCCTTCACGTTTTATGTGTAAGGCACCAGTGGCGTATATTATGGACTATCAAAAGTACCACCAAAGCCCATATCTAAAGTAAACTAGAAATGAATAAGCAATATTAATAATAATTGAAATAACAGCCAGTTTCCTCCATAAAGAATTAGTGTGTAGGGTGGAATATCTCTCGTTCCCTAGCACAGAATAGAGGGGAAATCAGAGACTCGGAAGCTCTCTCTTGCAACCTTCTCTATAGTAAGGGGCAGCGAGAAGCAAGGTGGAGGAATGCAGTTTTCAGCACCCTAAGGCCGGAAACGAACATCGCAACTCACGTACGAGCTCCTCTGAAATGTACCATACGGACACGACTGGCTTTGGAATTCCGCATAGCACTTGGAGTTTAGGGCAAGAAAGAGCGTGTTTTCAATTATTGTGTGATTGTTACGGTCCTGAACAGCCGTATTAGTATTGTTGATTTCATAGTGTACAATGTACCAAGGCAGTTGCTAGCGCTAATTCTTCGAAATGGGTGAAGAATGTGTAATCAAAGAATTAGTGTAAAGACTGTCCTCGCAGTTTAAATACGAGGATAAGTTAGTGTTAATAAAACAGGGAAGGCCTACTCCAGCTCTTCCGCACATGCAGTGTGAACAGAAGGAAAAAAATAAGAACCTGTATAAAAAGTATTTTACTATAAGTAATTATGATAAGTATGAGTGGCTGTACGATTCATTCGAACTAAATTAACTTTATTGCTCACCATGCTTGTTGTTTGCAACTGAGAAAACACCCTGGATGCTACGGGTTTCGCAAATTTAGCTTATTTAATCACATAAAAGATCAACGACGCATATAAAATCTTTCATGGCATTAAAAACTTTGGCACTCAACGGGTAGACCATGCATTGAATTACCAAAAGAAACTTGCTGAGTTTGCACAATGAAAAGGTTAAGGAAACTAGAAATGTATTGAAAATATTGATTGATGTAGTGGTTCTTCTTGCAAAACAGGAATGTTCGTTTAGAGGCCACGATGAAAGCGAGGAGTCATTAAATGAAGGCAGTTGTTTAGAATTGCTACAATTTCGGGCTAATTATAATGCAGCACTGTCTCAGCATCTAAAGACAGCTACCGTTTTCAAAGGCACCTCGGCTCTTATACAGAATGACCTAATCGATGCTGCTGGAGATAAGATTAAATCAGATATTGATAAGGCTAGTTTTGTTGGTCTCATGCCCGATGAAACGACTGATGTCACCAATAAATGTCAAATGTCTACTATTCTACGCTATATTGCCGATGGAGGCAATTGCAAAGAACAATTTCTATATTTCACTGATGTAAGTTCTAATCGAACAACCACTGGTTCATTTGAATATGTTTGTTGCTCAAACCTTCGCTGGTGCTGCAGTAATGTCACAACATGCTTCTGAACTTCATACTTTAATTAAAACCGGGTATCGAGCTGCTACCTTCATCCACTGCTATAGCCATAGACTTAATCTAATACTTTCCCAATCTGTGCATTCTATTAAGGAAACCAGACAATTCTTTGTTTCTCTTAATGGTTTACCCGCTTTTTTCTCACATTTCACTTCACGTAGAGATGCTCTTAAAGTCTTTACTGAAAAGAAAATGCCAAATGTCGCACCTACACGATGGAATTTTGCTTCCAGACTTATAAGCACAGTTCATCACTGTAGAAGTTATCTTATCAGTTTCTTTACTTCAATGGAAGAGGAAGCTGGGGACTGGTCTAGCAAAGAAGTTAACATGGCTAAAGGCTCTGTGCGATTTCTCTCAAACACTCGCACCAAATTTTTTCTTGATTATGTATAGTAACGTTTTTGCATTTTCAGATATTCTTTTTGACATTTTACGAAACGAGAGCATAGACATCTGTTATGGTACGGAAGAAGTTCACGAATTTATTACCACACTGCAAAATATTGGAACTATAGCATTTGAAGAAGTATAGTCAGAAACTATGAGCGTTGCTGGTGAAGAGAAAGGAGAAAGGCCTAGAAAGAGAAACTGTCGTGAAGATGAAACTCATTCTTCGTACATAAGGATTTTCTGTGAAGTTCTGGACACATTAATAACTCAAACTTGATTCACAGAAACAGTTGACATTTCTGGCGCTACTGGATTCTAAACATTTTGCGAGTTACAATGGAATGTTTCCAACAAATGTATTTCGTGAACTGAGAGAACCATATGTTTCCTTTTTCAATATACTGTCCTTGAAAAATGAACTAAAGGTGTGACATACACATCAAGAATTTTCTAACAAGTCCGTTCAAACCATTGCAAATTATATGAAATGAAATGGACTTGACGTTGTGTACAGTGAAGTTTATAAACTATATGAATTGATTTTAACACTTCCTTCTACCACTGCAAGTGCCGAAAGGAGTTTTTCAGTCTTGAAATGAATAAAATCTTATTTACTGCAACACAAGGACAAATTTGTCCTAACAACTTGGCTATTCTTTAGGCGAAAAAAAAAAAACATTCTTGTTTCTTTAAGAAGACATAACAAGGAACTGTTTTTGATAGTGTCAAAGCGGAGTTTATCAGTAAAGAAAGGGCTGGAATTCATGTGTATATATATATATATATATATATATATATATATATATATATATATATATATATATATAGATATAGGTGAAGTGAAGTGAAATTGTATGTTTTCCTTTTTTAATTGTTTTAACAGCTTGTTTCAAGAAAATTGATTTAAATGCACTGTTGAGAAGTTAACATTTAATCAACAATCCCTTATTGTCCGGATCTCGTAGGCGTAGTGGTAGCCCAAGTTACAATCCCAGCATACCCCACTGTAAGGCATCAAATATCAGGCTACAATTCGGAACCTGGTATTGGAAAGACATATTCACATCTTTCTTATCATTTCTTTTATTTCGTTTGTTTAAGACGTATGTGGGTAGGAATAGAGGAAACTGGACAGTGGGAAACATGAAGTTAGCAATTATTTAATAGGGGGGGGGGCGGGGTGACTACGTTTTAGGGAAGCAAATGCGTAGTTCTCTGTAACTAAAAGCACTTTAGGAGACACACTGAAATTAATTTCTGCAGGAAATGAAACAAAAGTGAAACCTGTCATTGGTACATATAATAGCACTTTTGCGCAAGAGATGATGTATTGAGCAACCAAATAAGAATGTTAGATGGCTATCCTATGACACTGCAAAAGAAAAAAAAAAGAAGAAGAAAAAAAAAAAAAAGAAAATGAATTTCCGAAATTACCACCATACCACCAAAGTGTGCAGAATGGAGCTTTTAAGTCAGCATTTTCTTGTTGTGGCATCTAACCCTTGAACCACAACATTTTTAGCGATTTCACATACAAATAATGAAAAAAAAAAGCTTTGAATATGAAAAAACCGACTGCATCATTTGTGACGGAAATTTCGATATGACAGGCTCCATATACAAGGTTTGGGTCCATGAAAACTGTGCCAAGTGCCTTTATTATAAATGTGACACAACTAATACAAAGATACATTGAAATAATGAAGTGGTCTTATAATATTCAGTCTGTACGATATTGCATTCCTTATATATTAAAAGCAGAAGCATTATTAACAGTGAAGTATTCTTGATATTTGAGTTTGATTTATGATTTACTATGTTTACACTCAAACTTCACTTACTTGTTGTTGTATAATTGAAACGTTTTCAAGATCATTCAATCTCATCCTCAGCTGTTTGGTGACTAAATGAACCTTCCTCTTCTTCCACTACTACGGAGCTCCGATCACTCTGCCATCTGGTGTTAGGGGCACTAAGTTTTAATACTTCTTTAAATGCCGGGATTTCAAAATTTATAACTTTATCATGGTTTTTGTTTATGAATATTTTTTCCCAAATATCCAATTCTATGGGTGTACTTAAAGATTTTAACAGTTTAATGTTGTGGCCAATGTTGTGGTTTTCTGTCCAAAAATGGTGTGAAACTGCAGATTTTTCTGTTTGTTTCAACTTAATGTTCCTCTGGTGTTCTTTTTGCCTGGTTAACAAGTTTCTCTTAGTTTTTCCTATGTAGCTTTTTTTCAGAGGTTTCACAATTAATCTGATAAATTCCTGTTTTCAAATTGTTGGGGATTGTATTTTTCAGTGGTTTATTTAGCAAGTTCCTCAGACTGAATTTGTTTTGGGGTGCTAGTTTTAAGTTTAGTCTTTTAAAGATTCGTTCAAATTTTCTAAAAGCCCATGGATGGTAGGTGAATTTTCTATATTGCCAATTTGTGTTTTTAAGTGGTGTGAGAGTGGTATTTTTTGATATTATCTTCAGTTTTTCTTTTCTCTTCATCATGTTCCTTATCATGGCTGGGTTGAATCCATTTAATACCGCTATGTCTTTTATGTGTTGTTATTCTTTCAAAAATTTCTTCTTACTCAGTGGGATGTTGTATAGCCGGTGAATTAGACTTCTAAAGGCAGCTAGTTTATGTGAAACTGGGTTGTATTCATTTTTGTTTCTTAACTGGTTTCTTTTGACGTTAAGGCGCTTTTTACAAGCATTCTAGTAGAAAAAAAATACCTACATTCCTCAAAAAATGGCTAACGCAGACTACAACGGACCCCAGAGAAATAGATGACATTATCAGTCTTACAGATTTATGCATAAGGAATAATTACTGCATGTTTAACCAAAAATTCTACAGACAATCAAAAGGATTAGCTATGGGGAGCCCACTTTCGCCTATTTTAGCAGACCTATACATGAGCTATTTTGAAACACACATAGTAAAGGCCTTCCCACAGATTTATAAATTTTGGCGGAGATATGTTGATGATGTTTTTGCTATCATTCCGGAGAAACTTAGAGAAGATTCTCTAAAATTACTAAGCCTGCAAGATAATCACATCCAGTTTACTATGGAAGTAGAAAGAGACAACACCCTACCCTTTTTGAACCTCAAGATAACTAGAAATCGTCATGGTGTAGATTTTGGAATATACAGGAAGCCCACACACATAGATAATTACATAAAGAAAAATGAATACAACCCAGTTTCATATCAACTAGCCTTTAGAAGTCTAATTCACCGGCTATACAACATCCCACTGAGTAAGGAGGAATTTTTGAAAGAACAACTACACATAAAAGACATAGCGGTATTAAATGGATTCAACCCAGCCATCATAAGCAACATGATGAAGAGAAAAGAAAAACTGAAGATAATATCAAAAAATACCACTCTCACACCACTTAAAAACACAAATTAGCAATATAGAAAATTCACCTACCATCCATGGCCTTTTAGAAAATTTGAACGAATCTTCAAAAGACTAAACTTAAAACTAGCACCCCAAAACAAATTCAATCTGAGGAACCTGCTAAATAAACCACTGAAAAATACAATCCCAAACAATTTGAAATCAGGAATTTATCAGATTAATTGTGAAACCTGTGAAAAAAGCTACATAGGAAAAACTAAGAGAAACTTGTTAACCAGGCAAAAAGAACACCAGAGGAACATTAAGTTGAAACAAACAGAAAAATCTGCAGTTTCACACCATTTTTGGACAGAAAACCACAACATTGGCCACAACATTAAACTGTTAAAATCTTTAAGTACACCCATAGAATTGGATATTTGGGAAAAAATATTCATAAACAAAAACCGTGATAAAGTTATAAATTTTGATATCCGGGCATTTAATGAAGTACTAAAACTTAGTGCCCCTAACACCAGATGGCAGAGTGATTGGAGCTCCGTAGTAGTGGAAGAAGAGGAAGGTTCGTTTAGTCACCAAACAGCTGAGGATGAGATCGAATGATCTTGAAAATGTTTCAGTTATACAACAACAAGTAAGTGAAGTTTGAGTGTAAACATAATGACTCATAAATCAAACTCAAATATTTCATTCCTTGTTTTCAAATTAGGGAAAATGTAAGATGAATAAATGATGAAAATTCTCTGCTGGCAATACTTACTGTGGATAACTTATTTGGTACAATTAAACATACAAAACATGTTCAAATATAATTTCTAGTATTCACTGCATCCATTTCCAAAGTCATTATGGAATGAAGAGCTTAAGCGTCTGATACTGGGTAACCTTCAACTAATAAGGCACATTTCAGAAATGACTGGTAACAAAAAAATTTGTTTGAAATAAACTCTGTGTTTTAACAAGTCTCTTTTTTTCCTTGGTGAAGTATGCTTTTGAGCATCTCTTAGGGTTTACCTGTTACACAAATTTTACAAAATTACAAATTCCGTGTTTCTGTACAGGACTTCTCTGGTTATTTATATAAAATTCAAGATATAAATTTTATTTGTCATATAGATATAATAAATTTATAGCACTTTTATTGAAGTTGTCAGTTATTTTTGAGAAAATAAACTAGTAAAAGTAGCGTGCTGTACAAAGGGTAGTTTGGGATACAGGGTTTGTTCTAAATCTTCATGTTGCATCTTTGGAAGATACTGCTGTGCTCCCACTCCAAAATGTTTTTTTTAATTTACTTCTGATTGCTGGGTTACAACTTATTGAAAGAAAATGCTCAGAAAGGCCACAAAGGGAGAGTCAACAGGGTCACTTATTACTAAGAAACTACCTTTATTGAATGTTTGTATTTTAGTAAATTTACAATTATAATCACTGTATACAGCTTGCAATGTATATATTTCTTTAATTTGTTCCTTCACATCTGTTTTTATTTTAAAATGTTCAACTAATGAGATACACATGCACTAAGTATAGCAATAAGATAAGATGATTTTAACACATTTTCATATAAGCATATCTCTCCTTACAACAACAGCATGGAAACATCAAATTCTTAATTGACAACAATAGAACATCTAGTAGATCAATATTTCACTTTAAAGACAATCAAGTACTTATTATTCTCAGAATCCAACAATAACTGGTATTATAAACATTTTAAATTTGATACTGTACTCAATCCTGTAATAAGAATATAAAATTACTGAGAGAACGGAGAAAATACAGTGATCAGAATAAATCCATTTATTATGTGCAGTATGCCAAACAGCTACATTTAAAAGCCAGCTTCCCAACTTATGTGCAGGCAATATACAGGATAATACATTTGAGATGTCAGAGGTTAGGAGCTAACAAATAATGCTATAATGCTATCATGCAAAGTAAAAAAAAAAAAAAAAAAAAAATGGTCATAATGCCACAACAGCGTGCTCAGTGTGTAATACAATATTCAAAACTTTGAAGTGTAATAGTGACCCCAGCAGGATTTCAGAAGTCAGTACAAGGCATGTCCCATCACATCCAAATATTGTTAAATGGGACATGTTCTTGAAAATTGTCTGAAAATGCCTCACACAATTGGACACTGCATGATAACAACAGAGAGGAAGATATTTGACTCAGAATCCACAAAAGTCACTCCATTGCTTATCAGTAGAGCAGAATACAATATACATAAAATGTCAGAGGATTGTTAGATGTACTTTAAAATGTTTCTGTACAATATTCAGTGAACGCAAACATTGACAGAGCAGAATTAGAAAGCTTGATTCAGTTGTGCTATCTTGATGTCTGAGCAGCAGGAAGCGGATGAGCAATGGTTAAATCAATGGATGCTTACTGACAAAACCACATTTTATGTGAGTAGCCAAGTGAACACACGTGACTGGATTATTTGGGAACTGAGAATCCACATGTCTCATACAAACTTGAACGAGCCAGCACTAAAGTGAATGTGTGGTGTGGAGTGACACATGAGAAAGTTTGCAGCCCATTCTTTTTCATGGAGAAGACTGTTTGTGCCATCAGTTACCTTGATATGATCGAGCAGTTTATGATCCCTCAATTACAGGATGATGGGTACAGGACACTATTATCTATCAACAGGATGTTGCTACACCGCACTGGGCTCTCATAGTGCAGAATTGATTAAATCAGCTATTCAACGATGGCTGGTGCAGCCATGATAGACCCATCCCATGGCCTCCTATCACCTCCAGATTTTTTTAGTGTAAGGCTGCATTAAGTCAGAATTGTATGCAAAGATAGGAAAGAAACTAGCAAATCTGCAGAGGGAGATTACATGGGCCTTTCAGCAAATCACTCCAGAAATGCTGCAATACAGGTGGTACAGCATGGGTGCGAGGTATGAACTGTGCTGCACTTGCAATGGCAGCCATATTGAGTGCTAATATGCTGCACACAAAACTCCTGACTTAGCTACACAAATGCAAACAAATGCAAATTAACAACCAATAAATTTGAATAGTTTCCTTTATATACTGTCTTACTTTTCTGACATCCCAAATGGATCAGCCTGTAAATAGGTTATGTAATCAAGGATAGACAGATATGTTATTTTATTTGTTGCATACACTTACATTATTTGTATAAAAGCAGAGTGAACTGGTGACCTGTCAAATTTATAGAATTTTATCTACAATATTACAGAAAGGTGCAATAAGTCACCTACAACAAAGTGCTGATACATTCAGCTAATATCACTAGCTAATACTAGTACCATCAATGCAAAACCGTAAGTGACATGGTAAGTCCATATCCAGAATGTTGATATGATGATGTGGTTTAAAAAAATGCCATAAAAAGAGAAAATTGTACTTAAATGCTATCATAGGTTCAACATTAATCATACTTTCATTTTTGAGCTATACATTTTACAGATACGTGCTTCTGGTATGGATTTTTTAATCTTTTTTGTTTTAAAGTGAGAGTCTATGAAATCTTGATATTCAATTTTTTAGTGAAATGCAGTACCTTCTCTACCTATTGGTTTGTGGTAGAGAAAATACAAATTGGCCAGGAATATCAACACCACAGCAATAAGCAATCGATACTGAAAGTAGTGGCATATGGATTCAGTCTATGCCATGAAAGCCATCATGAAAAGAGATATTTGTTTTTATAGCATATCACTCTGTTATTTTTGGTACAGAGGGATTCTTCATTCTTTGCAAAATCAGCAATGAGGCTGCCATAAAATTTAGATATTTCACGCAAGTCTTTAATTAATGCCTTTTCTATAATCAAAAAATAATCAATATTGCTAAGAAATATCTTCATTCTTTTAAGTGAAGAAAAGCTACTTCGAACAAAGTAGTTGCCAGAAACTTTATAATTTTGCAACGTAAAATAAGCAATTTCAATATTATTCTGTTTGATGAAAAGTAGTAAGCCACTGACACTGCATTTTCTCATACCTTCCGCTACATTGTATACACCACTTAGTTTACACTGTAAAGCTACAATGTGAAAAAAAGATTGATATCTGTCAATTAAAAAATGAAAAGATTTTGCAGGAGCAGTGTTTT
>CM060950.1:265125842-265193342 GCA_030765055.1 Mantis religiosa | reverse complement strand
TTACTGATGATTTACCAGTTTTGTAAATGTCATCCAAAATGAACAGGACTTCTCAGGACATTGCCAAGGTATTGAATATATAAATTTCATTTGGCAAGAAAATATTTTGTTCAAAATCATCAAGATCCATTTTTCGAAAAAATCAAAATTGAAAAAAAGCTCAATATGAAAAGCAGCCTGAGATTTTCTTAAAAGTTTTCATGTTATACCCCTGGAAAATTCCAAACTTAAATATCAACTTTGGTATTTAAATAACTTTTTATCTCTGAGTTGTAGTTTTTAATATCTTTTTTATTCAGGGCATTTCAAAATGTGCATTTCTGGTGAAATCTTGGTATCAAATATTTGGTGGAATACAATACTTCTACTTATGTAACTACATTACAGAAAAAAATAAAAGATTGGGGGCAGGATGTTTGTGACCCCAAAAAGAAACTTTGTTGGAAAGCTTAATCTTTATACTTTATTAACATATTTCTTCTCTCTATCATGGGTAAACTGCAGAGAACGTATTAAAACTGAATTTTGACACATGTTCCATATCTGAGAATGTAAGGTTTCCAATTTATATGCAGATTATTAGGTAACATATGTACAATAATGTGTACGTTGGTTGAAAATGTTAAATCATGATGATATGAGCATATTCTGCACTTTAATTGTGTACATTAATGCAATAGAAATGTTACTATACAAGTTGTAGTCGGCGCACAATCAAAACAGAATAAGTTTTTTTATCAATTGTAATAGATCCAAAATTTACAAACAATAATTCTGAGATCAAGTTTTGTATCAAAACTGTTCACCAGATGAAGCCTGTGTATCATTAACTCTCTGAGCATAATTAACAAGTGAACTCATATTTCCATCTCCTCTTGTCTTCAAGCACTCTTCACAGATGTCACTAAAAATATGCATGTAACATGAGTCTCTTAAAAAACTGTTTGTGTGGTTGTTGCAGTACTACCACCTAGGCATTGGCCTGTGCTTAGACTTGGATTCCTCAGTTCCAGAAAGTTGCGATATGATCGTTTCAGCAAAGCATGAACCTAGAAGAAAATGAAGTATCTTAAGTAAATGGAGACACAAAAATACTTCTTGTTTATTATTCTAGCATAGGTGTAAAGTCCTAGAAGAAAGAGCTACTAGATTAAACAACACTGAGAAACAGAGTTACGTTATGAAAATGGATATGAATTTCAATGCAACTATTGTTGAGATATTGGTTAAAAATTCAACATTTTGCATTTCTTGTTTTCACCAATTTTGATTAACTTTGAGTCATTTTAATATATAGTATTCTATTTTTGTCATTATAATCGGGTTTCTAAGGGAAATATTAAACTATTGAGAGTTGTAGCACCAAATAATATTACACTGTCTTTAAAGCTAAATTTATTTGTCAATTGACTGCAAAGCATTTTCTGACATTGCCAGTTACAATCTAAAAGTTTACAATTTACAGATCATCACCTTATACAAACATTTATCCATTAAAAATTATTTTAATTTGTTTTGAAATTGCTTCGCACCATTTAATGCTTTAACTGATGTTGGCAGTCTATTAAATAAAATCTGTCCCATTATAAAAACATCTCTATCAGTAGATCGTTTAGAAGTACAGTGTCTAAAATAGTCATTGTTGTGTCTGGTATTATAACTGTGTACATCAGCAGTCTTCAAATTTACCTTACTTACAACAAAAAGAATTGCTTTATATACATATAGTGAGTATAGTGTGAACATTTTGTTTTGTTTGAAAATATCTACACAAGAATCAGTATTTTTTAAGTTAAAAATTATCCTAATTCACCTTTTCTGTAGAATGAATACTCTGTCCAGATGTACCCTTGGATAACTTCCCCATATTTCAATTCCATATGATAGGTATGGGAAGATAACACCATAATAAAATGTTTTAGTAATTTGGTATCACCGATTGGCTTAAAATGCCTAATTAGAAATATTGATTTACTAATTTTTTTACATAGATAATCAATGTGACTACACCATGTCAATTTATTGTTCATATAAAGCCCTAGGAATTTATGGCCACTTACATCCTTTATGCTAGAGTTATCTATCCATAGATTGATGTTAAAGTGGGTCTTATTTGTCAGGCTAATTTGCATTGATGTGTTTCTTCCATGTTGCATTTGAGTTTTTTTTTTGTCAAAACAATTTAACAAACGTTCTCCCAGAGAGCTCATATCCTGAATTAAATTCTTGTTATTTACAGCAGAGTAGATGACAGTAATTGCAAGGATACAGCATTTTCATATTTTTCCACTACATAAAATGTTTCACATAACGTATTTCATATTTTAAGATGCAACTATAAGCTAAATACACACAGAAAAAGAGCAATTGAGTAAATTAAAATAAGCTTTAAGCTGCTCGGTGGTAAAATGTGATCCAACAAATCATAACTTGAGTATGGGACATTTCATACAATGAAAAATATTTATGATAAAGTAATTAGTAACTTCTAAACTATTTGCAGCAGCAAGACAGAAATTGATGTACTGCTGTGGAAAGATTCCTAGGATGTGTTAAAATTTCAAAATAAACACTTAAAAGTTATGGAAATTTAAAGCTCTTGGCTTGGGGCTGCCTTAACTATTTTCTTTGTATTGTTTACTAATAGGTTAATCTTATTTTAAGAATAAGCCCTTATTACTTCGAGATTCAAGAACATATATGTGCGTAGATAGGAGAAAAAGTGGTGAGTTTTGACTGGAACACATTTAACAGAATGAAATTTAAATGATTGGAAGAAACTTTAAGCTACAGCATACCAAATGATGGTATTGTTGTAGTTTAGGCTAGCAATGAAATATCAGTGAAACATGCTTAGTATCTTATTAACTAATGCACAGTAGTTGTTATTACTGGCTCAGGTTTACAGAAGGCTGACTAAACTGCTAACATTTTAAGGTTTCCATCTTAAATAATGGAAAACTGGTAGCAGTTAAGTATATCCATCAAGTTAAAGAAATGCTGGTAATGCTTAATTTAAAAATAATTTTCTCCACCAAACATTTGTTCTACTTCCCTGTGCATTGTTTAGTCACACAGTCTATATTTCAGATTTATTGCCTCTTATCTTACTTTCAGCTTTTATGACAGATTCAACTCATGCAAATTGAAAGTAATTACTTTATGAATTCAAAGTACAAAATCTTTATAATTTTCTTGTGAAATAAACTTTTACAATATTAGGTACATAACTTGACATGTAAGTGATTCCTGAAGAAATGATGGAGGGCTTATGTAAAATTTTCATATAAACAAGTAATCAATATTCCAATGAGTAAGGAATATGATACAGTGAAGCACATATTACTGTAATTTTGAGTCAAACTAGTATAAGTTTGCTAGTGGTTACCTACAATGCGTTTCGTTAGGACCTTCCTAACATCATCAGCTGTTGTCGACTTCTGGATGTTGATTTCGTGAACTCCTTGGAGGCGATAGGAGCAGCTCTGTCGGTACCTTGATGAACTTGAAGTTTGGGTTCTCCTCAAAGGTAGTGTCGAAATTGAACAATTTTCTTGCAGCTGGACCCTGAACAAAAAGTGTTCAGGTTCCTCCAGCTGCATTAACCACGTGGGAAAAAATGTTCATAAAGAAATATGAGTTAAATTGTGAAACCCAATGCTTAACCTTCTGCTTACCAGCAATCAATAAAATCAATATAAATTGACACAATTTTCGCGATTTATGCTATGGATCACCTTTGAGATAGAAATATCTTATAATAACTTTCTTTTCTTAAAGTTTACATTTTACAAATCACAATTTATACTTTTACTGATGGCTTTTTAATATTTTTAAAGATATATGTAGTTTTTTCCTCTTCTGTGCCATATGACTTTTACAGTCTAATTCTTATTGTAAGTTTGCACAGTGTCTACAGACAATAGGAGAATGTTCTGAGCATACAGGTTTGGTGCACTTATAACATGTAATTTGACTTTTCCTACCTATTCCTGCTTGCTGCTTTCCCAAATTGATGGTAAAAGTCCAATGTCTCATTTTATTATTGGTGACTAGCTTCATACAAATTATGTATGCATTCATTACACTTACATCAATTATATTGAAGAAAACTACCAATGTCCAGTGCCTTGTGTTTCTTTTCACACTGTAGCATCACGTCTTCTGGTCCATGGTGTAAACGCCACTTTTCGTGGCATTGTATGTCATTATAATTTCAGGCTTCTTTGCTTCTGATGGTAATACTGCTGGTTGGTTATGAAGAGAGTTAAGTATTTTGTTCTTCTTAGGAGCATAAGATGCTATCATCACACCTGACTGAAAACCAAATAGTCTAGTGTGTACTTCATGTCCTTTAGGCGTGATAAATTTGGCAGGCAGATCAGGTTTGTTTTATTTTTTTTTTGATAGTACCGAACGGTATCAAATCTTTTCATAGCAAATAAGGAGCTAAATCGAGAAATGTAAACAAATTATCACAGGTGATATTACATCCAGATTTTTCAAGTTCAGTCACCAGGATTTTCACATTCTCTCCAAGTTGCACGGCTCTGGTTTGTTGCTCTTTTCCAAATACACCTTCGTCTTGCAATAGTAGCTTGTAGCACTATCACAAATTGCCCATAACTTGATTCTATATCTATCAGGTTTTGATTCCATGTATTGCCGAATTGGATAGTGACCTTGAAATGTGACTAGCTGTTCATCCACAGTCATTCACCATCCTGGAATGTGGGCTTCCCTCAGAGTGCTTTCCTGCATTTCAAAAACTACTCTAATTGGTTCCAATTTGTCATTTGACCTGTGATCACGTCAGGTTGCTGCATTGCCACAGTATAACACCCTCAGAATAGCATGGAAGTAGTTGCGACACATAATTTTGCTGAACAATGATCGGCCATTCTCAACACTTCGAAGCTGACTGATATCTTAATTTTTTGACTTGTAAACCGGTAGAACTTGTGTCGAAATGTTGATATCTGCAAGTTGATATCGATATAAGTTCTACCGTTATCCATACAAAATTCAGTAAAAAGCCATTGTGAAAATATTTTGGAGCAAATAAAGAACAGATCCTTTCAGAAGAGAAAACATAATAGTATCCATTCTTTGAAACAGAAAAACGTTATTTACACAAAGGCAGACAAAGGCAACAAGATTGTCATAATGGAAAAATCAGATTATATTGAAAAAATGGAAAAAATGCTGACAATGAATATGAAATCATTAACAAAAATCCTTTAAAAACTTGCATACAGTCATTTGAAAAAACAATAGCAAAATCAAGCATAATACCAAACAAATATACAGTTAAACCGGATAACTCAAACTTACCTAGACTTTATGGCTTACCCAAAATACACAAACCATCCATAACAATGAGACCTATAGTTAGCAGTATAAATTCACCAACATACAAACTTGCAAAGTGGCTAACAAACAAATTCAACTCATTTCCAAAATTCGACAGCCTAAGCATCAAAAACACCTATGAACTTATAGAACACACTAAGGATACTGAACTAAAAGAAGAGGACACACTAGTCTCGTTTGATGTTAAATCACTATTTCCCAGCATACCAGTTAATCAACTCCCACCGTTGATAGAAAAATGGCTCAAATCACTTGGAATGGCATCACCTGAAATTTCAGACTACATCGAACTAACCAAATTATGCATAGAACAAAATTTCTTCCAGTTTCAAATAAAATATTTCCACCAAACTTCAGGGTTAGCAATGGGCAACCCCCTATCACCCTTCCTGGCCGATCTGTACATGAGTGCATTAGAAATAAGGATCAACAAAGGTTTCCCTTGGATGTTCAAACTCTGGCAACGATATGTAGATGACATCTTTGCAATAGTACCAAAACAACACATCAATGATGCACTAAAACTTTTAAATATCCAAGAAAAAAGCATCAAGTTCACTGTAGAAATAGAAAAAGATGAGTATTTGCCATTTTTGGATCTAAAAAATAATGAGGAATAAAAACAGACTAAACTTTGGCATTTACAGAAAACCAACACAGACAGACAACTACATAAAAGCTAATGGCTACAACCCAAGATCCCACAAACAGGCAATCTTCAATAGTTTAGCACACAGACTGGTAAACATCCCTCTCACAGCAGAAGAACACAAAACAGAATACAACAAAATAATTGAAATAGCACAAAAAATAACTTTCCCAAATCATTAGTGGATAAGAAAGTGAACTTAGCAAAAAAGAAGAAGCTACTAAAGGAAACCAACCCCCTCTCAGCTACAGAAACTAATATGATTTTCAAAAAATTCACTTACCATCCATGGGTCTATGATAAATTCAAAAAAGTCTTCAAAAAACAAAACATTCAACTAGCACCAGTCAACCATTTCTTCTTAAAAAACCTAATTTGCTCAAACATCAAAGATGCCATTCCATCTAACAAAAAATCTGGTATATATCAAATTGAATGCAATGACTGTAGTCAAATTTATATTAGAAAAACAAAAAGAAATTTAGAAACAAGAGCAAAGGAACACTTTATAAACATAAAATATAAACAATTAGAAAAATCAGCAGTTGCCACACATTTTTGGGAAAAAAACCACAACATAAATCCAGAACCAAAACTACTAAAACATACATCAGGAAAACAAGAACTATCCACATGGGAACAAATCTTCATTTCAAAAAATAGGAACAAAGTATTCAATTTCGACATCCCCCAGAAAGATCTGTTCAGCAAGTTCCTTGAACCAGCACCAGAGGAGATCTGTGACAAAATATCGTCAACTACACCAAATGAGAACCAGTCGATAGCTGGCTAAGGATAGAGGCAAAGCCTCTGAAACATGTTTCGGAAAAATTTAAAAGTAAGTGTTGTTTAGTGTCATTAATCAACTCTCTTTAAAGTTAATTTATCATAACAACACTGTTTTCAACACTTCCAAGAAAGGAATCTACTTCATTATCATCATTACTGGAAAATTCAAACTCACTAGGTATGCTTTCGCAATCAAAAGACCCCTCTAAAAATTTCCTAATTTCCTCATCTCACAGTCCCCTTCTCTGTAACATTTCAGTTTGTAGAACACCGAACTATCTATTATGAAACAAGGCACTAAAATAAATGTGTGCTTACCACAAGGAGAACTGATGAACACTGAAGCAATAGCAATGCGAGTCAACAGAAGCAAATGACGTAACATACATTTGCACGTGTGGACAGCTAATTGTTTAAAACTGGCTTGTAAATGCGCTGGCTTGTGAGACCCGCACGGGAGGAAACATTAGCCAGCTCTTTAACATAAAACTATAGGTAAATTTTTACAATTCTTTTACACAGTTATAACAACACAAATTAGGAAATGCCCTAAAATATCGTTGAAATAAAATGTACAGGTACTAGTACTGAATATGATAAAAATCACAGATGGGTCTCTGAGGCCCAGTGGTAATTAAAAGTTTAAAACGGTTATAATAATAATTTTAAAATGAATATGAGATCTCCTTGAGGTACACTAGGACAAATGTGAAGAAGTTGGTGAATTTAATGTTGTGCTAGCATGTTGCAGTAGTAGTAGTAGTTTTATTCATCCGTTAAGTCAATACAATGACATTGGATACGTCAATACAAATATTTAGAACAATACAAATAATATAAGTATAAAAAATAAGTTGCATCAAGTGTAATTAAAAAGATCTAAGCATGAACTCATAAATATATATATATATATAGTTGCATGGCTCTACAACTACACAGCATTTAAAATGCATCACAAATATATACAATTATATGGCCAGCTACAGTGTATCTAGAAATTCACTTATATCAAAATATGAATCACTTAATAACATTTCTTTCAATGATAGCTTGAAACACCGCATGGATTTTATGTTTTTCAGATTGGCCGGTAGTTTATTATACAGAGTGACTGTTGAATATCTAACTCCTTTGGAATAAAGTGTAGTTCTATGTGTTATTGTTCGTAAGTCTGTTTTACCTCTGGTGTTATGATGATGTATTTGATTATTGGGGTGAAATTTTCAAGGTTTTGTTTTGTATAACATAGTAAACAGTATATATACAGACTGGGCAGAGTCAAGATTTTCAATTCCTTAAAGAAGTTCCTACAGGAATCATATTTTTTTCCTGACATTAGGCATCTAACAATCCCTTTTTGTACTTTAAAAACCAAGTGACTCTCTTTACTATCCCCCCAAAATATAATGCCATACCTCATTAGACTTTCTGCATATGCAAAATATAAGGTTCTCATGTCACTTGAATTCAACTCATTTTTTATTACTCTTAACGAGAAGTAGAATTTATTTAACTTTATTACTAGATTTTTTATGTGTGCTTCCCAGTCTAAATGCTGATCTACCCATACAACCAGAAAATTTGCTTCTGTCTTATAAGAAACACATGCACCATACAACTTGATGTCAGGTTTGCCAACATTTTTATTTTGTTTGTGGTGAAGTGATATTGCTGAAGATTTGTTTGTATTAATAAGCAATTTGTTTTCAGCAAACCAAGTTTCAATTTTACTGGTTATGTGTTTTGCATTTTCATTTCCCTTTATTATAACATTTGTGTCGTCAGCAAACATAGTTACCCGAGTTGGATTTAAATAATTTGGGAAGTCGTTCATGAATATTAAAAGAGGATGGGTCCTAGTATGGATCCCTGGGGAACTCCATATTTAATTTGTTTCATTTTTGAATAGTGATTACGTACGACATTCCGCTCATTGACATTTGTGATTTCCACCATTTGTTTCCGATTTTTTAAATGTGATTGGAACCAATCCCATACTATTCCCCTTATCCCATAATAGTACAGCTTTTGTAACAGAATTTGATGATGAATCATGTCAAATGCCTTGGTTAGATTTATTAGTAAGCCTGTACAGTTATTATCATTGTCAATAGCCTCCAATATATGATCTGTAAACTCAAAAATTGCTGATGTTGTGGATTATCCTCTACAGAACCCATTTTGTGCAGGGTTAACTTCATTATGCTTCTCCAAAAACGAACTAAATCTTACTAGCATAGCTTTGTCTACAATTTTGGATAAGGCTGGCAAAATTGATATTGGCCTGTAGTTTTCGACTTTTTCACTATCACCTTTTTTGAAAACTGGTTTTACTTTGGCAGTTTTAAGTACATCTGGAAATTGTCCGTATTAAAAAGATTTATTAATTAAATAACTTAGTACTCTATCCAAAACACTACTGCAGTATTTGAACACTGTTATAGGTACCTGATCATGTCCTTCACTTGGTTTATTTTTTAGAGATTTCAGTATTGTATTAATTTCTGCCTCTGTCACCGGTGTTAGAAACATACATATTCCAACTGAGTTTATGTGCTCCTTATTTAAATTATAAGGCTGATTCCCAACTAATCTCTCCACCATCTCGCTATAGTAAGTTTGAAATACGTTGGCTATTACTTGAGGATCTTCAGGCAGTGAACCATTTGGTAACCTAATAGATATGTTCTTAATCCCATTACTTTGCTTTAAATGCTTTTAGTTATACTCCACATGGCTTTTTGTTTATTCTCAGCATTATTGATAAATTCACTATTATACTGCTTTTTTGCTTGTATTACAACTTTATTATATATCTCTTTATATTTCTTAAAGTATTGTTCTAAGCCCGGATCAGTACCCCTTTTCCTCAAAGAATTCAAAAATCTTAACCCTGTCCCAGATTTCAAAATACCCTTTGTTACCCAGTTCTTTTTATGTTCCCCTAGCTTTCACAGTTTCATTGGTATTACTATATCCATGTGGTATTTCAATCTATTTATGAATGATTCATACATTACATTGATATCATTTGTTGCATACATAGGGCTCCAATCTTCTGTTTCAAGTCTGGCCTTTAGATCTGCTAAGCTATGCTTATTTATATTTCTATTATATTGTTTTAGCAAAGACTGTTTGGTGTTTCTGTTTATGGTAGTATAATCATTTAAGGTAGCTGATAATGCATAGTGATCAGAAAAACCTGTACCAATAACTTGTATGACAGTATTCGTAAAATCATTGGGTATTAAAATCTGGTCTAAAATTGTGGCTGAATGTATTGTTGCTCTAGTTGGTTTACTCACGGTAGGATGAAGGGAACATAGTGTCAGTAAATCTGTTGATCGACTATCTAATTTTTTACCAAAATCAAAATTTAAGTCCCCCATTATGACAATTTTCTTGCTCGACCCAATAGCTTGTACTACTTCCTCTAAACTTTGCACAAAATAATTCAATATCCCCTATAGTAGATCTATATATACAAAATATATACACACTGATATGTGGGTAATTCAACTATACTTGCTTCAAAATCTAACTCCTTATTTATGTTATTAAATTGATGGATTTGTTTCGACTTGGTATGTTTGCTCACAAAGACACAAGTTCCTCCATGTTGATACCTTTTACGGCAGAAACTGGCTACTAGGCTAAACTCTTCAATTCGAATAGTCTCTAATTCTTGCTCATGCAACCATGTTCACAAAAACAAATCACTTGTACCTTTTTAAAGTATGTATCACCTAATGCTTCATATGCTAGTACCTTATTTCCCAGACTCTGTGCATTCTGATAAAATATTTCTAGGGGCTGTACACTCTTATTTGATGCTTTAGTGGTTGAGTTACTGCTAGGTGTGTCCACATCCCCACTCACATCCTGTTTAACATTTCCTTTCCTGTACAAAAACTTACAGTTTTGCTGATGATGTTACTAAGAATAAAGGACCCTTTTCGATTTAGGTGCAGACCATCTCTGCCCAAGCACCTGGAATCAAGGAACTTGTTTACATTCACAAAAATTGCTCCTAGTGACTCACATGCCCAGTTAATGCCCTGATTCCTCCATATACCATAGTTCGCGCCTCCTTGATGCGCAGGTGCTTCACCATTGAGTCCCCTATAACCAGTACTTCTTGTTGGCGGCTGCTTTCCGTGTTGGTTAGGTTACGACTTACCCATTCAAATTTATTAACTGCTGAATTAGATACCGTAACTTCACTATTTGGCAGTGAGATTAGCGGATCAAATCTGTTTGAGGTTTCAATGCATGGTATTCTTGGCTGAAACGAAGTTACTGCATGATGTTTGATGTTTTCGAATTATTCACTTTGGTTTCCTTTCCGTGATCTTTTCTTGCGACAGTCACCCATTTCATATTTGAATTTATTTGTTGCTGTTTTAGGTTGCTGCGAGTACAGAAATTCTGTAGCTTCTTGAGGTTATCATTGTTTGCTCTCTATTCCCATCGAATTCAATTTCTGGCTCAGGTGTTGATTTTCAGTTCGTAATTCTTTGATATCTTCTCTTGCCCTGTGAAGATCCATGTATAGGATTTCAATGACTTTGTGTAGCGATGCCACAACTTCCATTTCATCACGTGCTTCATGGTGCGAAGCGTGGTTCCCATTTTTGGCTTGATTTTCCTCTGCGACACTTTTGTTGTTTTTTCCATCTTTATTTCCGTTAACATTTGAGTCCATTATGATTCCGAAATTACACCTTTCATTACCATATTCCGTAGGATTATCGATGTTTTGTTGAATTTTGAGGAGCAAACTTCGCGTCACAACTTTGCCGGCCGCCATCTTTGCACAATATTGTTGCCATGGTAACTCAGTTGGTTAGTGCAAGCAGTTAGAGACTGTGGTTCAATTTACAACTATGGCATTGTATTTTTAATACTGATTCTACCTTTCCAACCTTGTCCTACATGGAGCTTGTGTGAGAAAACAATTAATTACCACTCATTGACCTAAAAGATGTTGTTACTGACAATTATGCAGATTATTTTTTTAAATTTAATTACAATAAAACTAGTAATTGAAATGGAATATTCTAATCAGAAAATTTCAAGTATATACTTATATATGGATGTACTATATGCAAAGGCCAAACAATTCTTAATTGGTTATATGTTTATTCAACAGCAAGGCACACCTTACAAGAATGTCTCCTGTATTCAGGCAACATATTTCTGATGGTGGAAGACAAGAAACACCATAGCATCTTACATAGAGAACTAGTCTTCAGTCATACTAAAGATAATAACAGCAGAGGCATTAAAAACATAGTAGCTATATAAGTATGAAGTTCATGTAGTAGTATAAATGAATGAATGTAAAACTAATTAACACTTTTAATGCCCGACGAGAACTCTATACTAGACATGGCTTTCATTTCAACAAGCGTGGAAAAAAAGTGTTGTGCATGAGTTTATGTAGGGCCATCTTGGATTTCTCTAGTCCAGTAAATAATGATGTAGATGCATGTTTAACTGATTCAACAGTCTCTAACAATTTCATTGTATCTAACCCAAAAAACTAGGCACTTCTTCACCAGCAAAGTCTGGGCGTAAGTACTTTAAAATTATATAACAGAATGCACAAAGTCTGCCTAATAAAATTGAAGGGGAACTAGGGAGCAAAATGTTGGATGTGACTGCAGTAGGTACCTCAGAGGACAAGGGTCAGTTGGACCATAGAGAAAAGTCAAATAATATGTTAATTAAGAGGCAAAATCCATTTGAATGTTGCAGTAAAAAGGTTAGTAACGAAAATATCTTTTATCTTTTGCATCAAAACGTCCAGAGTTTAAATAATAAATTGATACAGTTAGAGGTATTATTGGATGGAGATTATAAAGATGTTGATATATTGTGCTTTACTGAACATTGAATGTCATCATCACAGTTAACAATAAGTAAAATCAATTACTTCATATTAGCAGATGTATATTGTAGGGAAGAGCTAGGGCATGGGGGGGGGGGGGTCATGTATATATGTTAAATCGCACTCGGCGTACTCGTCGCTGGAAAGTTAGCCGCCTTTCAGGCGGTGCTTCCCTGACTATTTCCGTACCAGGACTAGGTCCTTTGCTGGTAGAGGAATGGTTGTTATAGTAGAAAGATTGTGGTTAGGCGGTGGGATTGTTTTAGAGGATATATGTCTAGAAGTGGGTATAGTTGTTATGAAAAATGGAAATTAGAAAGATTTGAAAGAAATTTGAAAACTAGAAATATAACTAAATTTAATAACTTAAAAGAAGACAAAGAATTTGAGATGTCTATAATAGAAATCAGTAATTATAATATAGTTATTGTTTGTATTTATAGATCCCCTGATAGTCATTTTGAAACATTTTTATCTAAGTTGGACACAATGCTTCATAGTTTAATACAGAAAACCAGAACTGTAATATTATGTGGTGACTGGAATATAAATTTCATATGTGAAACTGCTAAACTAACTAAGCTTAAAGATTTGATCATTAGTTATAACTTGACTAACACAGTAAACTCAACCACTAGATCAACCTCGATACTGGACATAATAATTATTAACAAAACAAAATTTGAACAGCAAGCTACTGTCACTGATCTAGGTTTTTCTGATCACTGGGCACAAATACTACAAATTAAAACTCGAGTATCTAAAAGAATGGATAGATCCATTACTATTTCTAAAAGAAACTTTAGTAAAAATAATATTGTACTGTTTAATACTTTATTGGAAAAGGAAACATGGGATAATGTCTTTGATGAAATTGATGTTAACTTAAAATGTGAGAACTTCCTAAACACATTTCTGTATTGGTTTGATATAGCTTTTCCTTTAGAAAAGAAATGCTTTAAATCACAAAGAAAGAAAGGGTGGATAACAAAGGGAATAATTACATCCAGCAATAGGCTACAGTTTTTGTCCAGGCTAGGAAAACATGGACAAGTGAATAATGAGACCAAAGAGTATATCAATAGGTACCGAAAGATCTATAAAACCATTATAACTGAAGCCAAAAGAAGGGAAAATGAAAGATAACATACTAAACTCTAACAATAAAAAAAAGGCCCTTTGGACATTAGTTAACCAAGAAACTGGAAAATCTGCCCCAAAAATCAATATTAATGAATTAAATATCAATAATAATAATAATAATAACACAAATGCAGGGGATATTGCAGAGGCTTTTAATGCTTATTTCACAGGCATTGCAGAAAACTTAGTAGCTCAAAATATTAACCATATAGGGTGTCAGGAGAATAGTGACAACATAAAGCAATGCAGTCAATCAATTTTTATATTGCCTGTTACGGAATTGGAATTAGAAGGTGTAGTCCAGGGTATGAAGGCCAAATATTCATCTGGAGTTGATGAAGTACCAGATGTTATCATTGAAAAAGTTATACATCAAATAGCTAAGCCACTAGTCAGTCTCTATAATGCATCATTGCAATCGGGTGTATTTCCAGATAAGTTAAAAGTATCAAAAATTAAGCCACTTTATAAAAAAGGGGAGAAGAATAAAAGAGAAAATACAGACCAATATCAATCATATCATCATTTTCTAAAATATTTGAAAAACTGGTTCATAATAGAATGATATCATTCATCTCAAAATACAATAATCTTTCAGAGGCCCAAAACGGATTTAGAAAAAGCAGATCTACCATAACAGCCATGGACAGTTTAATAAATAAAATTCAAGAAGCTATTGATAAAAACTTAATAGTTGTGGGTTTATTTTAAGACTAAATGAAAGCATACAATGTTTTAGATCATGAAATACTACTCAGGAAATTAAATAAATATGGTTTTAGGGATATTATGAATAATTGGGTTAAATCCTATTTAAGCGATAGAAAACAGTTTGTAGAACTTCAGTTTGAAAATAAAGGAAAATTAAATACAGTTCAGTCCAAAGTGAGAGAAGTTAGGCGAGGAGTTCCACAAGGATCAGTCCTGGGCCCCTTGTTATTTTCGTTGTACATAAATGATTTGCCAACTGCCATTAATTCCACAGATGTTATTTTATTTGCAGATGACACTAACATCCTAATAAAAGGAAACAATCAAGAAAGCATACAGACCAAACTTAATGATACTCTATGTACACTGCACAGATGGTTTCAGATGAATGAACTAATTATAAATAAGGATAAGACTATTGCCATTTCATTCCATACTTGCCAAAATAGACATGTGGTCAAACCTCCAATAGTATTTGATAAAACAGCCACTAGCTACAATAATGAAATAAAATTTTTGGGATTACATATGAATGAGAACATAAAATGGACCACACATATTCAACATTTAATAAATAAACTGAGTTCCATTTCTTATTTGCTTAAACATTTGAAAAGCTTAATAAATTTAGCAGCATTGAGAAATATATATTATTAACTTTTAAAGAGAGTCGATTAAAGACACTAGACAACACTTACTTTTAAATTTTTCCGGAACATGTTTCAGAGGCTTTGCCTCTATCATCGGCCGGCTCTCGGCCTCTGAAACATGTTCCGGAAAAATTTAAAAGTAAGTGTTGTCTAGTGTCTTTAATCGACTCTCTTTAAAAGTTAATTTATCATAACAACACTGTTTTCAACACTTCCAAGAAAGGAATTGCAATATATATTATGGTTACTTTCACAGTCAGTTACAATATGGGATAGTGTTCTGGGGGGAAAAGGCAGATAGAGTCTTAAAACTTCAAAAAAGAGTGATAAGGATACTAAGTGGGGTGGATAACAGAACATCTTGCAGGCCATTATTCAAAAAACATTCAATATTACCTCTAGCATGTATGTATATTTTAGAATTAGTGATCTATGTAAAACAAAATAAACTACAAATACAAAATTACAAAAATGCCGATATTCACAAATACAATACACGTCAGAAAGATGACTTTCACATTCAAAGTTGTAGAACAGAAATCTTCAGTTCTAGTGCTATCAATAAAGGTATAAGATTATACAACAGGCTACCAGAAAATATTAAAAAAAATGAAGAGCCTTATACGATTTAAAAAGGGAGTAAAACTCTTTTTACTGCAACATTCTTTTATTCTGTAAATGAGTTTTTAAATGTTAATTAGTTTTAAGGGATTGTAAATAATGACAGTGGACATTAATGTGATTTTTATACTATGACGTGTCTGATATCAATCAGAAGGACAAAATAAATTTAATTAAATCATGAAGTAGAGTAAACTCCACATTTGTGAACAATTACTCTTATATAGCATTTCTATATGGTCTTTATATGGTTTATATTTATTTGCTTTTTCTACTTTAGACTTTTGTTGGATCCTGTATCTGTTACAGTTTTTAGTCTTATGTAACTTTTTATATTTATCTTTGTATCTTGAACTGACGTGTCCTATAACATATGTATTATGTTCCAAAGGATGAAATAAATACAATACAATAAAATACAATTTATTGTACACAAAGTGCTCTGAGAACAACTCATCATACATATCATGTTCATAAGAGCCAAGCTTTTATTGAGATTGACTTTTCAAGCAGGGAAAAATTTTCTACCTAGTTACAACAAATGTTTACTCAGCATCAGTACCATAATTGCTACACTCTTTGCTGATGAAGTCCAGCAATATGTGCACAACTTTCATAGCAATCTGTCTAAGAAATGACCAAAATCCACAGGCAGTTTCAGGAGCAACAGATCAACAACAATTTAGTTTTAATCTTTGCTGGTCGGTTTGTTGTCTTCAATCTCTTGCACTCTGTAACTAGAATGATAATCAAAAGCTGGGAAGAGAAGTGGATGGTTTCTTCTATATCTTCAAGCATACAGAAATGGCATTTTGGAGATTCTGCTATATTAATTTAGTGTACATGTTTGTTGAAACAGACATGGCCCTTTAGTAATCTAGAAACTGGTGTGGAAAATTTTCTTGGTAGCCATTGAAGTAATTTAGTCATGTTGTTGTGTATATTACTTTCTCTTCCACATATAGTAAATAGGGGAAATATTACATTCCACGGCCACGCCGTGGCTCAGTGGTTAGACCGCTTGGCTCTCACCAAGGCGGCCCGGGTTCGATCCCAGACGACCGCAAAGTGAGATTTGTGGTGGACAACACGGCGTTGGGGCGGGTTTTCTCCGGGACCTCCAGTTTCCCCCGCCATCTCATTCCACCGGTGCTCCATCTTCATCTCATGCATCATCAGTGTCATCGCCTGTGGTGCCGTATGAAGTAAAAGCGGGCGTTAAACACTACACATTTCATTACATTCCACCCAAAAATTCAATATCTAGATTTCATTGGGAATACATATTTTGGCATCCCGTGAATCTGAAAACAGCTTTAAAGAAGAAGGTCTGTGTGCATCTGTGTGCGCACCTATGAACAGCATAACACAAAAATTCAGTCAGTTAAATACCACATTTGGTATTTAAGTTCAGCATTTTCTAAAGGAAGTTATAAAATACCCTTTATATGGATCATGTTTCAAGAGTTTTGATTTCCTCAAAAATGACTCTTGATTAAAATTCATGTTTCAGATATTTTCATGACAAATGAAATGCATATCTTGAATCTTCTGGGAATATCTTCAGAAGTCCTGTTAATTCCGAATGACTTTTGCATAACTGCTAAACCATAAGACACAAAATATTGCTACACAAAAGATGTAGATTTCATTAAAACACACAATTTTGTTAAATGCATTTTTGGTGGAGTGAACCGTTTCCAAGGTATTCCCTGTTATTTGCTTGAATCTGCAGTACTAATGCTTTCCTTAAATGGGAAGCTGTTTTTTTGTTTTTTTTTGTTTTTGTTTTTGTTTTTTTGTTTTTTTAACATGCAAAGGAAGCAGAATTTCAGAGCTATCACTAAGTGAACGGTTCTTTAACGGCTTGACTACCACTTAGGCTTACTTGCATCCCTAATTCCATTGTACCTGCAAAGAAATTTGTAATAAAATAACTTCTGCAAATGTTCATACTAATTGACATGAAGTACATAGAAGAATAGGCATTTGTAAGAAGAATTTGTACAAGAGTAGAAAGTCATTAAAGGCAATATATCAGAATTTTGTTTCCATTGTGTTCTTTTGGTTGTTGTACATACAACATGTGTCTTGATGCTTGGATTGCAGTTATTCACTGGACAACAAATTTTGAACATTTTTATGTTATAAGGTAAACAATGGGTGTTTCTGGCTCATATTTTTATGATAATTTCAAATCTTTGTAAGAATTTTTCCATCGCCCAGGGTTTTGGAGTAACCACTTGAACAACATTTTTCACATCTACATTACTAAGACATCTTAGCTGAAATTACATTTAATCACCAAAAACATATGTGAATAGAATTTTCAGCTGTATTTTGTTTGAGGAACATCCCTATTCAATGAGCAGCAGTAATCTGCAAACATATTTAGATAACATATACCCAGATAGCACCTTTCCATTTCCACGATGTCCTGGTGAATACATTCCCTGTGTTTGCCCTTAGGGTTTTATTGAACAAATCAAGATTGGAGTGTATTTTCAAAGTCATATAAGTCATTCATTCTGAATGAATTTTGCATAACTGTTAAACCATAAGAGACAAAATCTTGCTACACAAAAGATGTAGATCTCATTAAAACACACAATTCTGTTACATGCATTTTTATGGAGTAAAACGTTTCCAAGGTATTCCCTGTTATTTGTTTGAATTTGCATACTTATGCTTTCCTTAAATGGAAATGGAGCTTCCTTTCCCATTATCTTGCAGTTCTCAGTCATCTCACCAAATGAGTTCTCTGTAGTTATAAGACATGAAGCTTCTTTGAAAGTTTGTGCAACCTTTTTGTAAAGATTGTCATGCAGCTAATTTTGCATATTTTAATGGTTTTCAAATTCTGTTCATTTTATTGGTTCCCTTATTTGTGGGTCAACAAATATGTCTTCCATCACGATCCATTCCTTTCACAGAAGTCTTAAACAAACCTAGTTTGATATACAGTGGAAGCAATAAAACTTTTTTCAGAATTTACATGTGGTTGGTGAAGAACATTATCTTGTCCTGGATTAAATTACTCTTTCTATGGCCAAAAATGTCTAATATAATGATTACTTTTATCTCTGCTGTTCCACTTGTTCAAGAAGCAGCAAAATTTACTATAACCAATTAAGATGCCCATAACTTTCAAATCTGCACATGCGTATCTACCACAAAAAATTCTCATACTTGATCACCGAAAGTAAGAACTTCATATTGTGATAATTTTCCTTCACATCAGTTGTATGGGCTAAAGAAAAAGTGGATATGTTTTTCCATTAAGTAATAAATTTTCTTTCAAAGTTGTTTTTGAGGAGAGTATTAGCAAACAGCAATCCTTTCATTTATGCTTAACACCCAATGATTGGAACAAATGGTCAACATTATTGCAGAAAACTAGATTCTTCTATTTAAAAGCTTATGCTCAAATTATTTTCATTGGCGAAAAAAAAGCTTACTTTGTCTTGCTTTATGCTTTTACTTAAACCAAGATCCTGAACTAAATGATTTAAATCCTCAACTGTTCAAAAGTGAGGTTCATTTGTAGAACCATCTCCAGCAAAATCTCAATCATTCTGTGATTTCTCAACATCATGAAATTCTTCAGTCATTGTTATGTCATATGATGGAGTTGGTGTGGGAAATCCCAGTCATGATACTCTGGGGAATTGCCGAATTTAAAGATGGATATTTAAACTGAGTCTGGACTTCAAACTTATTCCAGATATATTTGTCAAGCAGAAGTAGAAGTCTGTTAAATGATGCTTAGGTTTGCAGCATATCGACTAAGATATTTAACAAGTACAACAATACAAATATCCTAAAATTAATATACTATGGATGTATCTATCCATATATAATCTATGGAATAGAAATATGGGGTTCAGCAGCCAAAACACACATGGATAAACTGCTTACTTACCAAAAAAATTGTGTTAGGGTCATGTATAATCTAAAAGCAAGAGAATGTTGCAGGGATACCTTTATAAATAAAAAAATAATCACCATCTACTCTCTGTATGTTTATACAGCTATAATGTTTATCGTGGACAAGTGTAATCCAGTTAAAAACATCAGGTACATGAACATAACACCAGAACCAATATGAATTACTATAGAGATAGTGCAATTAAAACTGTCTCTCAAAAGGATGTACATATACTAGGAATTAAGCTTTACAATAAACTGCCATCTGATATTAAATCAATAGCTAGCATCTCAAAACAGCAGTTTAAATGGAAGTTAAAGGCTTTCCTCATAAATAAATGTTTATAAAACTTAAATGAATTATGACATTGCAGCTTTAATTATACTTGAAAGTGATAAATTCATTAAGCTGATTAAGGGATCATGTGTAGAATTAGTTGGTAATGCTGTAATTGACTATGTAATTAGTTTCTGTAAATTAGATTATAATGTTGTAGAATTGACTATGTACAAGTAGTATTAATGATGAAAAATTGACTATGTCAGAAATTGTAACTAACAATCTACTGACAATATTTATTTGCTTTTTCTACTTAAGACTTTTGTTGGATCCTGTATCTGTACAGTTTTTAGTCTTATGTAACTTTTTATATTTATCTTTGTATCTTGAACTGACGTGTCCTATACCATATGTATTATGTTCCAAAGGATGAAATAAATACAATTATAATAGGGACTGTAAGTGGCATATGACAGGATCTTTGCAATCAGCCATTAAATAGTGTTACACCTTTGGTACAAAACATTTCCGGGACCCATGTTTTGTTATAGTCTATTTTATTGTTAAAACAACAGTCACAAACTCTTGCTTAAAAGCTGTTTTAAGATATTAAAAATACTTACAGGAACTAAATGGGGTTGTTCAAAGTCTACATGAAGTACTACATATAATACATATATAAGACTAGTTCTTAAGTACTGTGCAGAAGTAATAATAACATCACCTTCAGCTTCTATGATACCTGAGGATACAGAGTTGTTAGGTTAATTACTGAGCAGGGGCGGTTCGTCATAAGGGCACGAAGGCGTGTGCCCCCTAAAATTTTATGGCATTAAATGAACCATGGTCTTGGGACTATTAAGGACACTTTAAAATATGAGAAAGCTTTATATGTTGGTAAAACTGATGTCTTCATACCTACAGCAAAGAATATGGCACAGCGCGTTAGGTATAACGCCGGCCTGCTGCATTTCTATGTAACGGAAGGCATGCAGCTCTGGAGGTGGTGAGGGGATGGGGTAAGGTCTTGCATATGTGCTTATCCGGTGCGATTCTGTTCACGCCTAGCGCGAAGACCGCAGAGCAGTTTTACAGTGTTAAAATGCACAGCTTTCTTATTTTAGTATTCTCAATGGAGTGAGGAACATAAAAAGAGTGTTACAGGTGTCTATATAAAATCCAGTAACCAAAGAATGATGGATAACTAAGTAAAATCACTAATGGAAGTGCAATTTTCAAGGTTTACCTACTCTTTATGAAAAAGTAAAATTGAAATCTTTGGGTAGACCAACACCCAAATTCTTGATAGAAAAAGTAGAAATTAATAAAAATGAAAACATGGTGTTTAAAAGGCACCTTAATTCTCAGGTCATGTATGAGAAATGTGACTGGATCTGTGGCTGCAAATTCCTCAAGTCCTTTTTGTGCTACCCGTGTGTTTTGTTTGCTCCTAAATATGCCAATTGTTTGGGCAGTTAAAGGAGTGAGTGATATAAAATATTTATCAGAAAAAATGGGGAAAAAAATATGAAGATCCGGTGCAGCATATAAATAGTGTGGTAAATCTATCATTCCTAGAAAACCAAAACATTGCATCATGTCTTGAGTCCGTGTTTAAAGAAAATGTTAGGAAATATAACATTCAAGTGAGTAAAAATACACATATTTTAAAAAGGCTTATTTCACGTGTCAAGTTTTGCCCTCTGTTTGAATTGGTTTTACGAGGACATGACAAGTCTGTCTCGTCTTATACTCCAGGGGTGTACAAGGGCCTTTTTGATTATACAGGTGAACTGGATACAGTAAAGAAGGAACATTAAGATACAGCCACAGTATTTAGAGGGACTTCGAAAACAGTACAAACTGAACTATTAGACTTCATGTTGAAATGCTGTAGGGAGAAAATAGAGCAACAGATATAGGCTTCTGAATTTGTTCCCATTCAGTGTGATGAGACAACTGACGTTTCAAATCGCTGTCAGATGGTTTTCGTATTCCATTATGTATATGAGGAATACATATATGAGAGATTTTGGACTTTTGTGAATCCTGAAGGACGAGATGCAGAATCTTTGACAAAGTGCATAAGGAATGAAATCAACCCACTTCTTGGAAATACCAAAGAAAAGCTCATTGCTCAAACTGTTAACAGAGCTAGTGCTATGAGTGGAAGGACTGGAGGAGTACAGGCCAAAATAAGGAAACATGTCCATATGCAGACTGCTATGCACACTAGTAGAATTTAATCACACAAAAGGCAACAAGTGCCAATTCCTAGCTACGCATGTTCTTTTCAAATTTGTCAGGGATTCTAGCATTCTTTTCCAATTCCTCTTTGCGATCTGATATCTTAGAGAAAGTAGTGCAGGCAAGATTGCCCAGAGTTGCATTAACAAAATGGAATTATAATATTCGTACCGTCAATGTTGTGTACGAAAATATAGAAAACCTGAAACTTTGCTTCGAAATTATTGAAGAGAGCTGCACTAATACAACCACAGTAAATGCAGCCAGTAGTATAGAAGAGCTCTTGAAGTTCCAAATTTTATCTTGTAGCAAACAGTTTTCCACAAGATCCTACCTCATGTAGACATTTTCCGTCAGCAACTTCAAAAGAAGAGCAAAGATAGTGTAACGTTACAAAGTGACATCCTTATATTTAAAGAACAGATGGAAAAGCAAAGACCAAATATTGATGAAATACACAAAAACTTATGTGAAGAACCTCCGCAGCTGCCACAGAAAAGAAAAGGTATGGAATGTGCAAGAGTTGGAGATGCCAAGAAGGTGTGTGACGTCATCACAACTACTGCTACAGATACATTTGCTTATAATGGACATTTAAGAGCTATGTCTTTTCTATGTAATGTCTTATTCAAGGATTTCTGTGTACATTTCCTGGAAGAAATTTTCACACGAGTGGTGCATACGTATCCTTTTCTATGCACAGATATGGAACTAACTTACAAATGAAATGACTTTAATATTCATGATAAACTGAACAAATGCAAAATAAGTGTATTAATATGTGTACATACAGAGATGTGCGCTTGAATCTGTGAAAAAAATTACACTGGTGAGTAGGCAGCTTATGTGGGAACATTACTTCAATAAGCTGAAATAATGTTCTAATACCATCCTTTTGTAAGTATGTTGCTGCATATTAATAGAGCAGCATTGGGCAAAGATTGTGTTAGGCTTCTTTTACTTATTTTTGAGGTGTATTTTACAACTTGAAAACCCCTATTTTCGTGGGTTATAGGTGTAGAATTTGTAACAGTTCTTAAGATTTACAGGTATAATAATTTATTCTTATCAATACTTAGAAAGCAAAACCAAATCAACACCCCCCAAACATTTCGGCTACGAGCCACCACTGTTACCGAGGCTATTAAAACTACTCTTATAATGACCTTAGAAGCATTTACATGTAATAGAACATGTAATAAAGACAGATTTGGAAATGCAAGCCCTTTTAAAATATAAAAACCTCTTGAGACTTACAGCGAGTAAAAAGTGGGTAAAACACCATATTTCACCTTCAGCTTGAAAACTCAATTAGTCTTCATCAGGAAAGTTCAACTAAGAAATAAACTTGACTATTGCATCTGAAAAGGAACCTCTTGTGGC
This sequence comes from Mantis religiosa, assembly GCA_030765055.1. NCBI lineage: Eukaryota > Metazoa > Arthropoda > Insecta > Mantodea > Mantidae > Mantis > Mantis religiosa. Next base: position 265,169,676 of record CM060950.1, on the reverse strand, counting down.
TCTTAACAAGCCACTGAACATCACTGAACTAGAAAACAACCTTGATCTATTTGCTGATTTTAAAAATAAAGAGAATTTATCTATAGAAGCTAAATCATGTGCCCTAGAAGTCATCAATGTAAGATATCCAGATGATGAATGAACTCACATTTATACAGATGGCTCTCTTTACAACCAAGAAGATGGAGCTGGAGCAGGAGCTACCTGTGAATTCTTTTCCTTCTATAAGCATATTGGAAATTATTTCATAAGCTTTGGTGCAGAAATTGATGCAATTCATATTTCCTTATAAAATCTACTTGTCTGGACAAATAAGACTTCCAACAAAATTTTCTTATCTGAGTCCAAAGCAATTACTCATGCTGTTATTTCAACTAACTACCCTAAAATGGAAAAAATAATAAATAAAAAATAAAAAAATAAAATAAAATAAATGAAACATATAAAATGATTAAACATTTCTAAAATTTAAGTAAACTTATAATTTTCTATTGGATTTCATCCCACTGTGAAATTTCTCAGAATGAGCAAGCGGAAATAACAGAACAAAATGTTTCCTATGACACAGTTAAGAGATTAATTAAAAACATTTTCAAAACCAATTATGATGAATATCTCACTTTCCCTGAAACAATTGGAAAGATCTCCAAAATAAACTTAAAACAGTTCCAGATCTACCTAGAAAATCATCTGTTGCAATGTTCACATAAATTACAGGCCATGGTTGTATGAGTGGACATTTGTTCAAGATTAAATTAATGACTTAACCGCTGTGCTTTTAATGTGGTAAAGATGACTTAATGAACTCCAATCACCCAACTTTGTGTGAAATTTTTATAACTCAAGATCTAATCTCTAAATACTGGAAATCAAGAAGAGAAATGATTTTATCATCAATTCTGAGCATCACACACACACCCACACACACCCACACATATTAAACTGTAAATAACCAGTGTGATAGTGCAATTTTCAGACAGAAACATAACACAAAAATGAAACAGTGGCAGGAGTCTTTGTAAACTTTGGAAAAGCATGTGGCTCCATACCAAAACTAAAATGATTGAAAATAACATTACAAATTGGAGTGGAAGAGAAAATGTTAAAATGGCAATAAAATCTTTTGTGCAAAAGTTTTGTACGACCAAATACAATGAAATATTTTCAAAATTCAAACAGTTACATGAAGGGCTTCGCCAAGGAAGGTACAGCACTTTTCACTGTAATGATAAATGACTGGTCATTCAAATTAAATGAATTAGAAAGCATCTAATATGTACTCTATGCAGATGACCTCATAATCTTGATATCAGTACCACACAAGAAATTACAAAACCTAACTAATCAAATGCATGCAAAACTGCAATAATAGCATTATCATGTCAAAATAATAAAATTAAGGTAAATACATTTAAAACTACGAAATATTTACTTTAAGCCACTGTCTACAGCAACTTTCCGTAGTTCTTAACAAAATAAATGTTAAACAAACAGCAGAATACAAATATTTAGGAGTTAATTTGAAATGGTAAGTTGGAATTAACATTGTGAAGTAATGTAATGCTTAAAATTATACTATGAGTCGACTGGGACACTCTGTACTTCACATACCACAAATTTGGTATTTACAGGAAAGACACACATGCGGACAACTACATCAAAGCCAATAGTTTCAACTCAAGACCTCACAAACATGCAGTCATGAAATGGATGATAAAGAATACATGATCAAATATACCAAAATAATAGAAATGGCAATAACAAACAATTTCAGCAAAAAACTGGTAGACAAGAAAATAGAAAGATTAAACCTTAAAAGATTAAAACCTTAGCAGTTTTTAGAGATAAAATAACTTACAAGAAATCACATATCACCCATGGGCAACCAGAAAATTTCAAAAGATTTTCAGTGAATTTAACATCACCCTAGCACCAGTAAACAAATTTGATATCAGATACTTCATCAAAAAACCAAAAATAGGCCAAACTCCTGTGGTAAATAAATAGACCATTTGCAGAATTAATTGCTCAGACTGCAATATGTTATACAGTAGAAAGACAAAGCACAACATTGGAAGCAGATTAAGAGAACACTTTAGGAATATCAGACAAAAAGAAACAGATACATCTGTAGTAGCAGCACATTTCTGGGATCATAACCACAACACAGAACATACCAAGTATTAAAATCACTTACGTTGACTCAAGAATTTAGCAACAGGGAAAATATTTATATAAATAAATTCGAAACACACGTACTGAATTTTTACATTCCACTGAAAGAAAATATTTTACTTAGCCTCATTGGATCATCACCAGATGTCTCGTCTCTGGAGAACCATGATCAGTTGGAACACCAAGGTTCTAGCTAGTTGACAATTTCTTGATAATGCCTTTAAGTGGAGGTAAAACACGATGAAAGAAAATTTGTGGTATGTGAAGTACAGAGTGTCTCAGTTGACTCATAGTTTAATTTTAATTAATTACGAGTTACTTTAGTTTCAATGCTAACATGGAAAAACCATATAAAATCAACTGTAGAAAGTGCATAACAAAGATTAACAGTACTAAAAAGATTAATAGGCAGTAAATGAAATTTCTGAAAAAGTACTTCAATACAATAGATAAGACATGTATAAAACCTATTGGAATATGCAGGTGAAGCTGTAGGAACAGCTACCAAATCAAGACTAAATTAAACTGAGATGGTGCAAAATCAGGCCTTAAGAATAGTTACTGAAGCAATTAAAACTACACCAATTACTACAATGTTACATATGACCTACCCTTTTATTGTAAATGAGCAAAATGACCTCTAATTTTATATGAAAAAGTACAAAGGCTTCCTTTTAATACATACTGAATGAATATAATAAACACGAAATCTCAAAACAAGAAAATTACATACAAAAAGTAAACAACATACAGAAGAAATATAATACAGATACAAACAATAAAACTGAAAATATGTCCCTTCTTTCAAATACAAATGAACTTAGAGGATCAACTATTGAAAATATCAAAGTTAAAACAATTATATCTGGAAACATTTCATACATGCTACCCAGAACAAGAATGGTATTTACACAAATGGCTCCCTCATGGACAAAACCATGAATGCTGGTGTTGCATTATACTGCAACTGATATATTCTGCTTATAGGCCAAAAATGTAACTAATTTTGATGAAGAGACATAAAATATTAGTAGGTACCAGCCTAAAGCAGCTTCTTAACTACATTAATAAATTCAACATGGCAACAGTGTTCTATGATTCAAAATCTGCCTTACAAGCAATAACAAAACATATTCAAATAATAATACAATAAATGAAATACTTCATTTGTTAAAACAGCTAAAAATTTAAGCAAAAAGAGCATAAAAATTAATCAGCCAAAAATTCCATGTGTAAGGACTATGATACAATGAAGCACAAAATTAATATAATTTTGAGTTGAATTAATACTCAATGCTCCATTTATTGCTAGTATTTACCTAGAACATGTTTCGTTAGGATCTTTCTAACATCATCAGCTGTTGCCAACTAATGGACGTTGGTTTGGTGAACTGACTGGAGGCAATAGGTGCGTCTCTGTTGGTATCTTGATGAACCTGAAGTTTGGATTTTCTTCAAAGGTAGTGTCGAAATTAAAAAAAAATTCTTTCATATTTCTTTATGAAGATTTCTTCCCACGTGGTTAATGCAGCTGGACCTTGTACACTTTTTAATAAGTGGATTTCTCGTTCTATATCATGATTCTTCTAACATAAAAGGTACACTACTGCCGATTTATCTATTTCTTTGTTCCTGATATTACTAAAATGCTCTTTAAGCCTAATGTTCAAGTTTGTTTTTGTTTTTCCAATGTAAAAGTTGTCACAGCCTTTGCAGTTTATCTGGTACACACCTGAATTTTTGTCTGTGGATATCTCCTTTATGTTATGTGATTTCAAAAGGTATTTTACAGTAAATCCACTTACCAAAACGTGTCCAAGGTCCAGCTGCATTCACCACATGGGAAAAAATTTGCATAAAGAAATATGAAAGAAAATTGTTTAATTTCGACACTACCTTTGAAGAAAACCCAAACTTCAAGTTCATCAAGATACCGATAGAGACGCACCTATTGCCTCCAATGAGTTCACCAAACCAATGTCCATTAGTCAACAACAGCTGATGATATTAGGAAGATCCTAACGAAGCGCATTATAGGTAAATACTAGCAATAAGTGGAGCATTGAATATTAGTTCGACTCAAAATTATATTAGTCTAATTCATCCTTCGACTCTGCCACTCTACCAAATTACGCATTATAATAAAATCAAATTATTTCAATAATATGATTTCTAAACTGGGAGTATAGATAAAATAATTGAATATTATCATTGAAGACAAGAAAGGCATCCCTAATTACTCACAAAGAAAATCAGTAGCAATATTTTGCTTAACTACTAGTCATGACTACTAAGCCACACTTCTTCACAGAATAAATATATCTAATTCATCACAGTGCACTGTTTGCAAACAGCCTGACACTATTATGGATGGGGAACATGTCCAACAATTCCAAAAATACAAGGAGATATTCAAAATGGACTAACTATTAAGGGAAAACATAAGGGTCAGCTAGAGAATTTAATGTCAGTACAGCACATTGGCCATGGTAGCTCAAAGGTTAAGAGCAACCAGACGGAAACCAGGAGATCCATGGTTCAAATCCCTGCCATGGCATTGTATTTTTCAAGTTGACTCTATCTATCTAACATCCTATTTTTGGGACACCAGATAGGGATGGAAAAATCTAAGATTCAGAGCATTAGTAAACAACAATACATAATATGACATATTAGTTTACTAGAAGTACATTAATTAAAGTATTTGCAGCAAGTTGCCTTTAAGGTATATCATCCAGGAGATAACATACCTGAAAAATTGTCATTGTCATAGGATATTTGCTGGTATATATGAATCAGATGAGAGAAATTTAGTTAGTGTTCATCAGCTTATATAGGTTAGTGAGCAACATTAGAGTTTTCAAATTTGACATTCTGGTTGTGAATTTAATTGTTATCAGATTTTCATCTCTATAACAATAATTATTTAAATAGCTTGTCTTGTGTAGTCTGTAGTACCTATTGGTTTGAAGTATTATGGTTTCCATAAGCATACAAGTATTTCTACATACCTCACTGTTGATATAACAGAAAATGAGAGCCACTACAGCTCCTTGTAATCCATCCAATAGAATATCTAGATACACATAAAGTTCCTGCCACTGGCAAGTTCCACTCTGTGGTCTGTACATGGTTATAGCAAAATGCAGTCCAAATAATGGTACTAACACCAGTGTAGCACGAACTGCTTTCCTGTAACAATGTATAGCAAATATTTAGATAGTACTTATAATAATTAAATGAAATAGGTTAAAGCACCTTGAAAGTTTTTTTTTTGTTTTTTTTTTTTTGTTTTTTGTTTTTAATGTTGCACAAATAGAAATAAGTAACTAGTTCAGACTATTAGGCAGTATAGACAGCCAACTTGTCCTGTGTTGCCTCCAGAAACTAAATGTTTGCATTGAAGTGTGTGCTTGTGCACTTTCATGATAGATGAGAGTACCTCAAAGATCTATCTTTGGACATCTCAGCAGTACAAGCAGTATTCTTGGACTGACAAAGAAAAGTTTTAAAACTGGTTTTAAGATTTTTTTTTTGTCAGTGTTGTCACTTAGTAAATTATTATGTTAAATCCAATTCCAATTCTTTTATAACCTCAGTAAAATATAATTTTTCCAACTGTATAAAGTAAGAGTGTGTCTCAGCTTCATCCTTGTTCACCCACTCAACATTTCTTCAGCTTTAGAAACATAAAGAAATCACTAAGAGTCAAACCCAATGAATTATATTAATGTGGAGGCATTTTGGAAGTGAAGATCGTGCAGTTTTGCAGCAGCAATTCAGGAAACAGCTAATGAAATAGAGTTTTCCTTCTTTTCCTGAATGGTATCCTTCGGCTGATTCATTTGTGAAGTGATATTTTCGAGTGAAGATTTCTACCTTCTGGAGGTAGTCTAAGAGCACTATACCGTGAGAATCTCAATAAAGCTTAAAACCTTAGCTATGACTTTACCTGTAGATGGAACCATTTTTGTTGGCACACTTTCACCTATTGCATCCTATTATTTGGGATACTTCTTTTTCTGTGCCTTTTAGCTGTGAATCCACGTTGCACATACTATTATACATTTCACAGGAACTGAATTTAAACTAATATGACACCCATTAGCAGAAAGCTCTATCTTATCTAAAACTTTATGTAAAATATAGTGGACAGTATTATTGAGGTCTTTGTAATGTCAGCTAACGTGTACCATCAGTCAGCAATTAACTGAGTAAAGCATTAAGAATTAAAATGAAATACCTGGCTCTAATATTTTATATTTCTGAAGTTGGGATCCTGTCCTTTCATCCTGAACAGGCTTCTGCAATACATTAAATGCATTTACAATCTGTCTTTGGCTGTGCTTGTTTTCTGCTAATCTTTGCTATTGCTGTTTATTTATAATCTTTATCTTTTACTTCTATTCTCAATATACCTCTTTACCTACACTTTACTTTCCTATGCCTGCCCTCATTATTATTTCCTTCTACCTTTTTCCTTGCTTCCTACATTCTGTTATAATCAATTTCTAATTATTTGGCACCTTTCTCCTTCATCTTCTTCCTCCTTTTCCATTATTTATGAATACCTTATTTGTTTCACTTTTGAAGTGGAACCCACACTAAAACAAAACTTGTCATTTTATTTACCCTACCTCTCTTCTCCTATTTACTGATTTCAGTACCATATTTTTTGGCTAGTCACGTAGCAAGGTGGGTCTGTTACTGCATTGTTCTTTTGCTTTTTATCTTTTATCCCTGGTTGTTTGCATCCTATAAATCACTGATCTGTATTTGAATGTTTCCACATGGTATATGTGACTTTCTGATCCTCTTTTTCTCTTTTTACTAAACATGTATTCAGGGCATCTGTCTCTGGTCTTCGCATACATACTCATCTGATACTTTTCATTCCTTTCATTTGATCTCCTTATACTTTCCTTTGTAATTGCACTCTTACACTCACCACTCACTGTTCTATTAACCTCACATTTCTTTCTAACCTTTCTCTTCTATTGCTAATGAGTAAAGCTTTATGAAATTATGACTTCTTATCACAATCTTGCTGGTCATAGCAGTTTGGACACCAAAGGAGTGTCCCTAAACTGCTACTCTTAAATTCAGCAGCTTACTCTTTAATCACTGAAAACAAGCAGAGGAATCCTTTAATGTTGAGTCTGACTTCTTTGGTATTTCTGTTGGAGTTAAATCCTTCAAAATTCATATCTTACTCAATATAATTTTTACACATTTTGTAGAAAATTTAAAGATTAGCTTGTTTGTGCAGTTGTCACAAACAACTGACAATGCTTATGCTCTGTAGCTTTACAACATTCCATTTAAAGGGCGATACTTAACATTAAGCTTTTAGACAGTAAAAACATTAAAAAATTTCTTGCTGGAAAACAGTTGCTGATTTACACTCAGTTGCTGAGTCCTGTTCTGTTCCTGAAAGACATGATGAGGTATTTGCCCCTCCCACTCTCCCTGTTGCCAGTCTTGCTGTGCACATCCAGTTTTGCAAGAGGTTTCTCATTTGGGAATATGAAGGCTGTCCCAAAGGTATGTGACCTGATGTATAGGTGGCTGTTCTGGTTTCAATGAAATAATCATGGTAGAAAGCACCATTACTTCAAAGCATAAGTTTAAAGTTTAAAAAAACTACATTGTTCAATATTCGTTTGACAAACATTAATAGTGAATGCTCTCAGCAGATTTCCAAATGTATATAAAACTCATCATCATTATAATATACAATATACTATTATTTAAAAAAATCTCAGTACAATCAAGATTAAAGCTGGTTCTTCTCTGGGAGAGATTGCTACTTCCTTTACGTCAGTAAAATATTGGGTAGTAGAGTTCAAGTGGGAGTGTATGGACTGCCAAGGCAACACCATAGTGGTTAACCAAATGAAGTGACCACAACTGAAATTGTGAAGAAAATCCACAAAATGGTATCGACCGTCAACTGAATGTGAATCCAGCAGACATCATAAGGATTTAAAAAAGTGCTGCACATTGGATACTGACTGAAGATTTGGACACGAGAAAGCTATGTGCAAGACGGATGCTGAATTTACTCACAATGGAGCAAAACCTGCATTGTAAAAGTGCTTGGCAATAGATAGAGGCAACCTGAAAAATTCGATGCTATGGACAGGATTTGAACCATGGATCTCCTGGTTCAAATCCCGGCAGTGGCATTGAATTTTTCAGGTTAACTCTATCTATGTAAAGCCTTAGCCTATATAAGGCTATTGAAAAGAAATGATTAATTTTCATCAATTAACTTAAGTAATAAGTGTTTGGCAATGTTTCGCCACAGTAAATACAAGCTATTACATCATAAGCATGAATGAAACATGGATCAATCACTGAAGGAGCAGTCAGAACAGTAGACTGAAAGGGAAGCATGGGTTCCATGGAAGGCAAAAACAATTCCATCTGAAGGCAAAGTCATGAAGTCAGTATTTTGAGATATGGGTGATACAAACTTATTGCAACATTTGAGTTGGTGAAGTCAAGCAAAAATGATTGTATTTAGTGAAAAAGAAAGTTTTGTTTTATCAAGACGATACACCAGCTCAAACATGCATTACTGCCAAAGCCAAAATGAATCAGCTAAGTTTTTAATTGCTTCATCATGCACCTTATTCACAAATTTAGCATCCTCTGATTATGTTCTGTTTCCAAACTTGAAGAAATGGCTTGGCGGTAAAAGGCTTACTAGAGTTGGAGTTTGCAGTTAATGGCTACTTTGTGAAGCTTTACAGTTCTCACTATAAAGAGAATATTCAAGCTATTGAACATCACTGGTATAAGTGCATCATGCTAAAAGGAGACTATGTAGAGGTAGGTAGGTACTTTCTGCTTTGATCATCTGTTACGATGCCTGTCGTAAGCTATTTACAAATCTTTGAATTCAGTAGCAAGTCTACCTTAACTTGCTACTGTTCTTCTGATGCTCACGGCACCCCCAGCAGGAAAGTTTTCTTTCTAGACCAGGGTTTGCTACCTAGCTTAATACAGCCTTGGACTAACTCAGACAATCTGGAGACAAACCGGCAAAGAAAACTGCTAATGAGACGGAAAACAGATTTCATAATGGCGATTTGGAATGTAAGAACATTGAAGAAACCTGGCAAGTTGAAGGAATTAAGGAATGAAATGGCCAAATATGGAGTGGAGCTTGCAGCACTACAGAAAATTAGATGGAAAGTACAAGGAATGATAGCCTCTGGGAACCACATACTGATGTATAACGGTGGTAATACTGGTAGTAATGGAACAGATTTCCTGCTACAAAAGTCTTTGAAGCAAAATGTATTACATTTCACAGCGATTAATGACAGGATGTGTTCACTGAGACTGCGGGCCTAGTTCTTTAATGTTACAATGTTCTGCATATATGCACGTAGAGAAGAGATAGAAGAAGAGGTGAAGGATGAATTTTACACTAAATTAAAAGAAGAAATTAATAAAGTTCAAAGGCATGATGTTAAAATGATCATTGGAGACCTAAATGCCAAAATTGGTAGAGAAGAGGTGTATAGACACGTAATAGGAATAGAGAGCTTATATGGGACTAGCAATGATAAGGGGTTGAGATTGATAGACTTTGCCAGTGGGAAGGAAATGATAGTTAAAAGTACTTGGTACCCACGGAAAGATATAAAGAAAGACACCTGGATATCACCAGATGGTATCAGCAAGAACCAGATAGACCATATTCTAATAGACAGGAGACATGCATCAGATGTTATGGATGTAAGATGCTGCAGAGGTGCTGATGGCAGCTCGGACCATCATCTTGTGAGGATCAAGTATAGGAAAGAAATAGATGGGGAAAGAAAACGAAAAAGAAGAAGTGACAAGCATAATGCTCTCCTTCAGCCACTCCTTCAGCAAGTGCCTAAACCAGCCATAGAAACTATATACTTATAAAAATATACGCTTCCAGAGTCTACATTTTTGTTGTTGCTGTTGTTGTTGTCAAAGGGTGCACTGTTTATATGTCTTATTATAGTATTCATTTAGAGAGAGCTCTAAAAAGGAATTTAATGATATGTATAATTAGAAATAGATATTTTTGAAATTTTGTGCTCTTGAATTATACCACCAATTAATTAGTTCATCCGTAAAGTGAGCCATAAATCATTATTTCTCATTATGAAACTTATGCTACTACCTAATAGATCTGTGTGTTTTCCATTTTTTCCTCTGTGTATCAGAGTTGTATCTCATATAATCTCATACAATGAATTTGTTAGCACTAGTTCATACATTTAATATACCTATTTGGTAGCTGGTCAATTGTTATGATAACTAAAGTCAACATAAACAAGTCAAAGGTAATGGCATTTAAAAGAAGGAATGAATTAAGAAGAGATGAAAAATGATACCTAGGAGAAGTAAAGTTGGGGATTGTCAAGGAGTATGTTTTTCTTGGGGTGAGAATGTGCAGCAATGGTGAATGGATAGCACATGACTAAAGGAAAGGCAGGAATGACAGGTTTTAGAGTGTGTAGATGTAGGTATAACACTAGTCGACAAGGTGTTCTTCACAAGAAATCTGATTAGTGAATCTAGTGTATCTTTTCATACTGAATTCAGATATATAGTCAGAATTTTATCCATCAGGCACAATTTTTTTGTGACCACTACTTTTTAAAATAGGATTTTAGCGTTTTCTTTGACCTGTTATAGGAAACTTTACCTCATATTTAGTGATTTTATCCAAGCTTTATATAAGGGAATGATTTGTAATATGCTGAAGAACCATAAAACAAAGCTGTGCAGGTTCATTCATGTTTGGATATGTACCGACCTGTTCATCTGACTGTGTGATGTGTCATTATTGAGCTGACTGTGAGTTTGTTCAGTAGTGAAATATTTCCTTCCTTTCTTTTCGAAAGTGTATTGTGTATGCAGTGTTTTAGTGCTTTGTTTTTTCATCATGCCAAGAAAGTGTGTAAATCATGTAGACAGTTTCTGCTATATTTATGATGAGCTTACTTTTAAGTCTCAGAGGCAAAATTTGACCCCGCTTGTAAAGAAGTGTTGTCAAATTAAATTTAAAGGGAGTCCATTAATAACACTAAACAACACTTACTTTTAAATTTTTCCGGAACATGTTTGAGACTTTGCCTCCATCCTCGACCGGCCATCGACTGCTTCTCATTGGTGTAGTTGACAATATTTTGTTATAGGTCTCCTCTGTCAACTACACCAATGAGAACCAGTCGATGGCCGGTTGAGGATGGAGGCAAAGTCTGAAACATGTTCCAGAAAAATTTAAAAGTAAGTGTTGTTTAGTGTCATTAATCGACTCCCTTTAAATTTAATGTATTATAACAACACTGTTCTCAACACTTCCAAGAAAGGAAGTGTTGTCAACTTTACTTGGCTATCAGGCTGGTGACTTTGATAAGAGCTGGGCGCCAAATACATGCTGTGTTTCGTGTGTTGGATTGCTGGCTGGATGGAAAAATGGTACACATCATATGCCATTTGCAATTTATATGTTTTGGAGGGAATCAAAGTATCATTTAAGTGATTGTTATTTCTGTTTGACAAATATAAAAGGAATCACATCTAAAACAAAACATACAATTAAGTATCCGACTTTGCAATCTGCAATAAGACCTGTCCTACACAATGAACAGTTCCCTGTACCAGTATATGTAAATAAGCCCTTAGGTGATAACTGATTCTGACCTAACTGAAACTGAAAATGCTTCAGATGAAAATAAAAATGATCCTATATATGAAGCCAATACCTGATCATCAGAACATACTTTCCCAATCAGAAAGACCTTAATGACCTGATTCGGGATTTAAATCTGTCTAAACAGCAAGCTGAAGGTTTAACTTCCAGACTCAAAGGGTGGAATCTACTCCAAAAAGAAGTAAGAATATGTAGTTATCGTGGCCGCCATAGTGATTTCAAGGACTGCTTCTCTGAAGAAAGTGGTATAAAGCTATGGGATGCAACATGTCTTTAAGAATTCACTTCTTGGACCCTCATTAGACTTCTTCTCCGAAAATCTTGGAGCTGTCAGCGATGAGCAAGGTAAGCGTTTTCATCAGCAAATTTCTAATATGGAAAAGAGTTACTAAGGCAAGTGGAGTTCCATTATGCTGGCTGACTACTGTTGGACCAAGAAGAGAGACGTTCCAGATACAAAATGTGCCCGCAAATCACTACCTACCACTTTCTAGGTAAGTCAGAATGAATAGTTATAATTTTGAGTTAGATAGCTAGTTACAGATTTTTTTAGAATATTATAAAAATTCAAATCAATATCACACAAAACTCCTACCTGATGGGGAAAAACTAAAATTATATTTGAATTCAGCACAAAAAATACTTCTAGAAAATGTTATTTTAATTCTTGTGAAAGAAAAAAGGTTCATTTTTGTCAACTAGTGTTATCTGTAAATGTCAAGTAAATGGTTTGAGAGAGTATACGAAACAGTACTGGAATATAAAATGCTATATGCAGCAGAAAAGTGGGGTGGAACAGAATTGAGTGAGAAAGTAGACCAGCAAAAAGGTATGAAAAGGAAGAGTACTTGGTGGAGAGGTGTAGAAGACAAAATGAGAGAAATAGTAATAGGAGATATTTGGGAGAAGGGAGGGGGGAATGGAGAAGGATTTTGGAAAATGGTTTGAGATAGGGTAGAGGACTTAGAAAGAAAAGAGATATGAGGACCTTAGAAAGTAAAAAAATCACTGGAATTCTATAAAATAATAAAAAGGAAGTGGGAAAGAGAGGATCATTAGAATAGGGAGGAAAGAGAAGGGCTGGCATGGATGAGGACAGAAAAACTCTTTCTGATGGGGCTAAGTGGGGAGACAAAGAGGCCTGTGAGCTGGGTGGGGGGGGGGAAGAAAGCATGGAGCATTATATCATAGAGAGCAGGGAAAAAGCGGAGTGAAGAATTAAGATATGGGAGGGAAAATGGAATAAAATGTACAAAAAAGTAGTTACAATGAGAATGCTGACAGGAAAGGGTGAAAGGAAGAAGAAGGGCAAGGGGAAGTTTTCAAAGAAGATAAAAGAGAGGTGGAGTAGGAGAAAAAAGAAGAGGAGCAGAAGAGAATAGAGAAGGGAGGAAAGAAGGAAGGGAGATAGCACAGATCAAGTAGAATGAGGGCACCTCTAGGTGAGCCAAAGTTCAGGGAGCCAGGCAACCAGAGGAGCCAAGGGGAGAATAAACAGCTACGCTACAATTTGTACTTAGGATAAGATAGGCAATAGAACTATTGAAAAATGTTGTAAATGATGTAAAATGGAAATAAAGGTACATTCATTCAACTTTATTAGTTACTGGCAGGAGCAAATGCTTGATTTCTCCAAATAACAAGAAAGATTCCCAAATCTCTCACCATGGTCTTCTGGTACCAAGCAGGATGGCTCAGACGGTTTTGTCTGTGACCTTCACTTGGGAGGCCTGGGTTCGATTCTTGTGGCCGACCTACCTGACCTATGGTTTTTTCAGGTGGTTTTCCCGGTCGTCAGGCAAATGCCGGGTAGGTTAATTACATCCGCTGAATTTGCTGTCCCTCCATTTCATTTTCATTATCATTTCACATCATCTCTCATCTGGAGGTCTCTTTCAGGTTGGAAGTGTCGGCAGGTGTGTTGGCGCTGTCATGACTCCTTGGGTTGGCCACCCTCTGTCTACCCTTGCCTCAGCCTTCCTCCCAGGGATGGGATGCCCAACTTGGGGCTTAGGTTCAGTAAACCACAGGTTTCAGTGCTGAATCCCCTCCATAGTAATCCTAATCCTGGTCTTCTGTTGTAGGCTGCACCTTATATACATTCATAGCTGATGTTTTGTTATTCTTTGCTGAGCAACTGGCTGAAGCACCAATTATGAGAAGAGTAAGAACATGGGCAACACCAGAAGATGAAGCTGAAGATGCAGATAAGATTGATGCAGATGTGGAAACTTTCACATTCATTTTCTAAATCACTCTTTGAACTATATACCTAAGTGGTAAAGTGCTGCTTTTCATTGATTCAGACATTTCTAACAAATCACTCCTATATTAATTACTTGTATCAAATACTAAAGTGCTAATTTGTCATTATTACCAACAGTATGGAATTCCAACATTACATGATAAATTATTAACCACACAAAAAAAGTGATATCTAAGGATACAGTAAATTATGCCCTACTCCTTTACTAAATGAGTTAAATGGTTTTAAAAATTGAACAGAATACTATTAACAGTAGCACTTCAATGGAGAAATATAAGACACTACCATGCATATGTTTACTTGATTTGAAGCTGAGTTTTGGTAATAGGAATAAATAATCAAATGAAAAGGTACTAGAAGTTGTACCACAGTTTTCCAATTCTAAACTGTGACTTATGCACTAGGTAGAGGGGGAAAAAAATAAAAACAGCTGCTCATGCTTCTCAAGAATCCACCTAAAGTAAATACTCTGCATCTGATGGCTTAAAGATATATTTTGACTGAGAATTATGATTAATTTCCTGTTTTATCTTGAAACGGGGAGAAATGGGCTTAGCAAAAACATGGACTTTTCAAAATTACAGGAAAAATTAAACCTGAGGTTTGATTTATTGAGTTCAAACAGAAATTTATAAAACCTTGTAGCAGATGAAATTTTTCAAACGAACTCCTGCTGATAAAACTGTATCTGTACAACTGATACTTATTGCATAATTTTTTATTTTTATTTTAGCTAATGAATCTAAATTCGTTACACTTAAACATTAAAGTAAGGAAGTAAGAAACAAGTTATTCTGCCTCTAAACATTGTTAATTACATTAACTGAATGCTGAATGTAATCTAATATATTGTCTGATATCTTTATCCTTCATAGCCATATTGCATCCTTTTTACAGGCTGTTCTGGTTATTCCAAAAGCACACAAATAGCTAATTATTGATCAAGTGCCAACACTTCACTCATTTCAAATTGCATCTGTCTCCTACAACCCCTGATATTAGCAACTAAACACTAAATATTTATAAAAATGGATAATGGTAATTATTCTCCATAGGGCATAGCTGCCTTAAAGAGCTAACACACATTTATTAATTTTTAGATGAGTCGTATTTATTACACATCTGCTTCACTTTCATACCTATTTTGAGGACATGTTTCGCAAATCATCGTTTGCATCTTCGGCTCTTATGCGACTAAAGCTTGATCTAGTGGTGTGGGTAATTCTGGAGTTGCTGCTGCCATCTGTTGATTTAGTGATGAACTTAAATGTGGGATTCTCTTCTGGCGGGATTTCAAAGTTCATTAGTTGGTTTTTATGTTTTTCTATGTATATTCTATCCCATATGACGAGTTCACTATGTTTTTGTACGTATTTCAGTAATTCTGTGCTATCTTCAATTTCATGATTTTCAGACCAGAAATGAGCTGCTATTGCGGACTTATCAATATTTTTGTATCTTAAGTGCCTGAAGTGTTCTTTCTTTCTAGTGCCTATGTTTCTTTTTGTCCTCCCTATGTAAATTTTTTCACAGTCTTTACACTTGTAAATGCCTGACTTTTCCTCTGGTTTTATCTTATCAGTATTATTACTGTGAAATAGGTTTTTAATGTTGTAATTGTTTTTTGGTGCCAAAGTTATATTGTATTTCTTGAATATTTTTTGGAACTTTTTTGTGGCCCAGGGGTGGTAAGTGAATTTAGCAAATCTAATTTCTTGTTTTATTGGTGTGAGAACTGTGATCTGTTTTAATCTCTTTTGAAGTTTGAATGATTTTAGTTTTTTATCTACAAGGTTTTTTCCATATCAATTTTTAATTGCAGTTTCTAAGATTTTATGGTATTCGTTTTGATATTCTTGCTGGTTGAGGGGTAGATTTACTAATCTGTGTGTGAGACTGTTGATGGTGGCACGTTTGTGTGGAATTGGGTTGAAACTATTTGCTTTGATGTAATTATCTGTGTGTGTTGCTCTTCTATGGATACCAAATTCTAGTTTTTCATTGCTTTTTGTGATTTTAAGGTCCATAAAAGGTAGAGTACAGTCTTCTTCAGTTTCCACTGTGAATTGTATGCTGGGTTCTTGCAGGTTGAGTAGTTTCAAAGCATCATCTATTTGTTTGTAGGGCACTACTGCAAAGATGTCATCTACGTATCTGTATGATGTTTTAAAAATATGAGAGGAGGCTTTAGTTATATGTGTTTCAAAAAAGCTCATGTATAGATTGGCCAAAAATGGTGATAGCGGGCTTCCCATAGCTGGTCCTGAAATTTGTTTATAATATTTTCCATCGCAGACAAAATAATTTTGATGTATACATATTTCAGTCATTGCCAAATATTCTTCTATTGCATTGGCATCTAGGTTTATAGAATTTAGTCATTTTTTCAGTTGAATCAAAAGTTTGTCTAATGGAATGCTAGGGAAGAGGGAGCGGACATCAAAGGATACTAAAGTGTCATGAGGTTTTAGTTTAAGATTTTGAATTTTTTCTACCAGGTCTAAAGAGTTTTTTATGCTCAGAGTATGGAATTGTGGAAAGGACTGAAATTTTTTGGACACCCATTTTGCCAGAAGGTAAGTAGGAGTGTTTATATTATTTACAATGGGTCTCATGGGTATGTTGGGTTTGTGTATTTTAGGCAAACCATATAGTCTTGCAAGGGTAAAGTTGTCTGGTTTGATAGTTTTTTGTTCTGCAGTTGTTAAAATTTTACTATTAATGATGGTTTTTTGTACATCTTTTATGCATCGGTTGAGTGGATTAGAATCTATTTCTTGGAATTTTTTTTGTTGTAGTAGCTCTAACATTTTTTCCTTGTATGTAGCTGTATCTAAGATTACTATTTTGTTCCCTTTATCAGCCCTTGAGAAGATTACATATTTTTTCCTTAAAGATTTAATTATCTTAATTTGTTTCAAATGTTTTCCTGGTTTTTTATTTATTAAGTTTTCCAATATAGGAGATGATTTTTTCCTAATTATATTTTTGTCCATGGTTTCCAAGCCTTCTACTGCTAATTCTATATCTGCAATGAATTCATCCGGGTTGCTGGAGTATGTTATACATGTTTTTAGGCCTTGGTTAAGTACATCTATTACTTCAGTGTTAAAATTTTTATTTGAGAGATTAATTACATTGTCTAGGGATGTGTTCTTTGCTGAAATTTTGTTATGTTTTGGTTGCCAATGATTATGGTTATGCTTTAGTTTCTTCTTTTGACGATAAACTTTCTCTTCGACTTTATAATTTATATGTTCAAATGATTTGGTTTCTAAATGGCAGATGGCAGCAGCAACTCCAGAATTACCCACACCACTGGATCAAGCTTTAGTCGCATAAGAGCCGAAGATGCAAACAATGATTTGCGAAACATGTCCTCAAAATAGGTACGAAAGTGAAGCAGATGTGTAATAAATACGACTCATCTAAAAATTAATAATTATTTCGCTTCACTGTGGTGTTCCAATATAGTTAAGTCTCAATAACACACATTTGTTCTATAAAATCAATGGAAGTGCCTGTGCTTACACACCTACATCCATTTTGCATTAGTTTTGTGGGCACTCTCTAAGTGACAACAGTACATTATGATCATGCTTATTTTGTAATTGCATGACCACTCTGACTTGAAACTAAAAATTAAGTAAGAAATTGATGAAGGCTCTCCTGCCCAGATAAAAGTACCTGTTTATTCTGCATTCAATTTGTAACTTCATGTCCCACATGTTTTAACATAAACCTTTAGTCCAAAGCAAATTAATTTTTGTTGCATACAGAAAATATTTATTCCATAAAACTAAGCAAAATTATGTTAACTCTTTTTGAGTAATAGTTAATCAAGTGACACAATCAAAATTCTACTTTAGGTGACTGATATTATCTTTTGGAATAAACCACCATATCTTCCAATTATGAGCATGTTACATTATTTAATTATGCAACAAATATTTACAATTTCAGCTCCCTTAAAATTAAAAATCATGCTTCTAGTGCAGTGAATGAAGTAACTTTGCTTTCTCACCTGTATTGACTAGGTTCCCGCCGATGTGGAGCCCTCAGTTTCATAACTAGGACTCTTATTATGTCTATCAGGAAAACAGTATTGACCTGTAATATAAAATGGTAGTAAATATGTTATATCTGGTGCTAATAGTTGTGTCCTTTATAAAATAGATATATAAATTGCTTTTACTGCATGTTATTATTGAAAAAAAAAAAAAAAAAAACTGAAATACCTCAGGAAGTTACAAAAACGTGCCACATCTGATTAAGAACTAGGTTTATTTTATGGTAATTGAACAATCCTGGCTTCAACTGAGGATGTTTCAAAAATAATTTTAAAATCAAGTATGCAGGTCAATAATCTAATTTAAATGAAGTACAAAAAGTTATACAAATTTTATCCTAATGTATTAAAATCTAATGTAAAAACATATGAACCTGTATTAAAACAAAAACATCTGCTAATTATTAAAAATAAACACCCAAAAATCACAACACAAAAATTTAACTTGTGATTATTGAGATAGTATGCTCACTAACAAAATTATTTCCTATTGATGTTCTGTGATGTTCTCTATAAGAAATGTTCAAAATGTATTAACAGCAAACAAACCTTTCCAAGGGTTGCTGAGTTTAGTGCACTCTTAGAGAATGTGTGCTAATGAATGTGTGCTTATAAAAATAGGCGAACCATAAATTATCACAAGAGAGAAAGATTAATTTCTGCAAATGCCAATATGCACAGGAATGAGCTTGTTAACTCCCTATACAGCAACACCATGGCTTCCCTTGTAATACATTTCTTAGTCTTTCTTTCAGTAACACAATAAAAAAGTATAAAATTACAAATATAATGTTCTTCACAATCATTTCATGTGTGTTAACATAACTCATAAAAGACAACACACATTTTATACTCACCTCACATTATAAAACTCTTATGGTTAATTCGTTTTTCCGAGCATCTGTTCACTTTTCATAGTGATAATCTTATCATTTGTTATACAAGGTTTTCAAACAATACACCAAAATTTTAAGGACAGTCCTTAATCTCTCTGTTGTTCATTACAAATTTGCTGACTGATTCATTATTAAAGAGACCCAACAACAGGGGAAGTTACTTGTCCTTTAACAGATCATTAAGAGTATGAGCTTTTATGGTTGTTCATTATTAAAGCTTTCTCAGTTATTGCATATCAGTATTGTGTAAATTCCAATATTTCAAGGATATTACAGATAACAGTTACAGTTAACATGCCACTAGTATTCCTGAAAAGCAACAGCATCTTTAAAAGATTAGAATCTAAATAATGTTGACTCAAAGTTTTTTATTGTGGGCAGATGGTGACTGAATGAATGAAGTGTTACAAAATCATGAACTAGTTACCCGGCATTCATCTTCAGAAGATGAGAAAAAATTATCACATTCATTCCAAACAAGATTTAAACTCAGAATCTCTTGAAAGTTAGGCAATGAAGGTAAACAATATTCTATATTTCTGAGAAAAGGAACAGTTTTAATTATTGGTCACAGAAAATATATTGCATTTAAAATATACATAATTGTGACTGGGATGCAAATTAGCTACTATGAAATATTAAAGGCTTGAGTCATAGAAATTTGAGTTTCAGCAGTTCTTTAGTAATTATATATTTTAACACATTTCCTGATATATAATTTTAAGAAAATGTGAAGACTATTTCAAGATACATGGTACTATGCAGGAGCAAATCCAGTGTAACATGGATACAGTTTCATTCTGTGTTTTTTTTCCCTCATCTTAATACACTAAGTTCAGTATGCCCTAGTCTTGATTTAAAATTTGTCTGTCTGGTTCATTCATTTATTGCTAATAAAAACAAAAGGACCAGATAGCTGCAGTAGATAATATAAATATTTAAGTAGTATCAGTATAAAAAAGTATTCTCAATATAGAAATGTATTCATAAGTGAATATTCAGAATGATCTGAACTGAAATAGGGACCTGGAAAGCTGGCAGTATATAAAAGAAACTAATGTTTTGCAAGCAAAGCCTTGTGGCAATATTTAAACTTATACTCCTTTTTCTATTAAAAAAATCCTCAAATAAAATAATTTATTTAAATGAATTGATTTATTCTTCCTTTTTCATTGATTTTCTACTTAGAGCCTGATTTGACTACTTTTACTCAGTAAGACTGAACTTCAGTGATAAATGGAAGATTAAATAAATCAGAAAGCAAGATGTATCAGCATAATTATTTCGTCACTTGTCTTTCACAAGAATTGAAAACCAGAGATAAGATTCACTCCTATCAGGAAACAAACTGGGAATTTCTGTGCTATAAAAGTAGTGTCTTTAATCCTCCAATAGGCGTGTGCCTTGGTAGAACACTGTTGGTTGTGTGGAGTCTGGGACATCTGCACTATATGTAGTTATATGCCTGTACATATCTGTGCCTGTTTATAACATGTCATCTTATTACAAGCCTGGCAGAAAATCACGTCTTGATCAGTAGCAAATGAATCATTTATTAGAGTCTGTTTAGTTAACTAGTGTGCATGTCGGCCTCTGCTATTGATGAACCCTTATAATCGTTTTACAACACTGACACTCCTTCTCCCAGACCTTTCTGCAAGGTTGCCACCTTTCTCGATACGTCATGGGTATCGTACAAGGTTTCATCTAAATAAATTATCTTATGTCCATTACTGCAAAACTTCCTTAGTTTTGACAAATATATATATCGCACTGTGAAACTTCCTTAGTTTTGACAAATATATATATATATATATATATATCGCCAAGCTACAATGCTACTGGATTCCATAATAACCCTTTTCTTATTCAAAGTGCGGTATTTGAAACCCAGCTCCTTTAGGAGACCGTGCAAAGTGCAGTGCCGATAAGGAAAATCACAGATTTCTTGCAAATGTGCAACCAATTCGTCTAAGGTGGGCACTCCCCCTTTTGCATAGAATCTATAAATTTCTCGACGAATTAAAACGCATGTGAAATTATCTACTTTAGAGAAACGTTTCCTTTTGTTTTCACACTTGATCGGCATCTTTGGTATTCCTTTCGTCACAATATTTCTTACCGTATTTCTGTAAATACCCAGAATTTATCAGGTTCATTGCACGACCACTTACCAAGATTATTTGTCAGCACATATATATATATATATGTGTGTTCAAAACAAGCGCTTGAATTTGCTTAGAAGCTGTTCCGATTATAACTTTGTTTTTTGAGGCTTTTCCGGTAGTATAACTCAGCCCAGTTATTCACACTATTGTCATCACTTTGATTACATTCACTTGACTGAAAGTAATCTACTACTTGATTTGTATTTATCACTGCAGTTCTCTCCCACGGTCTCCACATCGTGACACACAACAAATTTCTGCACGTAATGAAACAGATCTACTGTAAGTTGGAACTTTGGCTACTGAGACTCCACGTGGAGTAGACATGCGACTGTCACTTCGAGAAAATCAGGGTTGCTATTGGTCCTCAATGACAGTGTTCCATTTCTGAAGTGTGGAGATAAATTTATGACGGTCATTAGTGGGCGGGAGAGTAGTTTCCTTTGAGCGGCCAACTGCACTCTCGTTCACTAGACAGACTTTAAAACCTATGACTTTAAGTCTGTTAATTTTTTGATGTTACAGGAATGGTAGTTGCCAAAGGATGCTTAAACCAATGAACTAAGAATAACTGCTTTGTTGACCTTACACAGAAAACTGAGCATGTTGTTCATTGCCAAGGAACAGACAAGCCGACAGCAATTGAAGTGGTAATGTATCATTCATTGTGCAATACTTTATTGCTGTCTAAAGGCTCCCTCTCTGAGGCTCAAATGCAGAAAGCTTCGTTAAAGTGAACGAAAAAATTATAGAACAACTTATTTTTTCTGCTTTTTCTCTTTCTTTTGTTCTGCAGAAAGATGTATTGCACTCAAATAATCAGGAATTTACTATATTTCAATTCCATAAAATTCTTTAAAAACAGCAGTAAGAGGCAGAATATGTAATTTTACATAAAAAAGTATAAATATGTAAAAAATATGCCAAGATGCTAAAATATGTAAAATATATAAGATATTATTACATGATAGCCAACGTTCTAATTCATAGACACATATCAATTTTAGTTGTGTATAAACAGAGTGGAAGAATATTTATTTACATAAAAATCTTAGCTCTACTCATGAGACACAAAACTGCTTCCAAATGTTAACCCTTTGCACCATAAATCGTTATAAAGCACAGTAGATTTAAAATGGCACTTGTCTTTTTATAGATGGCAACCTTTTATATTTTATTGCATCGGAGACAAATAAATATACGAAGCCTACTCAAGTAAATAAACCAGACACGCAATAATCAGACACAAATGAAAGCAAAATTAAGGCATATTTGGGAATTTTGATCTATATGAGAGTGATAGATCTACGTGAAACTAGAGATTATTTTACAGATGATTTCGTATCCATCAGGTTGAAAATCTTTCACATTATTTCTACATAAATGACGAAGGAGCTAAACTAAAATGGCAAGAGAAGAATTTCAATTATCTATACAAAATTTAAGCTGTGCTTATCATTGCAAAGAAATTTAATATGCTTTACAATATGGGCAGTGATCTTACTAGAGATGAAGCAATGGTGGGTTTAAAGGCAAGTTTCATTTGAAGCAATATGTGCACAAAAAAGCTCAAAAATGGGGAGTGGAGCACGAGTTATCTTCTAGACTGTAAGGGGTACCTTAGGGAAAAGGAAAAGGAAAACAGTAGCTTCTTCTAGTGGAACAACCTGTTTTGGATACATCAAATGATTATACAGGTCAAGGTCATCATATTTATTTTGACAACTTTTTTAGCTCCACAGGACTAATGAAAATGTTAGAGAAAAGAGTAACTGCTTGTGGGACAACATGAATGGAGGGAAAAGAATGGCCTACAGAGTTTAGCATAGCTAAAGGCCTAAAACTGAAATGAGGTGAATCTTATAAACCTCAAAATGAAGGGGTGATTGCAATTGCTTGGCATGACAATCGAGATACAAATTCAAATTCAAGAACAGATGGTGTGGTGGAAAGGAAAATGAGTAAAGGGAAAGAGGATGTAAACTTCTGTTCTGTAACACAGTCATAAATTACTTCACAGCATGAGGTAGTTGACCTGGCTGATCAAAGAGGGGATTGCTACAGGGTGGATAGGCAAGCAAAAAATGATTCAAATATCTTCTTCTTCTTCTTCTTCTTCTTCTTCTTCTTCTTCTTCTTCTTCTTCTTCTTCTTCTTCTTCTTCTTCTTCTTCTTCTTCTTCTTCTTCTTCTTCTTCTTCTTCTTCTTCTTCTTCTTCTTCTTCTTCTTCTTCTTCTTCTTCTTCTTCTTCTTCTTCTTCTTCTTCTTCTTCTTCTTCTTCTTCTTCTTCTTCTTCTTCTTCTTCTTCTTCTTCTTCTTCTTCTTCTTCTTCTTCTTCTTCTTCTTCTTCTTCTTCTTCTTCTTCTTCTTCTTCTTCTTCTTCTTCTTCTTCTTCTTCTTCTTCTTCTTCTTCTTCTTCTTCTTCTTCTTCTTCTTCTTCTTCTTCTTCTTCTTCTTCTTCTTCTTCTTCTTCTTCTTCTCTTCTTCTTCTTCTTCTTCTTCTTCTTCTTCTTCTTCTTCTTCTTCTTCTTCTTCTTCTTCTTCTTCTTCTTCTTCTTCTTCTTCTTCTTCTTCTTCTTCTTCTTCTTCTTCTTCTTCTTCTTCTTCTTCTTCTTCTTCTTCTTCTTCTTCTTCTTCTTCTTCTTCTTCTTCTTCTTCTTCTCCTGCTCCTTCTCCTCCTCCTCCTCGTCCTCCTTCTCCTTCTCCTTCTCCTCCTCCTCCTTCTTCTTCTTCTTCTTCTTCTTCTTCTTCTTCTTCTTCTTCTTCTTCTTCTTCTTTAGACCTTCAGACCTGTTTCGAAGCTAACAAAACTGGTTGCTCCATCTCTTCTGTTGTCTTCCAACACTTTGTCTTTCTGAAGGTTCATAAAGTAAGGCTTGCTGTAGATATTTTGAAGGTAGCTTTCATAGAACATGTTCTTTCCATCATTTTTAGTACCTCTAAAATGTTTCATTAACTTTTTTTACATTAACCTTTCTCTTATGTGTTCCTAACCCAGCTTCTCTACTAATTCCCAACAATGGTTGTAAAAGTCTCATTTGAGCTACTTCCAATCTTGACTTTTCTTTGGCTCTTAATGTCCCCATTTCACAGTAGTACATCAGCGCTGGTTTAGATACTATATTGTGGAGACTTTGCTTTATTTGTCCTCATGTTTTCTTCAAAATGTCATTTTATGCATCCATTTAATGTATTACATGTTTCAATATTGATCAAGGCTTCGTGAGTGATTAGCTGTGAAGGGTTTATGAAGGTCAAGTTTTTGGCCATTCTATACTCCATGGCCTTCTTAAGGATCTGAATGAACATATCATTGGAGAATAGAATGGCTGACAGCTTAACCTTCATGAATCTGACATGGCTGCTCACGGCGAAGCCTTGATTAATAACACTCTTCATGAAAACTGCAAGTCTTATTACAATATTCTCTGCTACATCTACCTCGGTGTTCAGAATTGATATTTTTGACCCTAAGTACTTAAATATTGAAACTTATTCTATGACTGTTCTTTGTCCTTTTCCTCTTATTGTCATGGATTTTTTTACAGTTATCCCTTTTGGTTTAAAGTTTTCTATTTATTCTTCCATATCTTTATTCACATATATTGTAAGCAGGATAGGTGATAATCCATATCCCTGTCTTAATCCTCTATTAACTTCTGTACCTTTATACTTAAAACTTATAATTGTTTTAGAATATTAAGACTTAATGGCATTAGTTAAGTTATATGGTACTTTAAACTCTTCTGCCATTATTCCCCAAAACTTTCCACAATGTAGTCTATTATATGCCTAAATATAATCTAAAAGCAGATGACAGCTTTCTAAATTATATTTACTTCTATCCTCCATAATTCGTTTGATTGTATAAATGGCATCAATATATGACCTGCCCTTTATAAAGCCATTTGGTTGTTCCCCTAATCAGTTCTCTACTACGCAATACAATTTTTTTTTTAAAAAGACATTTCTCTGTAAATTGTACATTAATTTTTTATTTGCATTTTTAAATAAGTCTATAATTTTGGCATTACACCATTCATCTGCGATCCTCCCTCCACTGAAAATTAGATTAAAGAGTTGTACTAGTCTGTTTTTAAATCTCTATCCTTCCTATTTACATAATTACATATTAATATTATCACTTCCCGGGGCTTTTCAATTTGTTGCTGCTTAAAAATCTTCCTGTAATTTCTCTCTTATCTGACTCTCTTCGCTCAAACTTTGTGTAATAATTTTCTCTTCTGCCTTCTTGTATAATAAATCTCTATAACATTGTATCCATTGTTCCTCATTTATTACATTTATTCTAGCTCTATCATTTTTTTCTTCTCTTAAACTTTTAAATATTCTAAAATCAGAGTGTTTGTTCTCTGTAGCATCCTTTTCTATTATAGCTAGAAATTGATTCTGTCTCAGCAATTTTCTGGCCAAAACTCTTTGTTTTTTATACCTTACGTAGTTTTCCATATTTCTTGTCCCCAGCCACTTTCTATATAGACTCTTCCAACTCTTTATTAATAAAACTTTATTCTGTTTGGTTTTCTTTTACTTTGTTTTCTTACCCCCACTTTAACTACATTTTCTACTGCAGTTTTCTTCACTTTGTCCCAATCCTTATTTACATTTCCACTTCTTCCTTTTATATGTTCATCCAATCATTGTTGATACAGTCTCCTAATACTTGACTCATCTAACAATTTTATTTTTCATCTTTTCTCTTTATCTTCTTTATGAACAACTTTCTTCTCAATATACTTCTTGGGTATCTTTATTTTTTATTTAACCAAATAGTAGTCACTTGTAAATGCATTTATTGTGGCGAGGTCATGGCTGAGTGGTTAGACCACTCAGCTGTGATCAAGGGGGCCCAAGTTCAATCCGCAAAGAGATTTGTGATGGACAACATGTCGCTGGGATTCTTTTCTCAAGGACCTCCAGTTTCCCTTGCCATCTTATACTCCCGGTGCTCCATCTTAATCACATGTATTATCAGTGTCACCGTCGAGCCGCATGTAGTAAAAGTGGGCATTAAGCTCTACATATTTCAAATTTCATGCATCTATTCAAACAGTTTTATCAGTATTGAGGACTGGAAACCAATTTCTGCAATAAGGAAAAATGTTGTAATCAGCTAATTGGAAACTTCATATCACACAAATGTACCTACATGGTGGCAGAGGATCTACCTAATGCTTAACATTCTCTTCATTGCACCATAATCTTATGAAGGTCTAGTAATAATATACATTGCATGCTAGCAAAAAAGTGCAGAACTCAGCCTGGGCACTGCATTCAAACACAATACAAGTGTCAGCAATGTAACTTTCCATTATGCTGAACAGGGTACTTTCTGCGCTATCACTATGAAAGAGGGGTGGACGGGCTAAATGTATAAAGAGACAATAATAAGATTTTATTAAGTGTAGATATTGTTGTCCAAAATGTTTACCTATGTCTTTCTCCATAGCAAGGACATTTTCTACCAATAAAAGAGGGCTACAAATTAATATCATAAATGGAAAATATGGTGAGTGCTATAACATATTTGCAAAAATATATAGAAACATAAGTTTTAATTTTAAAAGATAATCTTGCTCTCTTAAATTAGATCTAAACAATTAAAGCTTCATGGCTGATCACCTGTGAAGCTTTAATTAATAACACTTGCTGTAAAAAGTCTTACATTAGATTTAAACAAGTTTATTATTTGTTTACTTATCTATAAATAGGCCAGTTTTGCATTCATGTTTAGGCTCTGGTCTTTTCAATTTAAATACCTATAAAAACAGTGTCCTGATTGAGCGAAGTTCTAGTAGTGGTGGATGGACAAAGGGTTAATGGTAAAGTGATTAAGGGCTCCAAAAAGGTTAATGTGATTTTAAGAAGATGGGAAAAGCAAACTGGAACTAAACTAAGTTGTATTTCATCTGTTATCAAATTGATGAGAGAGTCTGTAAGTATAAATGTATTGAGAATTGCATATACTTTGCTTATTTCCATACCATAATGTTATATGACATACTAAGCTGGGGTAATTCTAAAGATGTAACTAACACATTTAGAGTGTAGAAAACTGTGATACATTATATTGTAAATATTCCTTCTTCTACCAGCTGTAAACCAAATTACAAAATACTAAAAATACTCCCATTACCATATGTATCTATCTATGAAGTACTAGTTTGAGCTAGAATTGTGCTTTCACAACTTTAAAAAATACACAGGTACATAATCATAATACAAGCAGTAAAGCAGATGTACACATCATAAACCACAATAGAACCTTGTTCACAAAGAGTTTGTATAACAAACTGCCAGAAAGCATTAAAAGTACACAATGGATAAAAGGTATAAGCTAGTTCGAAAATATTTTTAATGCAAGGCTGCTACTATTTGGTAGAATAATATTTAAAACATAGTTCACTGATCAATGATTCCTAAAGTGATCATATTTGTAAATACCTATGCAACAAGTGATTTTTATATATTTTCATTTTCCTTAGCTTTGTAATGTAAATACCACTTTGTAATTTCTATGTAATTGGATTTTTATGTAATCTCATTTATGTTACCTAGATTTTAAGTTGCGTATATTTTAATTAAACTACATTTTAATTATTAAATAATTCTATTTCTTGATTGCTATATGTTTGAAGTTCTGTAGTTTCCTCATTTCATTGCAAGGATTATAATCATTGTATTGTATGCTTTAATTATGTACAACTGACTTACTATATCCCTTTAATCTTGCCATTGATATACCTCAGGTCATGTACAATGATCGGAGAATGAATAAATAAGGGGGACATCTAAGGCTGTTAGCACTAAGGTGCTGCAATTTTTCCTGTAATAACAACTTCTGATGTGGTTTCTTGTATACATTACCTTCTTCATTAATTCTTTGGTCATATTTAATTGCTAGAGCACACAAATCATGAACTTGTGCATTTCAGCAATATGTGAACCAAGAGACTCTGGTTCAGTCCTAGATATTCACACTTAAATAGATGAAACTGGTGATTATTTGGCCCCTCTCAAAAAAATAGTGGAGTAGACATGTTGCGGGCTGTTTACCAAATATTACTATATTTTATCTATGATATTTCTAAACTTATCTTAATCTGTTTAGTACTTTTTATTCCTATATCAATTATGTTTGAGTACCTCTTGCAAGAAAACCCAATGTGATATGTAGAAATGAATAATGGATTCGTGATCTCATCTAATTTATCTTGTAATTTGTACATGTCTAATTTCTCAGAAATTTTTTAATTTCTTATTAAGTCTCGTCTGGTGCATTGTTTAACTCTCCTTAGTCATATATCTGCTGCCTGTATTTTGCTTTTGTCTCTTTCTTTTAATATCAAGGACTTATTTCCATATCTAAGCACTGTGGCTGCAATGATTTTATAAAATTTCATTTCTTTCTTTCCTCGTTTTATTTAAGTTCTTGCTATGGTTCTGCACATCTGCTGTAACTTGTTTATTTTGTTTTCTAAATCTTTGTTTAAATCAAAACTTACTTCACAACCCAACTTATAGTTAAAACTCAAGAGGTGTTCCAGGCACTTATTTTCAGTACATATTTTTGATCTTACTGGATATTTTGCTCAATGCAGCATTATTTTTATTTTCTTTGTGGATATATTTAAATTATATTACTTTCCCAGTATATGTATTTTATACTTGGAATGCTAGAGGCTCTTTTACAGTCATTTGGCTACATTTTACCTTGTGATGGTGCACAGTTTAGGCATAATCCCTGTATAAATTAAAATATGCAGGGACTGAGACCAGAGTTAATTTGTACTCATTTTGAGTTTTCGTAGGAAAAGTCATACGACAAGAAAATTTGGTTATAGCAAGAAATAATTTAAACTTTCTTTTACATCAACTTCAACAGGCTTTATATCATAGCTCACTCATAAACCAAATATCAAGAAAAAACTATTGGTTACCC
The DNA here is from genome assembly GCA_030765055.1 of Mantis religiosa. Classification (NCBI taxonomy): domain Eukaryota; kingdom Metazoa; phylum Arthropoda; class Insecta; order Mantodea; family Mantidae; genus Mantis; species Mantis religiosa. The sequence continues at coordinate 265,140,427 of CM060950.1, read as the reverse complement.
AAATTATAATCTTGTAAAATGCTCTTAAATACGTTTGTTTTGATCAATGTCACCATTTAAAGGTCAATATTTCAACAACTTAATGGAGCTAATTGAAAACTTAATAAATATAAAACTCTCAAGTGACTCTCTTAGATTGTATGATGACAAATCTATCTTTTCCAATATTCCAAAGACCATGATGCTAAGTTGTTTACAAAAATATAGTATAAACTTATATAGAATAAAAAGAAGTATTTCAGAAAGTGGAGTGCCATTGTTACTAAAATTAGGCAAGTGAGTCAACCTTGTATATACTTTTCTCCACTTACAATTTTTTTGTGAAGACTAGTTTCTGGGGACTTCTCCCCTATCGTCAGTTCTGTGGTTGACTGATTATGCATCCGGTGTCTGCATCTGGCTTGGTGTCATGCTGCCATCTAATGTCCTGGTAAGTTTGATGGCAGCACGACACCAAGCCAGATGCAGACACCGGATGCATCATCAGTCAACCACAGAACTGACGATAGGGGAGAAGTCCTCAGAAACTAGTCTTCATAAAAAACTTGTAAGTGGAGAAAAGTATACAGGGTGAGTCACCTAAAACTTGCACCGTAAATATTTCTGAAATGGTATGTGCTATTGATATGCGGTTTTCACGGAATTGAACTATAGGCAGGGGCTCGCATTTTCAAATGATACACAGATTTTTATAATTTTTAGAAAGTGTATTTATGTACAAAAGTTACATTTTTTTAAATGGAACAATGCGTATTGACATTAAGAAAATAAAAGTAGAATAAATTAGAATGTCAATGGTGTTTTTTGCACGATTCTAATGTAAGTAGTTTACGAGAAATCGTCATTTGTACAAAACGGGACAATGGCTAGGACAAACTAAAGAAAAACAAGTGAATGAAGAAAAATGAGGATTCTGACAAGTAAACAAAACTGTACCCTCAAAGCCTGTGTTCAAAATGAGCACCACCAGCTTCAATACAAGCTTCCAGTCTAGTATGTAAAGATTGCTGTACACGTTCTAGCATTTCAGTGGAAATTTCAGTGCAGGCAGCAGTAATACGCCGTTTCATATCTTCTGGTGTAGTTGGTATGTCCTTGTAGACAGTGTCTTTCAGCTTCCCCCACAGAAAAAAATCTAAAGGAGTCAAATCTGGTGAACGGGCCGGCCAAGGTACAGGTCCCCTTCGTCCAATCCACCGATTTTGAAACAATCCTTGAAGATAAGCTGTAGTAATTCGTGCACTATGGGCCGGACAGCCATCATGTTGATACCACAGATTCCTCCTAGTCTGAAGGGGAACGTCTTCTAACATCTGTGGAAGATCGTCTGTTAGGAGGTTGAGATACTTCTGTGAATTCAGTGTTCCTTCTATGAAAAAAGGGCCAATGATGTGATGGTTCACTATTCCACACCACACGTTCACACTCCATGGATGCTGACGTTCTACCTGACGCAGCCAACGAGGATTGTCAACAGACCAATAGTGCATATTTTTTAGATTTACTTGGCCATGATTAGTAAATGTTGCTTCATCAGTGAACAAGATACATGACAAATTTGGAGTATCATGTCTCAATGCCCATGTACAAAAGTTCACACGATTCTCAAAATCATTGCCATGCAGCACTTGATGGAGAGAGATGTGATACCAATGGAACTTATGACGATGGAGGATGCGGATTACACTTCTTTGACTGATGCCGCTTCCTCATGCGATTGCACGAGAACTAATGTGGGGATCTACTGCAACAGCAGCTAGAACATTAATTTCTCCTTGCTCTCCAGTTGCTCGTTTGTTTCTGGTGCGTTTTCTAGACGTTATACTACCACTTTCACGTAATTGGTTGAAGAGGTTCACAAATAATTGACGAGATGGTTGACGTCTATTCGGATATGTTTCCAAGTACACTGTACAAGAAAGAACTGCATTCTTTCTACATTCACCATAAACTATGAGCATATCTGCTTTTTCTGCATTGGTAAATACCATCTTCCAAGCACGTCCTACTGCTTCAACTATCACAAAATAACTGCCAGTGTAGACAAAACACATTGTAAACAAACATAACAACATCCTAGCCTAGCAACTAAGCAATTGAATGGAACAAACAACTGCCGGTGCGTTCAATTTTCAAATGACGATTTCTCGTAAACTACTTACATTAGAATCGTGCAAAAAACACCATTGACATTCTAATTTATTCTACTTTTATCAATACGCATTGTTCCATTTAAAAAAATGTAACTTTTGTACATAAATACACTTTCTAAAAATTATAAAAATCTGTGTGTCATTTGAAAATGCGAGCCCCTGCCTATAGTTCAATTCCGTGAAAACCGCATATCAATAGCACATACCATTTCAGAAATATTTACGGCGCAAGTTTTAGGTGACTCACCCTGTATACAAGGTTGACTCACTTGCCTAATTTTAGTAGTATAAACTTACCTAACCTGGAAAAGGGCAGACTTGAGGAATATGCAAGCTTAAAGAAAATCTGGTATGATAAGCATTATTCTTCTTTCAATAGTAAATTTTATAAACAGGAAATAGGCTTTGTCATGATTAACTCTCTAATCTCCATTTCTAGCTAATCTACATGTGAGCACTTTGAGACCCACACCACCAGAGGTATGATATAGATATTAAGATGACATGTTTGCTGTGATAAATGAAAAGCTGTAAATGGGTGTTCTAAATCTAGAAGAGTCATCTGTTTCTAAATCTTCAATAACCTGCCATTAAATTCTCTTTAGGAAAAGAAATAAATTACTTTTTTGTTTGTAATTTACGTCCTCCAACGTTAAGTCATGTCGGACGGTGAATGAATTGGGTGAAATGATGCTCAAATGAGTCCAGGGTCCATGGAGCTTAGAGTTACCCGACATTCGTCTTGAAGGATAAGGAAAACCCCGGAAAAAACCTCATCCAGGTAACTCACCCTGACCGAGATTCAAAATAAATAACTGAATAGGTACTTGTTGTGAACCAAATACTCACCAGGACTAAGGACATAATAGAGTTTAATATTTAGAAGAAAAAAAAGCACATACACAATCATGTCTAATCCAACAATCTCAACCCCAGACCACACAAACATGCTTCACTCAACAGTCTAACTTACAAATTGGTTAACATATTAAACAAGTAGGAGTATGAGAAAGAATACAGGTAAGTATCAAACACTGATGAGCATAATGGATTCAAAAGTGCATTAGTCATATGGATGGCTCTCCCTTGATGCATTTGAATTGCCGAGTCACCTACTTTCTTTTTTTAATAACTTACGTAGTTATGTTTTATGTTCTAGCATTTAACTTTCGTTTATAAAAGTTCTCCAAATTATATTCTGTAATGGAGCTGCTCTACTGGTGACCGTCCGTCGATAATGTATCTACTGTCCTCCACAGGAGAGATAGTCTTCGACATCTGAGATGCAGGGGGGTTGGCGAAGGTTCCCACACCCTTCCTGGACAGATTTATGACACCCCATGCCACTACATTTACAGAACATTCAAAAACATTCTGATGGCTTCTACTTTTGTGAATAAATCTTCCCGGGTTTACTGTACAGAGTGAATAGGACATATGTTTTTTTTAACGGTCCACTCCTTGTATAGCAGGCATTTTCTGCCACACATATTCGCTGTCCTTGTCCCACAGTAAGGCAGTACATACCTTCCAGGGACGTTCTTTGCATTGCTGGACTGTATCTTACTTCCTGACTAGTGGTTCGTTATTATAAGGCCAAGGTGACCATAACACATGTGATGGTTGAGGAGTGGATGGTGGGGCAGAATGCATTGCTGGTTACCTTGGCTATGGATTCGATTCATAGAAGCAGTATATTCCGCACCAAACTGTGTTGCCAACACAATACAGGACTTTTTTCCTACTTCTTCATTTATTTGAAAAGAAATTTGTTGGTAGAAGTGGTAACCCTGCATGTCATGTGCTATTGTTTATTATCAGTTTGCATCCTGAGAAAATAGGCAATTTTTTTATCTGATCAGTGATTACTGTCTGATATGTGAGGTGTTCTATTTTTCATATTTAAGGAATTTACAATGTATCTAAAACATGACTTGGTGTGTTTCATTCTCCAAACACCAGGGCCATATTCGTAACAAAAAAAGGGAGGGGGAACACGCCTAAAACATTTTCCAGATGCTGAAGAACCGATCAGAATGTTGCACTTGAAGATCTGCCTTCATATTTTTGTTGTCTTCAGCATGCCTATGGGCTTTTTATCCATTCTTTTAAGTAATCCTCTGGGTTTCACATATATACTAGAGGTCCATTAATAGTAAGAACATCAGAGATGAGAGATGGCATACAGAAAGAGAGTTTCTCAAAGATGTCATTAAGTTCATCATACTGAAGCCCCTTTCAGCCAGATGTGCTCACAGGTAGTGTATCAATGCAAGCAAAAACTGGTTTCAGTTCTTCAGGAATACCCTCTCAGCTGTTGTCTATGAAGTCTCTGAAATCCTCTCTTGAATTTGGAAAGGAAAGAACAAAGCATTCACAAATCCTCCTCAAATATTCTTCTCCTTCTAGCCATGGGCTGGCAATGTCATAAGGCCACTTCTTGGTGTCCAGAACATCATTTTCTTTCATGAAGGATTTGAAATCCTCGTCATTGGAAATTAACCTATTTTTCAAAATGTCACTAAGGCTTTGGCAACGTTGTTTCCTATTAATTTGGGTAGATACTCTAATTGATCCTCTTCTGGAAGCAAGCATTGTGTCTTTGAAACAGCCTTCTGAAATAGTTTTCTGCTTCCTTCAAGTAAAATCCTGGACTTTCCTTTAGTTGTTCAATGGCTCTTATTGATCTTGTGATTGCTCTATATGAAGAGGGTATAGTAGCACTGTCTTTTTGAAGGTGCTGCGACAGTATACCAATTTCTTCAGAAACGTGTTTTCTGCAATCCTTTAAGTTCTTCCCTCGAATTTGAGTTTTGGGTCATATCAGTTGAACATGCCTTAAAATGAGCATTTAATGCTTGAAACAACTTCCAGACTTCTTTAACTGCTTTAAAACTTAAAGCCACCCATCACACTTAAAATACTTTAGAAATTTGCATACGCTCAGCACCTACCTCTTGTGCAACAGCTGACAGTACATGTTGATTTTTTGGAGACTGGTGGTAGAATGCATACAACTTATCAAAAAATCTGACAACGTGTGTCACACTAGAAACATCTTCAATTGCATTAGCAACTCCTAATTCCATTCTGTGACACAAGTAATGCCACTTAAAAACCCTATTATATTTCCTTTTAAGTCGCTCCAAAACACCAGTAATTCTACCTAGCATGACATTTGCTCCATCACTACATACACCAATCAAATTATCACTTTAATAACTTGAAGAAAAGCCATGTCTCTGAAGACATTTCAAAAGTTCAGCTTCAATTGTTTCTGCGTCTGATTTTTGAAGTTCGATCGCCTCCAAGAAAAATGTGTGTATGTCTCTGCCACTAATTTCTGATCTGATATACACTATTAAAACTGTATGTAAAGCCACAGATGTAGATTCATCTAGGAATACAGAAATTTTGGATCGGTTGGATATTATAGATGAACCAAGCTTTCTTTTCTGCAATGAAATCTATGATGTTGACCCAACTGAATTTTCTGTGCAGTGTTTTGCCCATGTCCTGTCCATTTTCAATTATCAAACTCGCAAGCTTAGGAAAATCTAATAAAGGATGTATATTTCGCTACAAAACCTGCAGTGTAAAACACTTTCCCCATACTGTCGAAAATATGCTTTTGCAGTTCAACCACAAGGTTCTGTAGAACATTTCCTTGTCTTTCTTACTCTTGTATGCATGCTGCTACGTTAGCCTCAGAATTCTTATGTTTGTAGATTTTTTTCATTAGAGATGTTAGTTGGGCCTCTTTAGTTCCTCTACTTGGACCTACCAGTAGCACTCCACTCCATTCCTTAGAAATATACACTCCCTGTGATTTGTCTACTTTTAAATCTTGCCTATTTTTACAAACTGAGCACTCTAATTTGCCTACCTTGGACACTAACCACTCATACTTTTGTCTTGAATTCAGTGTCACTCCAACACACAGGATAATTGAGCGAGTTTCCGGACTCCAAATGACCAGAAATTATTTCACTGGTTTGAATTTGATTGTCAGTTTTACTGATTTTAAAAGCACTTGGAGAACATTCAGAGACACAGGAAACCACGGATTTAGGTTTAGTAAAATAATCGCCTATAGTACGTTTCATAATTAAAAAAAGGTATAGTACCAATAATATTCTATATTTAAACAATAGTTTATAGCACTTTATAGAAACTCGTAATATTCCAGACTGAAACAACAAAAAACTACCCTCCGGTTCTGTTAACACTAGACTGACAAGTGAATTCAAGGGTTTTTGAAATCTTATATATTGCTCGTCGATACTTTTACACAATGCAAGAGGAGTAGGCTCAAATTAAAGTAACTTTGACACTTAGCATGCTTTACCCGCCTCGTGTATATTGTTCATTTTTATCACAATGCTGGTCAAGTCCCAACCCCAAGCATGAATGCAGAAAACTTTCTCTCGCTGAACTGGTCAATCAGACTCAACCATCCTGCAAATAGTATGTAGCTCTAAGTTTAATACCATATCTTGAAATTATGACGTATATTGGGAAATGTATTAAAATTAATTTCCACTTATTATTGTAATTTGTTACTGTAAATGAGGTAGTATTTTGAATATTTTAATTAAGAAAGGTAACAAATTAAACAAAAAATATAAATAATATTAGTAAGGAGACTGCATCCCCCTCCGAAAAATAGTGGGGGACGGCATACATCTGCATTCTCCCTCCACTACGGCGCTACCAAACACCCTTTTATTTATAGAAAAATGAAGACAAACGCAATGTGGTAAATGTCGGTAGGCCAACACCAGGCTCTCTTTAGAATAATTTTGCAGCGGAGCATCTTCTTGGTATGAGGAACATAATTGCGTTGGATTGAAGGAGCTGGGAAAAAAACACTAACAAAATTGCACATGCCCTTCGGGAAAGCTCACGTCCATATATTGTAAAATACAATGAGAATGTTAAGCTTAACAGGATTTTCATGCAATATCCCATTAGGGAAGTAGACAAGAAATGACATTTCGTGGGCATAATCAAAGTGAGGACTCTTTAAATAAAGGTAATTTAAAGGAAATTTTGGATTCATATACAGAGGGAAGCACCATTGAAATTCAAAACCACTATACCAGTATAAAATCCGCTTTTGCGATGCTGATTTTGAGAATATAGGTTAGCCAATTTTCTGAGTCACCCAATCAATTCCAAAGCCGCATCTGATTAGTTGAGAAAAAAATAAGTTCGAAAAGCAGAAAGAGTGCAAAGAAATAATCTCTCCAAATACCAACTCTGCACCAAATCATGCTAATTTGCCCAGGGAAGAAGAAGAGGAGCAAGAAGAAGAAGAAGAAGAAGGAGGAGGAGGAGGAGGAGGAGGAGGAGGAGGAGGAGGAGGAGGAGGAGGAGGAGGAGGAGGAGGAGGAGGAGGAGGAGGAGGAAAATCACCAATTAGTTGACCAGCAGCTGAAAATGGGGACAATGGGTTCTCAAAAAGCATGTCCTGTCAATAACTTAATAAGTGAAGGAATATGAGTGTTTAACATTGATTCATTTTCCATCATTAGTTATTTGCTTCCCTGAGTGAAGTTCTAGTGATTTTAAGCTTATATTCTGTAATATGTATGTAAAATTATTCAGAAAAAGCTCTCCATATCTAATACTTCTTTATATCCAGCATGCTTCTAAGTTAAAATTGGACATTATTAGAGCTAGCAGTAAATTGTAAATTAAATATTACACCATTTTGTCCAAAGTAAAGAAACAAGAACAAAATCATACTTACCAGAAGGCTAAGTAAAGATGGAATATAAAGAACCCATTCACTAGGTTCTGAAGGAAGTGCCCAACAGTCTGTATCAGATTCGATTAGCCTCAGGAGAGCATATACAATTACTGGTATTAAAGGAAAACCTGCAACACAAATTTTTGTTTATTTAGCTAAATGCTCAGACATTTGGAATACTGCCATTATTCTTCTGACTTCTAGTAGACTTGAATTTTACTCCAATGAATCTGAAGTACTTGACACAACCTAATATATTCCCAAATCATTTTTTTAAATCTGGAATATGGAGATACATAGCCATGTAACAAAAATGTTAGGAATAAATAAGTACAATAACTCAACAAAGGATAGTGATGCACCACTTTTAGCCCTTCCTATGCAACTGCACTATACACTGATTTCAAAACAGCATATGACACAATTTGGAAAGCAGAGTTACTTAATACTGAAGCTCCTACATTATGGAATGAAAGGGTAAATGCTGCAATGAACTAAGGGTTTGATAGGACAATGTTCCTGTTAGACCCAAACTATCTCAAAACACAAAATTTTCCAAACTGGTCTGCCGCAAGGTGATGTCACCAGTTGCACCCTCTTCATCAATCTCTTTATCAATGCTCTCATCCCCAACTAAGCAGAAAACGGAAATGTTAACACTCTTCTCTTTGCCGTTGATCTGATTATTTGGAGGTCAGCACCAAAGAAGGAAGCCCAGGAAGTTATTGAGAAAGCTCTCAACAGCCCGTTAAACACAGAAAATTCAATGACTGTAAACACATTAAAATCTTCGAACTTTCTCAGATGTTAAACTTTCTCTCTATGCCACAGTCAATTCAAACCAAACATTTCCTACAATAACACTGGCTTAAACCACGTATCAGAGTTTAAATATCTTGGTTTCACAAACTTGCATTCGACTGCAAGCTAACATGGCAGAATCACATAAAGCATATAGCTGAAGGAAGACTCAACATCTTCAAGACTAGCAGGAAGCAAATGGCCTGTGGTACCCTAACATTAAATACCACCTATAAAATATTTGTAAAGCCAGTCTTGAAGTATAGCTGTGGTACTTTAATAACAACTTCTCAACAGACGATAATTTTTTTTAGAGAAAATAACATAATCATGCCCTCAGATTAATCATTAGTGGTGTTAAAGCTACTCCAATAACCTGCATGCTGTTACACATGAAAAAACATGAAACGTAGACAGAAATTATAGAATGAGTGCTGAAACTCAATTAGAAACTGCTTTGCCTAACAGAAGTTAATTACCCTACAAACATACAACGTCCCAAATGGTTGAAGACACAAGAGGGTTCCCTGCAAAAAGTACTACAAGCTCAACAGATGATAGTAATTGTTTCAAGATCTAATCCACAAATATTGTCAGAAAATCCACTTTACCAAAAGCATATAGATAAAGACTTACACCTAACTTAAAAGTGAAAAAAAAAAAAAAATGAAAGTCTCCCAACAAATTTTAGTTACTTGATGGAAATTAATCATTTCTCCACACTAGCCGTATATAGACTGAGGTTTTTAATAGATAGAGTCAACATGAAAGCTTCAATGCCATGGCCGGGATTTGAACCATGGATTTCCTAGTTTCCATGTAATCACACTTAACCTTTGAGCTACCGTGGCCAACGTGCCGTCCTGACATTAAATTCTCCATCTGACTCATATATTTCCCCGGTAGACCACTAGATGCTCTCGCATCTGAGATACACCATTTATGGCGACTTACTATCGTAAGTACCTGAGTCCCAGGCTTCATCATTTAACTTTTATTATTTTAGTTAATCGATGGAAATTAATCATTTCTCCACTTTAGCCGTATATAGACAGAGGTTTTTAATAGATAGAGTCAACATGAAAACTTGAATGCCATGGCCGGGATTTGAACCATGGATCTCCTGGTTTCCGTCCAATCGCTCTTAACCTTTGAGCTACCATGGCCAACGTGCCGTCCTGACATTAAATTCTCCATCTGACTCATAGGTAGTAGGTACCTAATTGTTTAATTTTATTATTACTATAGTAAAGTTAACTTACGATAATTACCAGCTTAAGCCATGCAAATAATCTGATTTCACCTAGAATTTTATATGCATTAGTTTGTAAACCTTCTGTACTTGAATAAAGGATTATGATTATGATGATTATCATATAATTCCCTGGTAGATCACTAGGGGCTCTTGCATCTGAGATATACCATTTGTGGCGACTTTCATGTTGACTCTATTAAAAACCTTAGTCTATATATGGCTAGTGTGAAGAAATGATTAATTTCCATCAATTAACTTAAATAATAAGCGTTAAATGATGAAGCCTGGGACTCAAGTACTTATGATAGTAAGTCTCCAGAGACAGTGTATCTTGGATGCAAGAGCCCCTAGTGATCTACCGAGGAAATATATTAGTCAGATCGAGAATTTAATGTCAGGACAGCACGTTGGCCATGGTTACTCAAAGGTTAAGAGCAATTGGACGGAAACCAGGAGATCCGTGGTTCAAATCCCGCCCATGGCATTGAATTTTTCATGTTGTCTCCCAACAAATACTTAGAGCGGTAGCCACAGAGACCATCTGTACAGGTTATCTCAAAGAGTGATTGACTACATATACCTACAGATGGATCCAAAATAGAAAAAGATGGAACAACTGGTGCTGGAATACACTGCAGACTTTTCTCCACATACACATCTCTAGCAAAAGAACATCACTTTTGACATGGAGATAAAAGCAATACAGAGCATCTTAAAGCACTAAAATACTAGTCATCAGAACTTTTAAAAGTTGTCACATCATGCAATTCACAAGCTATAATATCAGCTACCACAAAGGTCACCAGCACACCTATTTGTAAGAACGTACTGGACTGTAGGGAACTGCAAATAAATCCCTCCACAAAGCAAGGAAATAGTCTTACAATGGATTCCATCTCATTGTGGCATTGTCAGCGATGAGATGGCAGACACACTTACAAAAAAGGAACTCTAATCCTTACTACAGCACTCTTCCATTCACTTAAGCAACATCTACATGCAGCAAATGATCAAGAAAACCCATTGACACCTTCTGGAAAACAAAACTAGTAAATATGAATGGAAGATGAAATACATCTCTTACGAAATTGGTCGAGCAGGGAAGCAGTTGATAAATTCCATCTGGCTACAGGACATGATTGCTTGCCTAAACATCTGCACCACATCAGAATATTACAAAGCCCAAATTGTAAGCTCTGTAACCATGGTCCTATGGACTCTAAGCACCTCAACAGTTGCTCCTTTTTTGACGACAGTTACACTCACTGGCAGATACTGGGAGGTGAAAGAGAAGATGATAGCCATAATTCCACAGTGAAATATTCCATTGTATATATGACTTTATTTAATTTGTAATTTCTTAATTTATTTCAATTGTATTTTAATTATTGACATATATTGTTGTGTATTGTCACTTTGTGGATAATGATATATATCAAAAGCTCTGCATTAAATAAACGAAATAAAAATCCCACTGTGGAATTTCTGGAAATGAGCAAGCAGAAACTAGGAATTCCCTATGAAACAGTTAAAAGATTAATTAAAAACATTTCCACAACCAATTTTGATGACTATCTTACTTCATCTGAAAAAGTTAATTGGAAGGATCTCCAAAATAAACTTACAACAATCCCAGATCTACCTAGAAAATCACCTGTTGCAATGTTCGGATTAACCACTGGCTATGGTTTTCTGAGTGGACATTTATTTTAGTTTGGATTAATAACTTCCCCCCTGAGTGGGATGACTCAGGCGGTTTCATGTGTGGCCCACATTTGGGAGGTCCAGGTACGATTCCCATGGCCGACCTACCTGACCCATGGGTTTTTTTTGGGTGGGGGGGGGCGAACTCCCGGTTCGCTAGATGAATGCTGGGTAGGATAATTACATCCCCCAAAATTTTCCGCACCTCCATTTCATCTCCATTAACCCTTCACATCATTTCTCATCCGGTGGTCTCTTTCAGGGCAGAAGTGTCAGTGGGTGTCTAGGCGCCTTGGGTTGGCCGCATTCTGTCTCCTCTCACCTCATCGTTCCTCTCAGAGATGCCCCGTTTTGGGCTTAGCTACAACAAACTAAATGTTTTGGTGTCATATCCCCTCCATAATAATCCTAAACCTAATAACTGCTCCAGAGTATTTTTATGTGGTAAAGATGACTTAATGAACACTGATCACTTTTCAAAAATCAAGTAGATGTAGTCTCTAAACACTGTGAAGCAAGAAGATGTCAACATGTCAAATTTTATAATGTAAAAATTAGAGTTGAAACCTTGAAATACTGCCAGTACCTCAATACTCAGTGCTATCAAATTGGTGTCCAAATTGAATAGTTTTCCTTTATATTTCTTTATGAATATCTTTTTCCACGTGGTTAATGTAGTTGGACTCTGAGCACCTTTTAATAAATGGAATTTTGTTCTATATCCTGATTATCATTCCAAAAAAGGTATGCTACTGCCAATTTGCCTATTTCTTTGTTTTTGATGTTCTAGAATCAGAGGGCTTCTTTTGATGTAAGGGATCCATGCCCGAAGCTTGTAAAAGTATTTTTAAATCATCCTGTGTTAAACATATTTAAGAAACCCTTTCAGTCATGTTTCATTATGTGATAAGGTAGGTGTTGGTTAAAAAAGGGAGACCTACTCCTTAATTGAAAACCTTAATGATGGAGAATAAAGTGAAGAACTTCATGCATACATTTATGTCCACTCTATGGAAATATAGTTTAGTTATGCATTTTTGAAACTTTGTGTATGTTGCTTTGGTAGCTGTGTTTGTTGCTTGGGAAGGATAAATCTCCTTGGAACAGCAAAAATTGGTGTTATATATGTATAATGTATATAATTTCTATGTTTCAAACTGCATGTCTCTGCAAACTTTTCAGGATAAGCCATGGAAATCTGCTTAGATATTACAGTTGCATTTAATTACATTGCTAGCAGCCTGGGCAAGGAAAAACTCCAGAATGACTGTTCTTAAAACATTATTACTTTATGTCTGACAAACACACAGGCCATGTATGGGCTAAGCTTGGAAAATTGGATGTTTCAGACTTAATTCCACTTTCCAAAACTTCTCTGAACGCAACTCTTTTTAATCACTGTATGTCATTGATAGGCTTGTTATAATATATTTCTTACAATACATGATTTGTAAGTTAATCGTTGTGAACATGTATTTGGTTGTGTAATATAAATTTACAATACATTTTTCAATGGCCATGGCAGCAAGCATGAGACAGATCATTAATATTTATGGTTCTAGTTTTGAATATCTAAGTACCAGTAGGAAGTGATGTAGCACCCAATAGCATAACACTTACAGTACCAATAGGAAATTATGTAATACCCAACAGAATAATAGCACTTTTACTGCTTTTTACAGTTTTTTAAAGTATTACAAAAAGTAATTGGTTAACCATAAAGTGTAAATTACTTATTACTTACAGTTCTTAGTATACAATATACTGTTCTTTGTTAATTAGATCCTTTTGAAACTTGTGTAAGGGATGTGAGGGTATTCAATATATACATGTTCTTGTGAACCAACTGCTTTTGGTATAGAAATACAGGAGATATATCTTTTTTCTCCCCTCACAAAATTCACTGCAGCATTTGTAAAACGACCCCTTATTGTCTTAGAGCAGTTAGGTTGATAGTCACTGACAGAACATTACTTTTGTGTTGTTTTAATTGGTTAAATTTTATTTGTAGATGTTAAATGAAAAAGGCCAAGAAAAATAGCTTACTTTGAATTTTACTTGACATGTTAAATGTGAATCCACATTGAATTCTGCAAGTATCTAAAGATGTAAACTGTAATACCATCTGTCATGGTCAAGATGAGCTGTTTAGTGAGGATATTAGTTGGCATGAATTATGAATTAACAGTTTTGTCTCATTGTTTCCAAAATAAGATCTTCTCATTTTGGAAGTTCATTGTTGCCAAAAATATATTTCAAAAGTTATGGAGTATGACAGATGACAAGCGCCTCATCTGATAAATATTTAACAATAGTGGAATTTTTTTTTCACTTGCTTGTGTTTACTGAAAATCTTGTTGTCTAGTTACTAAGATTTGCTGCTGATACTGATGTATCTGAAAAAATTGAAATTTTTCACAGGTGGATCTGGACGGCAGCAATGTACTGATATATGCTGTGGCACTGATAAAATTAGATTATTTTGTTTGTTAATGACGTTGTCAATTCCACCATTGTGTCAGAATTTCATCCTGCAGAAGTGCTTTTACATGCCAGTAAATCTACTAACATGGGACTGTCCCTTTCAGGCAAAGTTAAAAACTGTGGGCTTGGTTTGAGTCCACAACCTTTGGATCAGTAGGGCAGCTGCTAACCAACAAGCCACTAGACTGAATCTCCCTAGAGGATGACCAAACTAATGGAGGATTTGTTTTTGCAGATTTTCTTGGTTGCTTAGTTGTTGCTGAATTTTTTTACTTATTTTTGCTAACCTCCTCCTCCTCCACCTCCTCCTTCTCCTTCTCCTTCTCCTTCTCCTTCTCCTTCTCCTTCTCCTTCTCCTTCTCCTTCTCCTTCTCCTTCTCCTTCTCCTTCTCCTTCTCCTTCTCCTTCTCCTTCTCCTTCTCCTTCTCCTTCT
>CM060950.1:265100381-265124842 GCA_030765055.1 Mantis religiosa | reverse complement strand
CCTCCCCCTCACCCTCCTCCTCCTCCTCTTCCTCTTCCTCTTCCTCTTCCTCTTCCTCTTCCTCTTCCTCTTCCTCTTCTCTTCTTCTTCTTCTTCTTCTTCTTCTTCTTCTTCTTCTTCTTCTTCTTCTTCTTCTTCTTCTTCTTCTTCTTCTCCTTCTTCTTCTTCTCCTTCTTCTTCTTCTCTTCTTCTCCTTCTTCTCTTCTCCTTCTCCTTCTTCTCCTCCTTCTGCTTCTCCTTCTCCTCCTCTGCTTCTCCTTCTCCTTCTCCTCCTCCCTCCTCCTCCTCCTCCTCCCCCCTCCCCCTCCCCCTCCTCCTCCTCTTCTTCTTCTTCTTCTTCTTCTTCTTCTTCTTCTTCTTCTTCTTCTTCTTCTTCTTCTTCTTCTTCTTCTTCTTCTTCTTCTTCTTCTCTTCTTCTTCTTCTTCTTCTTCTTCCTCCTCTTCTTCTTCTTCTTCGAGAGTTTAAGCCGCTGAGATTAGGTACAGAAATAAAGAATGAAGGAAAGAAGAAAGGAAGAAAGACTAAAGAATGAAGAAGGAAATGAAGAGGGGAAGGAAGAGAGGTAAGGAAGGGAAGGGATGGAAGAAGGGACGGAATGAAGGAAGAAAGAGAGAAAGGCACAAGGAATAAGAAAGAAAGAATTTATATTAAATAGAAAGGTATCTATACAGTATAATTACCCAAAAATAAAAAGTGACGAAAGCAAAAGGGAGTATTCAAAGATGATTAAATGCTCATTTCAGGTTCCCAGTACATAAACTTAAATTGGAGGATAAGTGGCAAGTTGCTTCAAGACATGAGAAATTTGTACCATCCAAATATCATAATACCTACTATGTCTGGTACATTTTATGGAATGTTGTTTCTCTGCCTATAGACTAGAGAACAGCCAAAACACATATAGTTCCTTTATCTTTTAATTTTCCAGCTAATCTTCATAAGCAATCAGAAACTTTGCAGAACACAAAATTTCACATAAACACTGTATTTACTTCATATTAATATAATAAATCAACATAATGCAGTGACTAAAATGACAATACAAAATTGCACCAAATCACTTTATTTGTCACTAGAATTGTTAGCCTAATGCTAACTTACAGTCACTTCCACTTTTTACAAACACAAGAGTAAACATGCACTAACTTGTATTGCTTGTAGCTTCTTGACACACACAGAATGTTTTGATTATCCATTTCATGGGCAGTTTTTATTTATGAATATGGTATGGTTGCAACTGTATGCATAATAATTGTTTATGGATATAGTCTAAATAAATGTTTTTTTTTTTTTTAAATTTTTATTTTCAGTATTTTCAAAAAGGTTCAAGTGGGAGTTATACTTCCCAGGGCCCATATAAAAGTAAGTAATATGCAAGGGAAAATTCTTAGATTGCATCAAACATTCACAGAATTCACCTGTGCTATACTGCATTATGTATTTTATTATAACAGAACTACAAAAAGGTAAAAACATGCATTTTGGTATAATCTAAATTGAACTCCTCCATTTTCTCTTCTGTAGTTTTTTCCATTATTTACTTTCCAGGGAACTTTCTAAAGCAAAGACTGACACATAGCAAGCCTTGCATATGTATCACATCTTTTATGACTTTGAAGTATTATAAATGAACCAAAACACTAAAACCAATTATATATTTGGTATAATTTACTTTGTCAGTGTAAATAGCATACACAGCCACTCCCCTTTAAGGTTCTGTCATTTTCTTTTACTCTATGACCTCAAAGAAGTGATACTACGATACACTCAAGTTTTTCATGGTTTTGTTGAAGACAGGCTTCCCGCCACAGGTCAGCAGGCTTGAGCGGCCCTTCTAACATAATAAAGCAAGTAGAAAGCATACTTTCCAAGGCCTTAGAAAGGGTTATATTTGCTTTCACACTTCTCTGCTTGCAGAGTTTTTCAAACTTTCAACAACTCTGCCATTCACAATAACTCTGATACTCACTGTTGAACTCATAAATAGAAACTGACTTTCAGACTGACTTTTGCGCTCCCCTTGTATGGAATCAAGAGAATGGAAAACAGTTGAGGTCGTATTTCTTGGTTCTGCAAAACTCAAACCATGTGGAACACCAACATGATACTTCAGAAGGACTACATCTGGCCCATGACAACAGTGACTGTTCTTGAATGTTAAGTTTCTTTTTTTTTTTTAGTTTCTTGACAGCAAACAACAAAAATAGTGGAATGGGATGACTGCTTTATTCCTACTTTAAATTTAGTATTATAAAGTTTCCTAATTAAAATATACTAGTTATTTAATTATTTAATTCTAGCTATTTAATTGATGGAAATTAATAATTCCTTCACACTAGCCGTGTATAGGCTAAGGTTTTGCATATATGAGTCGATTGGAGCGTTTAATGTCATAACAGCGTGTTGGCCTAAATTGGTAAGAGTGACTGGATGGAAACCAGGAGATCCATGGTTCAAATCTCGCCCATGTCATTGAATTTTTCAGTTTGACTCTATCTATCCAACACCAGTCTAGATTTACTTAACTTTTAAGTATGTAGTAAAATCCTTATGAGTAGTCTTGTAAGGAATCAAAGAGAAATTTTGCATCAAAAACAATAAAAATTAGTAGTAAAATCCTTATGAGTAGTCTTGTAAGGAATCAAAGAGAAATTTTGCATCAAAAACAATAAAAATTAGTGAAGGTCATACTGTACATGAGTTCAGGCTATGAGAGATACAAAGCGGAAGTAGAGATAGGAGCTGTGGGTAAGGGAAGTGGTGGGGGTGACAGAGAGCAGTTTCCCTTTTCATTCTCTTACACTCTCCTACACACAATTTCTGCTTTCTCCCTGTAGCACTCATAGCCCAAACTCATATATAGCTGTAATGGAATGTAGCCTTAGAATCTCTTAAATGAGAGGCAAAACTGCAAATAATAGAATTATAATTTGATTTCCTCTGTATACCAATTGTGTAAAAACATTTTAAATGAGATATACAAAAAGTTAAGTTCACATATTCTTTTAGTGTTAGTAGGTAAATATAATATTTAAGTTTCCTTTGTATTTGATGGATAACAGATATTCAACACCTATTCCTAATGCACAGATGCTAATGATATCTGGTTTATCATTAATTCCGGTTTGGTTATAAAGAAATTTATGCTCAAATAAGTTCCATCATTTTTCTATTGCTAACTGTGCTGTTAAGCCTCACACTACTGTGTTCTCTACCTGGGCCAGCTGAATAAATCTTGCATTTTGTCTCTGTTGCATTGGGTCATTAAATAACAGTAGGTGGCAAAATAGAGCTGACAGAAGTGCACTAAACTCTTTACCTAAAATAATTTCATTAAGAAAATGGATCCAATTATTTGCATACCTTACTCTCCAATGTTTAAGGTATATGGTGCGATAAGGTACATTCATGTGATGTTTATATGTTTGAAACTTGGGTTTAGTGTTAGAAAAACAATCTAGATCAAATATAAATATTCTAAATATAAAATTTCTACTTACCCCAGCCAATGATATAGAAGACCATTAAACTTTTCTCTTCATCAAATGCTGCAGAAATGAGTCGATGGAGATAGAAGCCTTCACAGAACATCCACATGTAGTTTGTAAGCCGAAAGTATTTTGTATGCAAAAGCAATATCTTGCAGTAAGCACTATTCTGTTACAAGGAATACAAAAACTCATTCTTTAGAGTTTTACAGCATATTATATGTTATGATGAATACAATAAAATTAGTGTAAATGAAAAGGTAAGTTCACAAAAAATATGTAATTTAACATCAAATGTATGTAATTTCAGTTAAGGGAATGTACAAAAATTTAATGAGATATGTCAAACAATTTTGAAGGTACTAGCTTTTCATTTTGAAATTATACTCCTTATATGACATCATATATTTTATTATATCTATGCTGAACTTTTTTATTTCAGGCTTAAAATGCAGATAAAAAGAAAATGTTTTTGGGGTATCAATTAATTTAAATTAACCTACTTATCTGAAAAAAAAGGTTTGTATTTAAACCTGTTACTGAAACTATTTAGTTTTAACTGAATGACTGAATGAAGTTTAAGTCAGCTGGGACACACTATTAATTTTTTGATTCTTGTTACTTAAACTACTGATATTCCTATATGCTATATTCCTCTGGACATACATCTAACTTAAATATGATATTTATTACCTCTTTAATAATAGAAGGTCTTCCAGTGTCATTAGCATCTATCTCTGTAAATAGCACACCGATTTTGAACCATGTTTCAAAGACAGCATTCATTAAAAGAGACATAAATAGATTCTTGTGAAGTGCAATACGATGACCATGTAGCTGCCTGAAATGTAAGAAAATATATAAAGTTTCTTCTTCACAGCCATAGGAATAAGAATTAATGATATGGCTTTAACTTGGATTATCAGTTTCATTTAATTTAAGTGCATATTCCTAACTCAAAGCTTAAAGTGAGACTGTTTATTAAAGAGGAAATTGGTACTATCAGTATCATTTCATTATTGTTCCCAGAAAATATATTCTTTTACTCAAGAGTGAGAGAGCTGTTTTAAAAAACATATTGACTTGGTGGGTAATGGCCTATATTTTATATTCATATTCTTTATTTACCATTTGAAAATTTTATACAATTTTATATATATTTTTAGGAATTGTGACTGCAGTATTCATTAAATTCCTTCTTTCTTTCCTACCTCTTTGTCTCCCTCCCACCCTCCCTTCCTGCCTCCCTACCTTCCTTCCTTTAATATCCTTTAATGGAAAGGCCATATGAGACAGTGAATGAAGAAATGGCTGAAATGATTATTAACTGGCCCCGATCCCTAACAATAAAAAGTTGCCCAAGAGTCATCTTCTCAGAATAAGGATAAGTCCATTCATCTCCTGTGTTTATAAACATACTGGTCAATAGAATATAGAAAAATAAACAATACTTAGAAATAAATAAAATATATGAAACTGATTTACAGCCTTGTGTCTACATTAAGGAATAGTATTTTATGCTTGGACTTTCATAATGTTCATACATTTATAAAACAACCGAGAAAGTTTTCATTTGTTAAAGTCTAATGAGGTATGGCATTATGTTTTGGGGGGATAGTAAAGACAGTCACTTGGTTTTTAAAGTACAAAAAAGGATTGTTAGATGCCTAATGTCAGGAAAAAAATATGACTCCTGCAGGAACTTCTTTAAGGAATTGAAAATCTTGACTCTGCCCAGTCTGTATATATACTGTTTGCTATGTTATACAAAACAAAACCTTGAAAATTTCACCACAAATAATCAAATACATCATCATAACACCAGAGGTAAAACAGACTTAAGAACAATAACACATAGAACTACACTTTATTCCAAAGGAGTTAGATATTCAGCAGTCACTCTGTATAATAAACTACCGGCCAATCTGAAAAACATAAAATCCATGAGGTGTTTCAAACTATCGTTGAAAGAAATTTTATTAAGTGATTCATATTATGATATAGGTGAATTTCTAGATACACTGTAGCTGGCCATATAATTGTATATATTTGTGATGCATTTTAAATGCTGTGTAGTTGTAGAGCCATGCAACTATATATATTTATGAGTTCATGCTTAGATCTTATTAATTACACTTGATGCAACTTATTTTTTTTATTTTTATACTTATATTATTTGTATTGTTCTAAATATTTGTATTGACGTATCCAATGTTATTGTATTGACTTAACGGATGAATAAAACTACTACTGCTACTACTACTACATTTTTCTAGCTGGTTCTAGATGAGAAGTATGTTACTTGTGCTTCAAAACATCCTCTTTACTAGGCTCATAATCTATAATTTTTTAAATTTATAATTTATTTCTGATTTTTCAAAATTGTTTCTTTCTCTGCACCTACCCACTGGAGTTTAGTCTATTTTACACTTCTTGAAAGCTCCATTTTTATATATGGGTATGCAGGTTACATCCTTAAAGTATTCTAAATAAATACAAAATATAAATTTTTATTTTTCTATTCAGAACTAAAGAACTAAGTTTTGGTATGTAAAAACAGTACAGAAAATGTCATACATCTAATAACTAATAAATATGCATCAACAGCTAAAAGTATGAATATTTTGCTTATCTATTTTATATGAAAGTACATAATTAAGCCTATAGGAATGTCTTCCTTGGAAAAACTCTTAATTATGTATTCTAGAATTTATAGCACTACAGCAATAATAAACAAGAACCTTATTCTAACATACCTGTAAAAATGAAAAATAGCTAAAGCAGGCAACAAAGCTACTGCTGTGATTACATATGCTGCAACTCCAAGATATAAACGTGTTTCCATGATTCCATGCACACTGCAGGTTGAATAATCTGTCCATTCCACAGACTGATTTCTTGGATGGCCACTCCAGTGTCCCTCGCCAGCACATATTTTAGTTACATGCACTGTAATTAGAGTTTCATCATGTGTACGGCTATAATAGGATAATTAATGTTAAATTTTCATATAGTATCTATTTTATTACTTCCTTAGATTATGAGTTTAGCATTCACTGCTCAATTAGACAAAAATAGTGATTGTCAGTTTAGATTTTTCTATAGTCCAGAAGAGTTAATAATTATACACTGAAACTGGTTATGAGTCTGTGGATTAGTCAACATTAAGCACCCCAGTTCAAATTTTATCTGCAGTCGAGGGAAATTATTAATAATGACATAGATTTCTTATGGAGCAGAGATGTTGAAAAAGATTTTTGTTGACACTGATTCAAACAACACAATAGCAAGTAGATTTGATGATAAAGAAGGGGATGAGGAGGAATAGGGATGGAAACTTAACTGGGGATCAGAGGTGCCAACTATAAGGGGCCAAGACCCTTCAGGACCTCCAAACTAAATGTTAGGGGCTGGGGCCCCTAAAGTCAGTATCAAGAAAATAAATGTGATTTGTATGTTCTATTTTCTGTTTGTCCTTTCATATTAAATAATTTGATGTGACTATGGTTTTTATATTAAGTACTACTAGTATAGTGTTTATTTTTCACATACACTGAAGATATTTTGGCAGAAAAAACACATTTTTTTTTCTATTTCTGGTATTTATAGTTTTTCACATGTTTTTGTTAAAATCATAAATAAAGTTATAATTTAGATAGTTTAATATAATAATCATTCAAAATGCATAATGAAATGGCACAATAGTACAACAATCAAATATTAAAGTGAAATGTGTTCTGATTTTAGTGCTCTATGGCTATTACTAACACTTGAGGTGCTCAGAATAATAACAACAGACTCCAACCAACATCGAATTTTGAGATAGAAGTAAGACCATGTACAGCATCATCTACCCTTTATGTGATGAAGTATCAAACGATTTGGGATTTGCCAAATCTTTCATTTTCCACCTTTAAAATTCGTCTGTACTTAAAATGAACATATTTTCAGAGTAAAAATGACATAGTACAAAATTGAATCGAGAATATATTGACACATTGCTTCACTCACACTGTTTATTCACAGGACATGTTTCAAGAGCTCTTGCTCCTATCCTCAGCTGATACTCGACTAGTGCAAGTTGTAGTGGTTTCTTCTTTCTCCGTATTGTCAATAGATGGCGTGATGTACTTGTCAAAGATGTCCGGTGGTGGAGTTTCAAAATTCATGACTCTATGACGATTTTTGTTAATGAAGATTTTTTCCCATACGGAAAGGTCTATGGGGTGATTAACGTATTTAATTAGAGATGTTTCCAAATTGATGTCATGTCTAGTATTCAAAAAATGAAAAGCCACTGCTGATTTTTCTGTTTCACCATTTTTAATGTTTCTCAAATGTTCTTTAGTTCTGATGTTAATATTTCTTTTTGTTTTTCCTATATAAATTTTAGGGCAAGTTTCACATTTGATCTCATAGATTCCTGGTTTTTCTTTGGTAGTGATTGAATTTTTGGGAGGGCCTTTTAACAAATTTCTGATATTAAACCTATTTTGAGGTGCAAGAGTTATGTTGTGTTTTGAGAAGATTTTTTGGAATTTGTTATAGGCTGATGGGTGGAAGGTGAATTTTTTAAAAAGTTTTTTCTCTTTTTCTCCTGTAGGTTCTAGGGTGGTGGTTTCTTTTATTTTCTTAGCTTTGTTGAGTCTGTTAACAGTTTTGTCTACTAAATTTGGGTTGAAACCGTTGGATATAGCTACTTTTTTTATGTGTAGGTATTCTTCTTGATAATCTTCTCTGTTTAGTGGAAAGTTGATCATCCGAAAGATTAAACTGTTGAAAATGGCATGTTGGTAGCGTTTTGGGTTGAAACTGTTGTTCTTAAAGTAATTATCTGTGTGTGTCGGTTTCCTGTAGATACCAAAAGTGAGTTTGTTGTTCATTTTTTTGATCTTGATGTCCAAAAAGGGGAGCACACCATCCTAGTTTCCTTTGACGTCATTTCTCTATATCCAAGTATACCGACCAATGAGCTTATTCCACTTCTCAAAAAATGGCTGGAATCAATACAAATAACACCTGAAGAAATAGAAGAACTTTCACAACTTACAGAAATTTGTATCAATCAAAATTTTTTCAGCTTTAATGGACAGATCTATAAACAAAAAACGGGCCTAGCTATGGGCAACCCATTGTCTCCCTTCTTGGCAGATTTATTCATGAGTGCTTTTGAAACACATATCACAAAAGCTTTTCCAAATTATTTCAAAGTGTGGTATCGCTATGTTGACAACATTTTTGCAATAGTACCTAAAAAACTCATACAGGATGGTCTTAAACTTTTGAATATACAAAATCCAGCTGTAAAATTTACATTGGAAACAGAAGAGGATGGTGTGCCCCCTTTTTGGACATCAAGATAAAAAAAATGAACAACAAACTCACTTTTGGTATCTACAGGAAACCGACACACACAGATAATTACATTAAGAACAACAGTTTCAACCCAAAACAACACCAACATGCCATTTTCAACAGTTTAATCTTTCGGATGATCAACTTTCCACTAAACAGAGAAGATTATCAAGAAGAATACCTACACATAAAAAAAGTAGCTATATCCAACGGTTTCAACCCAAATTTAGTAGACAAAACTGTTAACAGACTCAACAAAGCTAAGAAAATAAAAGAAACCACCACCGTAGAACCTACAGGAGAAAAAGAGAAAAAACTTTTTAAAAAATTCACCTTCCACCCATCAGCCTATAACAAATTCCAAAAAATCTTCTCAAAACACAACATAACTCTTGCACCTCAAAATAGGTTTAATATCAGAAATTTGTTAAAAGGCCCTCCCAAAAATTCAATCACTACCAAAGAAAAACCAGGAATCTATGAGATCAAATGTGAAACTTGCCCTAAAATTTATATAGGAAAAACAAAAAGAAATATTAACATCAGAACTAAAGAACATTTGAGAAACATTAAAAATGGTGAAACAGAAAAATCAGCAGTGGCTTTTCATTTTTTGAATACTAGACATGACATCAATTTGTAAACATCTCTAATAAAATACGTTAATCACCCCATAGACCTTTCCGTATGGGAAAAAATCTTCATTAACAAAAATCGTCATAGAGTCATGAATTTTGAAACTCCACCACCGGACATCTTTGACAAGTACATCACGCCATCTATTGACAATACGGAGAAAGAAGAAACCACTACAACTTGCACTAGTCGAGTATCAGCTGAGGATAGGAGCAAGAGCTCTTGAAACATGTCCTGTGAATAAACAGTGTGAGTGAAGCAATGTGTCAATATATTCTCGATTCAATTTTGTACTAATTTGTGCTTCACTGTCCCTACGCTTCTTTCAAGTTTATACTTTGAAAAATGACATATCCTAACTATGAGAGCTTTATAATTCCTTTCTTGGAGGTGTTGAAAACAGTGTTGTTGTAATAAATTAAATTTAAAGGGAGTTGATTAATGACACTAAACAACACTTTTAAATTTTTCCAGAACATATTTCAGAGACTATTTGCTTCCATTGCCTCCATTGAGTCAATGATTGGTTGACAATGGAGGCAAATAGTCTCTGAAGCACGTTCTGGAAAAATTTAAATGTAAGTGTTGTTTAGTGTCATTAATCGACTCCCTTTAAATTTAATTTATGAAAACTTTATTTGTGACCACCACACATACATGGGATTTTAGTGAACAGTAGTGAATATGGCGTTGTCTGCAGATGTTATTCCTGAACCTCAAAAAGAAGAAGAAAAACGGAAAGAAACGAGTGAGAAAGGCAACTGAATAGGTAGTAAACAGAAGAAAGTTGTTTAGAAACGGTGGTAAATGATTCATTAGTCAAATGAACAATGACTGCAGTTCATTATACAAGCCTTACTGCACACATACACGTTCCATTGTTGACAAATTGAATATTTTCAGAATTAGCTGCAGTGATGAAGGTTTTTAAACAGGCAGGGTCTAAAAGTGCTTCAATATTTTGAGAAGTGCTATTTCTGTGATTGCTGAGCTAAAGCTCATAAAGAGTTCTTTTTCTGTCAGAATATACCTTCATGAGAGATAAATTAAGTGAAGAGAATTTATTCATTCCACATATCTTCAAAATTACAGACCATAAAAATTTCTTGTGGATCAAAATAGACCCCAGAACCTTATGTAGGTTAACGCAATATACACGCTGTGTGAAGTTAAGATCTGAGAGAATGGTGGTTTAAATATGGTTGCCAGAGGTGCATGCCTGCCTGGCCTGGTGCATCTCAGCTGGCTGTAGCTCACTGCTATGTATTGTTATGCATTACTCATGTGCTAGAGTTGTGGTGTACTGGAGAGGACCTATCACCTCAAAGTTTCTGACATTTCTTATATTTTCTGATTTTGTTCTGATACAAGATGATTTTAGAGTGTTCCATGTCTTTATAAAAGCTTGTGAACACAGCAAATGAGTTCAGATCTCATCTTAATGCTTGGAGGGTTTTAAACATTCAAATATAGGTGTTAAATGTTAATTCATGCGTAAGAAGGTAGCTAATAATCTAAAATGGATAAAGTTTTAGTGAAAATTCCAAAAATAAATGGTAGTGACATCAATGCAATTGGTGGAGAAATATCAGTGAGCAAAAGGCAAAATAATTCAGAAAGACAAATCTAAGGCTAACAGTCTACAGAAGAAGGCAAGATGTCATCTCAAGCAGAAGCCAAAGAATTATATATAAAAAATAGTGTACCAGTGCTGCATACAAAAAATTTCCAAACACACTGGTTAAAATTATTCCCCTGGTGTCATTTGAAATGTCAAAAGATACAGCATTTTCTGAAATTTATAAATCAGTCAACAATAAGAAGTTCGTGACATTCACTTCTAAATTAGAATTGAATTTCATTGAAATAGGCTTCCAAAACTGGAAAAAGGGACTTGAGAAATTCAAAAGAATGAGACAGTGCCATGAAGAATCGGTGCTAAAAATGCCATCAGTAAAAGATAATGTGACTGTGGTTTGTAAACTTTCTAAGGCTAAAATTTTGAGATGGAATACTATAAATATTAAAAGCAGAAGCATTATTAACAGTGAAGTATTCTTCATATTTGAGTTTGATTTATGAGTCACTCATAAATCAAACTCAAATATGGAATACTATCTTTGCTTAAATTTTTCTTCACTGAAGTACTTGCAAGTCCTGGACATACTGATGATCAAGTAACTTTGTTAACCTTTTGATACTGCAGCGTGAAGTTTGTTCCATCTTAAGAAAGTGGATGAACTGAGACTAATTTAAGTGATGCTTCCATGAAACTTATAACGAAATGCTGTAGATCATGAGCCATCATGTAATATGCTCATTGGTTTCTTGAACTGCTGAGACCAAATATTATGCAATTATGGTTGACGAGACTTCAGATATATTATTTCAGGAGCAAGTGTCTCTGTGGTTCAGGATTATCACAGAGGATCTAGAAATAAAGGAATTGTTTCTTGGGTTCCATTTAACAATAAATATGAAGTTGGATACACTAATCTACATCATCTTGGATGACCTTCACAGATCCAACTTGTGCATCATTGACTGCAGAGGCCAGTGTTATATGGAGGACGGAACATGTTGGGAGCCTTAAATGTTGAGGCAAGAATGAAAATAGAGAATCCGAGAGCTGTATTTGTGCATTGCTTGGCTTATTCATTGAGTCTTACTTTGCAAGACTTATTGAAGGAAATAATGGGTGACACAGTGAATTAAGCCTGGTTTGAGACGTAATCAATTTTATCCAGGACTCTCCAAAAAGATTCAGAATCTTTATAAAACTTCAAGGTGAAACCAATGACGAATCTCCCAACAACTTGCACCCTTTTAGTCCAACTCGGTAAATAGTCTATTTTCATTAACTTCTGTCCATCCTCTCGAATCACAAAGAACTGGTGAGCTTTTGACCTATAACAGAATCAAAAAGGTCTGATGCAGGCGCCAAAGCTTTCACATTCAGATTACAAATTTTGACGTTTTTTCACCTTTCTCTAAAGTTCTTGGCCATGTGGATACCCTCAAAAGTGTGCTTCAAGGAAGTCACTCCACTTTCAGCTAGCCACAGAAATTATCTCCACACTACTTTACTTCTAATAGAACTCAGAACACAGTTTAAAACATTCCGAGTTAATGTAAATGCAAAATCAAAAGAAAAAGAACAACCAATGCAATGTTTCACAACCAATGCTACCAAGAAGAAAAGGAAGATTCTTGATTGACTAGATGATGCAAAAAGCAGAGAGATCTATTGTCAAGTTTTCAATGAAGTTATTGCAAAGTTAATAAAATGCATTCAAGCTGATTCAAATCTTACATTATGAAATTCATGGTCAACAAAGAAGAACTTGTCATTGGTTTAAAAAGAGATTCTAAAGAGGTCTGTAAACATTTTTAAGATGATGTTGAAGAAGAAAAGTTAACATTGCATCAAGATATGCTGCTAGATATCTTAAAAGTAAGCAATGAGAGTGTCGACATTGTAGCATCTATGGTTGAGTTTCTTCAGAAAAATTCTCAATCTGAATAGCATGCTTCCAGAATTATTTAAGTTCAGCTGACTCCATCTAGGATTCCTGTGTCAATGTCCACAGCAGAATGATAGTTTTAAACTTAAGGAGGCTGAAAACTCAACTCAGATCCATATTTAAGGCATTCGTTTCCTATCAATAAACATTCAATACAGCAAATTGCTTCAGGTGCTTCTGCTATATTGAATGTTTATTGAGTGGAGACTAATGCCTTAAAAATAGATCTTAGAGCTAAAAATTCATATTCAGAGCACAAATATGTATAACAACTTTTGCAGTGAAGCAATGAACTAAGCATTTGGATTAATGTAATAAAAGTAAGCAATTTGTATCAGTGATCAAGCAGGAAATAAATATCAATTTGTTTAGAATTTACTCTTAATTTAATTCCTCTAGTGATGGAGTTTACTTTTAATAAGATTATGTAATGACTGAATGGTTTTTAACTTGCCCCCTCCCATGTTTCATTCACTGTTGAGGCTTACTAACTGACCATAGAAATCTAACTATTAATCCATAAATTCCTTCATTAACAGTGAAGTATTCTTCATAAATTCCTTGTTCCATCCTCTGCAAGAAACACTCCTTGGACTAGGTAATAAGATGTGACACTTTGCTTCTACTGACATTTTATGTTACACTTCTGACATATTACTGCAACTGACCAAAGCATCATTATGTAAAATGTATTGAAAAAAAAAGGAAAGAACAGCACTCTATTGATAAATGAAATATGTCTCATCTAAGCTATTATCATTCATGACCATTGCTTATGAAAAAAAAACAAAGTACTGTTGGTTCAAGTTGGAATTGTTTTTCTTCTTTTTTTCTTCCTTTTTAGCATGTGTCAGATGTGTCCATATTACATCTTCTGGTACTTTCTACACCAGAATGAAGCTCAAGATCCAGTGGAAATGATGAAAATCTAGAAAGCTTTAGTATTTAAGTGATAGTATTAAACAGTAACATAAGATGGAAAATGGGATGCATTATTTGTGTCTAGTATTATTATGAGATATCTAACTCATTAATCATATTATAAAGGTTTCGTGGGTCATCAGCTGGGTCAGGTTTATAAAGGTCCAGCTTTCAGCCATTTTATACTCAATGGCCTCCTTGAGGATCTGAAAGAAATGACTCCACTAATCCAGAAAAAGGAGTGAGCCGCCCAGGTTGACCTGGGTGGGATGCTTTCTGCCTCAGCACCTAGCCAATTAGTATGGTTTTATCTGGACAGTACAGAGTTGTCCTTTGTCTCGAGCTTATGTCTTGTGCTGGATAACTAACCATTTGTGGGTGCAGTAGGCCATGTGTGCAGCCGAACATTCATTAAGGAAGCCATTCAAATTAAGCTACATCCACACAGCTACAAAAAAGACTGTGAAACTCAACTATGCCCTATTTGGCAACAGTCATTAAAACACTTGCATTTTTTTTACTTAACTTTACTTATTCAAAGGTGCTATTCTACAGGAAATCAATGGTGATGAGAGTTGATTGGGTACCGTGTAAACACCCCTGTTAGTGTGTTGCTACATTCTTGCTGGTGTGCAGAGCATGTGAGCATAAAATTGACCGTAGAAGTTGACACATAAAGATCTATGCAGCCCTTAGGGTGTTCAACAGTGATGGTCATAAGGATATTCTGGATTGATGGTCAAGAGATTTTGTGTGAGTGATAACTTTTATTCACAGGAGTTGCATTGGTGCTGTGTGTGGGATGCCCTTGTGTTGCTGCTGGAGTGATGTTGATGTTGCTCCCATAGAATGCTTGCAATGAAGCTGCTAGACGTCTTGCAATAGTCATGTGTAAAGTGAAGGTACAAGGAAGCGTTGCTCAAGGGAAGTCTGCATCAGAGAGTAGTGCTGTTCCAGTTTTTGTTGCAGAATTAGAAGTTGTTCAAATGAAGCATTGCTTGTTAACAGTAGGTCTTGTTGCTAGTCAAGTCTTCTGTGTAGGGCAGAAAGGTCCTGTGGTTCACATGGTCTGATGTCGGCTAGTTATGTCTTGATGCAGTGCATCTTCCTTTGGAGTGATTGCAGTATTTCTGTGTAGTTGGCAGTGTTTGAAGAAGTCTGATGCAGTCTGGTCTGTATAGTATTGTGCAAGTATTGTGAAGTGTGATTAGTCTCCAGTTGGGTTTGGAGGTCCTGTACAGCTTCAGTGGTGGCGATGCTTGCCGTGAAAGCTTCAAATCTTTCATTGATATTAATCAGCCATATGCAGATTACATATAGTAGTACTCTCACGAGTTCTTCCAGTACATAGTGAGTGAGAATAAATGAAAGAGGCAATGCACCACCTCTATCTCCCTCTTCCTATGTGCAGAAACTTTCCCTCACCCACTTCATAAGAGCTCCAGACTCTTAGATCTCCTTGAAATACTGCTAATGTTAGTGGCTGTGCCTGGTGCATAAGAGCACAAGAGCATATAAACACTGACTCCTTGTGGATTTATTGGTTATTTTTTCTTTGGATGTTATAGCCTTTTCTTTCCTTGTCTCTATATTCGTTGTCCTTTCTTGTATCTTGAACTTACCATTTTTTATTCTTTCTTCGCACATCTTCATTTCCTTTTCTTAAATTTATATTTTCTCTACTTTTCATAGTTTCATTACCTTCTTTATTTTATATTCTTCCTTCACTTCCATTTATTTCTTCACCTTCATATCCTGGTGAATCTATAATCTTACTATGCTGCTTGGGTTTATCATAAAAACTTACATTTCTTGCAGTTATTGCTCTTCCAGTTTCTTCATCAAAAGCTTGTAGTCTCCAGTACTTTATACAATCATCTTTATACAATTGTCATAATTATCATCTTTTTCCCTTTGTTATCTAGCTTCATTCTTGTTTCTTTAGATGCATGATTATATGCTGTACTTCCAAACACTCTTTAATTAGAATGATCTCGCTTTCTTCCTTCCCATAGTTCACTAGATGTCTTTTCTCTTCCTGCAACTGGACCTCTATTTGTAACATATGTTGAAAACAATAATGTTTTTCCGTTCTTTCCTGAATCGTTTACACTGTTCTTGCCTTATGCATGAGTTTTATTCATTCATTCTGCAACACCGTTCATCTCTGGTTTGTAAGGTGCTGTATACTGCATGCTAATTCCATTTTGCTTATAAAATTCTATAAAATTCTATGAACCAATACATTTAGAATGCATCTTTACTCAGCTGCCACCTGAAGTTAATTGGACTTAAAGAGAATGTTTTCTCTGGTTGCACCACATCACATGGAATTTATCACACTTTCCATGGACAATTCACATTCACAATCAGGTCGTGGTTGATGAAAACTCTTTTTCTTGCATACATATGATACTTTGAATGAAAACCACACATGGAGAATTTCGTCACTATGTGATGCAGGGCATAGTAACTTTTCATCCAGTCTTTTGAGAACATTGCATCAGTAACGTAAAACTCTTCACAGGTTTCTGACCTCTTCAGTCTCATAACTTCACTTAAAGCCTTGCTGTTGGGTGAAGATTGCAGCAGAAACTCTAGACTTAGTTCTTCCACTCAGAGGAGTTCTCTTCTCATTAAATACAGAAGCTGCGAGTGTGTGAATTTTGACAGGCATAGCACTCACTTCAGAAAAAATAGCTTTGACTGCTTCCATTTCTGCCAGTTGCTTGTGTTTCAGATGTGCCAAAATGACTCAAAATTTCTCACAATTGGAGAAATTTTTGCTCTGAAGAGTCTTATATATGTCCTTAATGATAGTATTTGGAGGTGTTTAATGTTGCAATCACTGCAGCATTCATTCTGTCTGAAACTGTCTAGGAAGTGAAGCATGACCTTAGCCATGTTCTTAGCCAACTAAGCAACCCAGACTGACATATAGTAGAGTAGATGTAGTACACAGAGCTTTTGTATATGAAGAAAATACTAAAGAAGCAGGCACGTATTTAGAAGTCAATTACTGGAGGGGGGGGGGGCAAAGAAAAATGTTGAAATACTTGCTTTTAATAATTAATCAGGGATGTGTTTTTATCAAGTTAGTAAAAAATAAAAACAAATGTAATATATTACATTCACAGGACTTACTCCACTTAAGCTTCTGCAAATTGTTCTTAGAAAAGTTTTTTTTACTGGTTTCTTCGGATAAAGTGTGTTGACAGGCCTTTAATTGTACCTTATTTGTTCTTATACCTAGAATAAAGTGATATAAGCAACAATCAGGTGTTTAGAAATTGAATCACTGATGATGCATTTCAAGTATTAGTTCCCCTTGAATGCAAAAGGGAATAGGAACCTAGAAGTTAAAAATTACTTACCTTTAAGTACCTGAGAATTCGAATCACCAACAAATAATATATCGGAATTGGTTAACCTTGCAATATATTATTATAATTGACATTATTTGTTTATTTTAATGATATATTAACATTTTATTGTGCATTTTGTTCTACAGCTGTTGTGCAGTAACTTTTCGTTTATCTCTTAGGTTTAGAATAGCTATATTCCAGCAAAGTGGACTTCAGAGTTTATCCTCAGAAATTTCACAACAAGCATTTTATTTGTTATGTAGCTATCTTAAATATATGGTGTTTAAATTAAAATTATTTAAGCCATTTTTGGACGATTTTCTTAAAAGTTAAAAATATTTAAGCCATTTTTGGACGATTTTCTTAAAAGTTGTTTCCCCCCCCTTTTTTTTCTTGTTTCCTTGAAAGAAAAAGAAGTTAAGTCCTTACATTTGGTATCCCTCCAATACTTGTGTCCTGTAATATGCTATTATCAGAAAACACACACCCACACATACACACACACACACACACACACATACACACACACACACAAACACACACACACACACACACACACACACACACACACACACACACACACACACACACACACACACACACACACACACACACACACACACACACACACACATACTTAAGCGTGCGTGCAGACAGTCTTTTTTTAAAAAGGTTTTTTTTCCTGTTCTGGCATTCTCAAAACTTGCATTCTTTATGACAAATCGATATCAAATTTTTAAATAGATTATAACCTCCACCCACTCTCTGCGAAGATATGACGCAACATTCCATTATGTAGAGCGAGCAAGTGAAGGGGAAATGCTTTCATGAGGAGGTGGGGTGAAGTGAGATAGTCCATCCTCCGCTCATATGAGCGAAAGTAGGGCACCGCAGAAGTGAGTTCCAATCGAGATCACGATAAGTTTCCTCAATAGGACTTTTCACAGGGCTTTCCCTTATCATTAAGAAGACGAATGTTGGGTAAATCTTATGTTCTAGTCGCCCTGGACTGATTTGACAGTAGCACCCGTTTCATTTATTGCCCAATATGATTATCTGGTTAAAGGACATTAAATTATGAAAAATAAATAAATAAAAAAGTAGGTTTCTTATGAAATTATTCAGCTGAAAAATAAAACAACTTACAATTTTGAGACTGTCAAATGTACATAAAACTTGATATATAGCATCAGATGTTTCGAAAATAGCTGATACAAGGAAAGTAGAAATTGCGAGGGTTTCATATTTTATGAGTTCCAGTCTCTTGAAACCTGATGCTTATATCTATGATACCTTAGTTATTTAGTTCTAGATATCTTAGTTAAATAATCATTGAAATTAAATAGGTGTATATCGCCTATTCCCAGAAAATTAAAAATTGTCGTGTCTCAAACATGCAGAATTTTAATCAGAATCATTAGACATGTTTCTGAGAACAAAAATTTACAACGTTCTTCTATCCAAAGGAAGATGTTCAATTATTTGGTTAATGACTCTTCTTTTAGTTTAAAGAACAACTCAGTTCTGAAGTCAGTCCTGAGGACAAGCTAGGGGTGCACAGTTAGGAACAAAAGAAAGAGTCACAGTGTCAGATTCATTTGATCATTTAGTCGCTGTAGTTAATATTTTTCTCAGATATGTTTATTTCTTGTGAAATTATTCACTTTGGGATAAAAGTACTTATTAAGTAGTTATTTTCTTTCCACTGGAAGGCTTTGTTTCATACCTAGCTATTTCCTTTTTTCTCCATTACAAGTGAAGTTGATAGTTTATGAATATTAATATTCTCTGCAGCCCGCTGCTCTAGTATACGATGGTGGGTGATGTTTGTGCTTCTCCCAGAGACAGGGTTTCGATTACCGATTGATGTTTCTCCCGGGTGAAGTTTCTTCCCAATGTTTCCTCACCACTTGAACCTGTATGTCTGGAAAACTTAGGCTTCTCTCCTGCATTATTTGGTCACTTGTAAAAGTATCTGAGAGGTCGCTAATCTGTAAGCCCTTTAAGAAAGTTTACATTCACAGTTTCTAAAATATTTCTATTTACCTTGTAGGTATATCACATTTAAAGAATAAATTAAATACTTTATTTATATTTTCTGAAGTAGAAAATGGTGTTTAAGCTTTGTATTAGGCATCATCATAATCATCATCATCATTAACACTGTTATTTGAGTAAAAATTCCGTTGAACATAAAGTTTCGGCACATCAATGATGGCAGCAGGCCTTAGATGTAGAACTCCGCCATTTTTAAATAACCGTAAAATGTAAACATTTATTTGTTATATATTTGGTAATTGATCTTGATTTTCTAATAATTGGTATAATAACAGTTGATATAATTGTGCAGGTTGCTCGTATAACTTACAGAATTTGATGCCATCTTTCACTTAAAATGTTACACTTACAAGTGAAACAAATTTAATGTAGTTCTGACAAAGAAAACATGATTGTATTTTACTAGCTTAACTTTAGCATAATCTAGAGCATAAAAATAAATAATCCAACTACATTTTCTTTAAAACTCCGCAGCCCTCGATGTTAATGAGGATTGTTAATCCACATGCATTAATAAACCAGACCATCTGTAAGCAGTGGAGAGT
Organism: Mantis religiosa; assembly: GCA_030765055.1. Lineage (NCBI taxonomy): Eukaryota > Metazoa > Arthropoda > Insecta > Mantodea > Mantidae > Mantis > Mantis religiosa. Next base: position 265,104,949 of record CM060950.1, on the reverse strand, counting down.
GTTGCATATACAGAAGTTAGTTATTTTTATTAAGGCGTATTTAGCCTACATCGCATGTTCATTAGGTGCAGTATCTAGTGTTGCATACTGTACTCAGGGGACTCAAGTAACCTCGTTGTGGATAGGCCCTTAAACCCCAAATCACTTAATGTATTCCATTATGAATTCCATAATAATACTACACTCATGCTCTATTATTTTTCAGCAGACTGTACTTATATCACTGTACCTGACTTTATAGGAAATGCCAGAAAGTTGAAAAGAAGCCGTTATCGATTAGGGGCGTAAACTTTCACATTTACAGTTCTGTTCTGCACGCATCCTTTGTAACTTCATGTCTGCCTGACAGTGAATAGAGACGTTAAGATAAGAAGCTTGAATAAACCTTTTGGATTTATTAAAACTAAGTTTTATTTCATCTATTTATTAAAAGTTTGAAATAACAATTCATTTGGGGGATCCGGACCTCCTGGAGCCCCCATTAAATACGTCCCTGTAAAGAAGGAAACATATATGTGGAAAAACTCATTAGACAAACAAAAGGGTAATTCATGACACATTCTGATGTGACATAAACAAAAGAAAAATGTCCAGCCATGGAAGAACAAAGTATCTTTTGGTTTGATGTCATAACATTCTCACGTAAACCAAAACATACTTCAGAAGGAAACAGAAGACCCATATTGTAAATGAAAGGCTGAGGGTTGAGAGCTTAGGACAAGATATCAGTTACCTGATCTTGTGTTGGCATATAATAAATTTTAATGAATTTCTCTTGATATTTCTCTCAGATATAGTGAAACGTGGTGTTAATGTGCTTTATACTTCTGTGACATCATGCATTCTTGATTAAATTGATGTCACCATTGTTGCCTCAGAAAAAATAAGTGCAATTGTACATGATAGCCTATAAAACAAATACAACACTAACTGATGATATGCACCACAAAAGGAAAACATTTTGTCCTAGAGCAGCAAAGTGTCTTTTGGTTTGATGCTATAACAACAGTGAGGAGGGTGGAAATGCTTTAGTGTCCATTAGAAATCTAGCTAAAATTCTTCTAGGAATAGAAAATATCACCTCAGTAATGCAACGCATCACTTCAGGTTCTATTTATATGGAAGAGACAAGGACAATACAAAACAAAATAGGAAACAACTTTTCTACAATGCTGTTAGTTGCCAAGATCATATCATAACAGACTCTGTGCCAGAATTTTGTCCTTCAGGAGTTCTTTTATATGCTAGTATATCTAGTGACACGAGACTGTTGTTTTTAAGCATATTTAAAAACATCAGTCTGAGCTGGCTTTGAACCTGTGACTTTGGAGATCAGTAGGCCCACACCTAATTAGCCAAACCACCCAGACCAACATAATCAGCTACTGTCGGGATAAAATGTGCACTGACCTGTTAAAGTTAATTATCCACAGAATGTTGGTATAAAAAGCGAATGGGTGAGTAAATAACCTCCCTTCACTATCTGTATTTGAAGCAAATTTGCATTTTATGCTTAGTCATATAAATATTCAGTTTAAAACCATTAACATTATTGGAAAATGATGTAAATGTGCTAATTTTAATAAAATTAACATACTCATGTTGATTATTCAGCAATAGGTAAATTGAACATGTTTATTCATGCAGAAAGTAATTATGTCAAAATGTGAAAAGAGGGGTTTTTGACGTTTTTTGACGACTTTTGATGTGTATGTATAACTGTGTACCTAACTTCATAATAAAACTTATACTTTTTGAATTTAAATCACTGTTCATATCTATTTTTAATGAAAACAGTAGCAAACATTTGCTTTGTAATCAGTCTCTGCCTTGAATTTAACTAAAATGAAACTTAATTAGAAAAACTATTTGTATTCAGTTTCTTGACACTTCGTCACTTACGTTTTTATATTATCGAGGGACAAGTTTTGGAGGCCATTGCATCCATTTTCAACCTATCCCCAACTGGCATCTGTTGTTGTGTGCTCTACTTTCTCTGGCAGTTTCACTTCAATGAAACTTATAAACTTAAGATTCTGTAATGTTGGAGCTCATTTTAATTTTGGATGAATTGTTGCTATGTGGAGTTAATTAGTTATTTATTTTGTACAAAATGTGATTATTAGTACAATTAGCTCAATGAGTATTCACAAATATTTAAGGGAGCCAAAAATATAATTATAATTAAGGCTGGCTGCTTAGGTAGTCTCATGACTAATGCTGTCATGAAATACCGCACAACTATTTCAGGATTAATACCAGGTCCACCATCAATATCCCAAAGAAGTACAGTGATTTGGGCAAGACTGGGTATACATTTAGTATATACAATCTTGGCTCTGGCAGTAAACCACTTACATTCACAGTTGTGATCCTTGGTACCGAAGCGTATAAAGGATGGACAGAGCCGCTGTGAAGCTGAGAATGCTGGAGTATCAGGCCAACATAACCAGCCATCCCAAGTGCGAGGGCACCATGAACTATCTGTAATGAAAAATGAAATAGAATTACAAATAATTGGGTAGGAGCTTTTCCTATGAATTTAACAGATATACATTAGTTGAAAATTTGTGGTTTGACTACTCACCTGACAGTTTTTGAATAATTCTACATTATTAGCTAATTTTATTTCCATTTTTGTTTGTTAATGACACTGTTAATTTCCAGGATCATATCAACATTGCCAGTATGCCAGGATTCTCTTCAGCAGTTCTTTTATAGGCCAATAAATATACTGACATGGAGCAATTACTTTTAAGCAAACTAGAAAACCATAGGTCTGGGTCAGGTTTGAACATACAACCTTTGTACCACTAAGCCAGTGCCTAATCAACTGAGCTGCCCAGACCAATTTATTACATAAGCCTACATATGTACTACTCATACATTTTATCTTAAGCTCTCAGACGGCATTTTTGTCAAAGGTGGTAACAAGACTTTTCTTGTCTTTTATGCAGTCATACTTTAAACTATTTCATAAAAACCAAAGCCAAAGTTTCCAGGTTAGTGAATGATTGAAGTAAAAGGCAATTCTTGGATTATATCAATGCTGATAGATCCGGATCTGGTTCAGCCATTTAGTTCTTAAAATTACTGTTTGAGATTGTTAAATACAAACTAAACTGGTATGATAATGCAAAAATACAGCAAAAAAGGTAAGCATGATACAGTGAAATACAAAAATGGTGACTAACAAACATCTGCAGTGATTTCCTCTGTAATGATACTTATGCATATCTTAGAATTTAAACAAATAAACTTCAGGAATTATAAATGGATTCTAGATAAACATTTTGAAACAGGGATCTTATGAGTCTGTTGTTTCCAGATTGCAAGGGATTAACTTGATGGGAAAAAGAGATAATGAAAAGTATATTGCAAAATATAGTGACTCACTTTAGAGTGCTGTGAGCAAAGTATCTGCTTTGCCTAAGTTCCATTGATAAATTTGGATCTCTAGCAATTAAATGTGAACAAAGGATTCACGTAGAAGGTAATGTATACATGAAACAATACCAGAAGATGTTATTACAAGATAAAAATTGCAGTCGCCTTTTGTGCAAAAAGTCCTTTGAATGATGGCATGGTGACCCAGCATCTGCCTGCTGCATATTTGCCATCTCTTTTCAAAACACCAAAGGTAGTTGACCATCATTGGTACAACCTACCTCCACTGGTATCTTCTTTCTACCTCCCTGATGTCTTGGTGAAACCTCTGTTCCATCTCTTCACTAAAAGCCGCAAGGTTTCCAGGAGAGTGATCAAGATGAGAATGAAGGAAGTGCAGTTTCAGACTCATTCTACATCCCAACTCCTTCATGTGATCCAACATTATTTTCACTACGGTCTTGTACTGTGCACTCTTTCCTAGGAACTTCATTACAATGTCTGTCATTGAAACCTATACAGCAAGTTCACGACATACTTCGTATGTTCAAAATTTTGGTCTTTCAGCAGTTTTCTAATTTGTGGCCCATCTGATACATTTGGAAACTTGGTTGCAATATACAGGAGCACCATAATAGAAAACAGGGACACTTTTTTTCCAAGTCTTAACAAATGGCTTCCCGATTGCCAGTCTGATGCGTATCAGCAGCAAAATAACTTTTTGTGGGTCAACTGAGGCATCATTTGTAACTATTTTTTACCCCCGGTATCAATACTAGGCTCTTGGGATAGGTAGATATAGACTATCTGGATTATTCACACATCTTCTAAGTCCTGACAGTCGGTATTTTCACAGCAGAACAAAATAAAGATAACAGGTCAGATATTCACCCATACTTAGGACATAGAAGATTGACACTGGACTAGGTAGCATTAAGAATTTTGCCACTACCATGAACTACAAAAACTATGCATTTCAACAGTGCATTTCATGGGTAATAATTCTAAAAGTAGACTGATATAGGAGAGTTCAATGGAATGGTGTTGGGACTGTCAAGCACACGCAAGAACAACACAGCAAAGCAAAGCTATACTAACAACAGCTAATTCCCTGTTATTGCAAAGCATGGAGCTGCAATGGCGCATTTTGAGACAGAAAATCATGATTAGCTTGAAAACTA
>CM060950.1:265092881-265095381 GCA_030765055.1 Mantis religiosa | reverse complement strand
GCAATTTAATGTCACATTTCTCTTGCAGTGTTAAAACGCCAAAATGAAGCGACTTTAAATACTCGACTGAATTACTCATTGTTACAATCACACTATTGATACTAGAATAAAAAGTCACATTTGATTATACTTTACTGTCAGGAACAAAAATATATTTGAATCTCCGTGACAATGTTAAAAAAGAAACGCCGATTTCACGAAAATCCGCACGAAATTGCACTTACACGGCTCTTGGGACTGCAAGCAATGCAGTCCAGTGAGTTCAGTAAGCTATGGGGCAAGCAGTAGGTCGAAACATGTAGCGGGGCAAGTGGAGGGCAAATGGAAGTAATATGCACGTTAATGAGTTGTCCTGGCAGTCCAAGAGGGAGAAGCGGCTTCACGTATGAACTTGTCGCACAGTCTATGAATTTGTAATGATTTACAGTATATATGGATGTAATCTATTGAATTTAGGTAATTAAGGCAACAACAATAACTAACATTTAAATTTGCTCGGGGGGGGGGGGCTGCAGTCCCGCAGGCCTCCTTTATAGACCGCCAATGATTATAGGTATTGTCAAAATATTTAGAAAGGTATTACACAATATTCACAATCTACTTTTATAACTCTTTTAGAGTATTAAGATTACCACTAACTTATTAACTAACTTACTGTTTACACTTGGAAGTATTAATACAATGTGTACAGTCGTATATCACAACTTATTTATTCAGAAACTGACACCAATATTGCGCTTTTAAGGAATTTTCAAGATCCTTCTTCAGTCATTAATCATGAATTCTTGATCATATGAAAACAAGAATAAATTGATTTAGTGAATTGCACACAACTGATACATTTACACGTTATCTAAATTATATTAAAAATATTCACTGAGTAGAACTGATTTTTCATAAAGAATTTGTCAACTTCTACCTTAAACGTATTTACAGAGGGTATGTCTTTTAATTGACTTGGTAAATTGTTATGTTCCAGAAGGAGAAGCAGAAAGGCCACGCTTAATTTCATAGCCGCAATAATCTTGTACGTGATTTACATCTATTATATATTTATATATATTATATTACTTATATTATATCAATTTATATCTACCTAAGCAGTCAGCAGAACTTCTCGGATCTTCTGTTTAACAAGTGAAGATGTTAGATAAAAATATTATGGTGACAGTATTGAAACAGAAATAGTGATTTCCTTTAGCATTTCACAACCATTGATAGTGGTGTCTGCGCATGCAGCGATGAGAGTAGATTAATGCTGAAATTAGGTTTTAAACATAAAGCTGAAAAATGGCGCTTATTTATTGACCGTTCTAAAATAAGTTTAAGAAGCTGTATGGAAGTGCAGAGTCAGACTGAAAAATTCAATGCCATAGTAGGGACCTTTTACCACCTGGCTGCTCTTAACCATTGAGCTATCATGGCCAACATATCAGCATGACATTAATTATTCAACTGACTTGTGTTTTTCCCGGTAAATACTAGGCGTTCTCATAAACACGCGAGAGAACTAGCTTAATGGTGACTTATTATGCTGTAAGTACTTTGAGGCCCGGGCTTTATAGTTGAGACCACTGTTAGGTCAGTTAATGGAAATTTATTGTTCTTTCACACCAGCTGTGTGTAGGATGTAGTATGGAAGGCTAAAGTCAGACTGAACATTTGAATACCTTCGCCGGGATTTGAACCACAGATCTTCTGGTTCCACCTGGCTGCTCTTAACCATTAGGTTATCATGGCCAACATGCCAGCATCAGTTATACAGCATGGTCATCAAATGTGCATATGTTGAAAACAACGTAAGGTGAACTCTGTGAAGTAGTGAAGCATTGCCTTTCAAGGTTATGCAGACACAAGGACGTGTAGTATAACGTGACTGTTTCGTTCCCTCTCATTGTGAGGCGGTTGTCATGCTCAGGCTGTACCAACCTATAGTTATTTATATGTGCAAGCAATAACAGTACAGTCCATGTGCAGTACACCTAGACATGCCTCTGGCCTTTATTGATAACAATTCACAAATCATTTACATACCAATTTAAAACAATAAAAGATATAACCATAATGATAAAACTAAAGTCGTCAAAATAGAAACATGAAATCAAATCAAATCAAATTTTATTGACACAATAACATTTACATGCTTGAGCAAAGCTCGAAAACTGGTGTCTCGTCAGTATACATATTTCAATGTAAAAACTACATATAAAATTAATGCTAAAGCTTAAAACGATACAGCTAACAAAATCAATAATTAGTTTATGTAATCTTGCATATATTCTTTAACTGAGTAATAGTCTTTCCTAATAAGTAGGTTCTTAACATGTTTTTTGAACAGTGTTTTGCTTTTTTCTTTCTGAATTGACAGTGGTAGTTTATTGAATACCTTAATTCCCATATAGTAGGGGCTTTTTTAAGCAAGGCCAGTTGAAAATCAATCGAACATTTCAAAATACATCCTCTATATAATCCTCCAAAAATTCATATTCCAGATACTAGT
>CM060950.1:265045381-265087881 GCA_030765055.1 Mantis religiosa | reverse complement strand
AGTTAGTGAAGATATGTATAACTACACAATATACTCCACCACCTTATAGTTCAGTACTAAATAGTCTTTTTCTATATCCAACGGATAATAATGAGGTTCTAAAAATGATAGCAACAATAAAAAACAAAGGTAATAAAACAGATAATATTTTATCAAATGAATTGTTAACAAAGTGCAAGTACAGTTTGGTTCCACACATTGTAACCTTTATTAATTTATCACTTAGTTCAGGTTCTGTACCTGATGGTTGTAAAATCACACGAGTTGTCCCAATTTATAAGACAGGTGATAGAGTAATTATGGATAATTACAGACCAATAAGTATTATTCCTGTATATGCCAAAATTCTGGAAAAAGTAGTAAAAGTTAGGTTATTACAGCATCTAGAAAAAAACAGCTTTTTTCACAATCATCAGTATGGATTTATTAACAAATCTAGTACTCTTGCTGCCACGGTAGATATTATCGTACCTATTCAAAGAGCTCTGGATAGAAATTGTTTAGCTGCTGGTTTATTTATTGACCTAAAAAAGGCTTTTGACACTGTAGATCATACTTTATTACTAAATAAACTTGAGCATGCTGGTGTAAGAGGACTTCCTCTCAACTGGTTTCAGAATTATCTCAGTAATAGGAAACAATTTGTAAATATGAACAACATTTCCAGTTCTCTGTCAGTAATTCATCATGGTGTTCCACAAGGTTCTGTATTAGGTCCTATATTATTCCTAATTTTTATAAATGACATAGGATGTATAAGACTAAAAGGTAAATTGACTATGTTTGCTGATGATATATGTTTGTTATATATAGATAACTCTGAGCACCAGCTGATATGTGACATACAGCAAGACCTGAATGCATTGAATAGCTGGTTTAAGGGCAATAAGTTAACATTAAATGTCTGTAAAACAAAATATATGTTATTTCATAAAAGATCATACGTACCAGTAGTAAATAACAAGATATATGTTGATAACGCAGTGATTGAAAGAGTAACAAAAATCACATATCTAGGTTTGATTTTAGACAGTACGCTCACATGGAAGGACCATATCATGCATGTAAAAAATAAGATTCTTCCTGTGTTAGCTGTAATTCACAGGCTGAAATTCAGTGTAAATCATTTACGAAGTATCTACCATGCTTTAATTCAATCTCATTTGGATTACTTAAACATCTTATGGGGTAACTCTGTTAAATATTTAATTCATGACCTGGAAGTACTTCAAAATCGTGCCTTGAAAATAATCTACAATCTACCCTTTAGAACAAACACAAAAACACTCTACCATGTAACTAACATTTTACCATTACAACTAAACATAGAGTTGTCCCTGCTAATATATCTCCACAAAATAAAAAATAATCTTCTAAAGTCCAATCTAACATTTGAAAGCTCCTCACATATATATAATACAAGAAATAAAGGAAACTTAACAAAACCAACAGTGAACACTTCTACTTATGGCCTGAACAGCTTAACCTCACACGTTATCAACTTATATAATGCACTGCCACTGGAACTGAAAGGCTGCAGGAACATAAAAGGTTTTAAAAGGAAAGTTGCTGAAAATTTACTGAAGGCATATATTGATAGCTGATAAAGTGTTACACATTTATAGCTGGTTTGAAAGCTGAACTGTTTAAAAATTAATATGGATTAATGTCCCATAGAATATGTAGCTTCTATTTTTCTGTAAGTTCTTTGTTACTATTATTTCTTGAGTTATAGTGAATGTATCTTTGTATGTTTCATATATGTTATTCTTGTACGGTAATTCATTCCTACTCTAAAAATGTAATATAAGTATTGTCAAGGGCTGTTTGCCATCATTTTATATATATTTTTGTACTGTTCCCCAGCATGAGCTATGGCTCTGGGAACCTTTTCAGATAACAATAAATAAAAAAAAAAAAAAAAAAATGCAGGGATGGATGTGGGTATGTGTGTATTTAGTTTACTTTTTTCCAATATTTGGTAGTTTTACACACTTAAAGGGGCGTACTTACTGTCAAATTAGTGAAAGAAAGTTTCATAATGCCGCCTTCCTTCACGGGTCTCCACTTCATGCCCGGCCTGAACTCTGCCGGATTCATGTAGACGTAACATAGAGCACATGTATGGAGCTGATAGAACGACTCTGGTAGGAGGATCCCTCGAGACCGGCAGAGGGGTTCACTTGAGTTGTCTTCCTCTGCCAAGCCAAGCGCGGCCGTTGCAATCAGCATGCAGAATATTAGCAGCATCTGGCACAGAACAAGAACATGTACTCAGTGCAGATAGGAAGTAAAACTACAAATAAGGATTAAAATGGAAATTCAAAGCAGAATTGTCACATAAGAATGCAGGAATGCTAACAAACTATTACACATTCATGGTCACACAGTGACTCCAGAAATATGTACTTCTTAATAAAAGTAAGGTCATGTTTATCATAAAATTAATCTTAGTGTATCGCTTTTAATGAGACAATCCTTAATGCATGATTAACTGGAGCATACCACTAATCCTTCCTTTCTTGTAAGCCCTTCGGCGTGAACTTAGCAAACATGTAATATTACTACTGAATGTGAAGTTATCAGGAGTAATTAATGTCTTATGATTTCCTAGATTACGAAGTTTTGATTTTACAAAACTGTGAAAAAGAAGACCAATTTGGCTACAAATAAAAAATAAATGTCATTATTTAAAAATTGTAATAAAAGTAATAATATCTCTCGTATTTTACACCATAGCAATGAGATGGTCACAAGTCGAAAGTAGTTTCCAAGTATCGAATGTTAAAGCAAAGGTGTTGTATAACACACGGTTTGTTTTCCAACATATTGAGTCCCTTAAAGCAGAATAGACCACTTTACAACTCTGCGAACTATGAAATGATTCCATCGACATTACACAAAATTTGTGTTCATCTCCTGAACATTTTATTTATAGGAGCATTTTAAATTAGACACTGCTAAGAGAGAAACGTATATACTGATACGAGTTCTATCTATAGTATTCCTTTCTGGCACATGTCTGCCAGAATGTCAGCAAAATCCTTATTAAGTTATATTATATCCAAGTCCTCATGTTTATGTAAGATGCAAAAAGAATATTAAAAATTATTTTAAAATTTCCCCTAAGAACAGAAAGTAAACCAATATTTCAGGAATTTCATATCTTATCTTTTCAGAGTACTTATATTTATGAAGTAGTATCTTTTATACATCGGAATAGGTCACAATTTACAAGTAACTCAGATTGTCACACACACAGTACAAGAAAGAGTAAAAATATACATTTAAATCATCAATAATGCTACAAACAACAGATAAGTTTCTAAAAAGTAAAATTAATTAAGAAAGTAAATATTGATGTTTTGGTAAAAGTTATATCTCTTACATTCTAGCTCTTAAAAAATGTAATACATTAAACATTACTTGACCTGAGGTTTTCCTTACATGCATTATTCTTAATTACTATTTGTATTATTCTATTAATTACTACTGTATTAATTTAATCACTATTGCATTATTTAATTACTATTGTATTATTCATAATTGTATTACTCATAGAAATTGTGTTATTCTAATGGGTAAAAATTTGACGATGCCATGAATATTGTATATTCCTTCGGTGGATAAAACTTACTTCTTAGCAGCTACCACTTAGCAGCTAATTACACCGAACATTTCAATATAAGCCCAACAGCAAGCGGCAGCACTGTCCGATTAGTACTTCGATATCACTTCATGAATGTATGTATATCTTCTGTTGGTTGCCAAAGTTCACAAAGTGTCTCAATCAGTCATAAATTGACTATCCAAAATCAATTCAAAATTGATGGGTTCCAAGCCAGAGTTGGGCGAATAACCTATTTATTTTATGCGCAATTTATACTTAGAATACATAACTCAGAAACCGTTTTTATGTATAATAAAAATCCAACATTTTTGTTTTTGCCAATCTTAACACCACTTAACTTTATTCCATTGTAGTTTATTAATGCTCTAACATACAACAGATCCTCTCAACTATGCTTCCTAACTTTTAGATGGATAACCATTTATCATATTAGATTTATAACCTGTTGCATCAAACGGAAATTGTTTCGAAAAATGTATTCTAATTATAAAATCATACAACATATTTAATATCTGAATGAGTAGAAAATAAGAACATGAAGGATTTAAAATATAGATAAAAAAACAAAAATATATGATTTATATATTCTAACAAGTTTACTTTTATTCATAAATACAAATACGCTCCGTTTGAAAATGTTAAGGAAGTTTATATGCAATAATGTACATTATATTACTACGATGCAGATTTAACAGTGTATGAAGAGTGTTTGAATTTACAACTGCATGTTTGTTTATAAAAAATAGCATGAGCAATGAGATTGTTATACCTATTGTAGAAAATTTCTGTTCAAGATGGGAGGAAAATTAAAAAGCCGAACAATAAAACGAAACTAACAAAGAAAGTACTGCGAATCGAAGTAGGAAAATAGGAAGTACGGTAGAATACCTGTAAAAATTAAGGTATTTATCTGTGTAATATTGATAAAAACTAAACGGGAAGAGAAATAAAAGTGAGATTAATATACTCCCAGTATAGCCATTATTATATGAAACCATGTTAATTGTTTATTAATATTAAAAGAAAAGAGTTATTTATAGTTATTTCAATTTCTGTTGTTAATGTCATAAAATATATTCTCTAAATTTACATGAGAATTATTAGAGAATAAGTAAAATCAAAATGTCTCTCGGCTTTCTATAGGGAAAAATGTATTTCTCAATATTGGTTATGGTTTATTTGATTGAATATCGAAAATTCAATCAAATGCGTGTTTCCATATCTCCTGAAACACCAAAGATTCAATGTCCATCGTACATCGAAACACATATTTTGAAGTGAGCACAACACAAAAATAGCATTTTAGAAAATATATTCATATGTTCCTGTCCCTCCCTCCCTCTCTCCCTCCCTTTCACCGTCTCTCTCCCTCCCTCTCTCTGCGTAGTCTAAAATTGAATGTTGGATAAATTAAAACGTTCATACCTTTGTAAGAGATTGAGTATACCAGAAAGGATAGAAGCTTTCCGCACTCCAAACTTCACCTTATGGAGAAAATATTTGTTTATCTTTCATATTTTCAAAATTACTCGTAATTTTGCAATTGCTTGAATTAAAAAATATTTAAGGGAAGCTTCAGTGGAAAATATATTTTTATTAGATGATAATAAAGGGTGAAGCAGCAGCATGATATTGACATTTTGTTGATGTTGTATGATTATTCTTATATGTTTCTATTTACTTTTATTAAAACATAACATATTTATTATATTGTAACGGGAGCGCTGGAACACCCTGTGAAAGCAGCTGGCAGCGGGAGACAGGGAAGGTTCGGTTAGCCACGCCCTCGCCTCGTTTGTCCTATAGTGGTGACAGGCTGTGGTTGGGGGAAAAACATGACTGTGCCGTATGTTTCCTTACACCTGGTTCTCGATCTTTCTGATACTAGAACGATCCTTTAAACACCAGAAGTTGGCGATATTCCTATTTAAAGAGGGTTACAGACAGACAGAGTTGAGTTGGTCAATCAGTTGGTTAGTGTGTGTGAGTGAGGACAGTTCTTGGTGTAAGAAGGCAGTGTTAGTCAGTGACGTGTTAATGAACGGAAAGATGGTGCAACGGAAGACTGTACGTAACTGTGAAGGTGTACCGGAGCTTACGTAACCGCGAGTACAAGGAAATTGTAACGGACGAACTGGTGAATTGTAATTGTTGCAGCACGTAATTCTGTGTAATTGGCAAGTGTTTAACTGTAAGTCGGTGGAAATAAAGAACATTGTTGAGTGGTGTAATTGGACTTTTCATTTCACGAACCCACAAAGTCACCCTGGTGTCAGGAAGCGGGAAAACAACATAACATCACCGAACATTACAACCATGGAGGCAGCATTAGAAAAGATTTTAGCGGAACTGAAAGAAATGAAGACGGCAACTGAAAACCTCGCTGCAAAAATAGAGACGGCCAACGACAACATCACCGCGGAGATGGAAGAAATGAAGGCCGAGTTAACCACAGAAATGAGAGCAGCGAACGGCAGTCTGGCCACGGAAATGAAGGAGGCGAACGAGGCTCTCGCCGCAAAGTTTGAGGAACGTTTGGCCGGCGTGAGGGATGACGTCGCGAACCTGGGCAAACGGAAGGGTCAAGTAGACGACCGCCTTAATGATTTAGAGGAAAAGGCTGACAACATCGCAAAACCCCTCACCCGCCTGACGGAGGAAAACCGGCCTTATGTGTGGACGGAGGACGCCGAAGACGCTTTCCAGCACCCGAAGGGGACCCTGTGCAGTGCTTCAATTTTGGGTTTCCCACAACCGGGTGGCGCCTTCATTGTGGACACCGACGCCAGCGACCATTGCATTGGAGGTGTCCTATCGCAGATCCAGGACGGCCACGAGCGCACAAGAGTGGAAGAGGAGGAGCGTGCCGCAGCAGTCCGAGCAGTTGTGGCAGTGCCTGCTGAAGGCTGGGATAGCGCAGGCCTGAGGAGGGAGCAGCTGGCGGACGCAGACTTGGGGCCACTCTTGAGGGAAGTGGACGCAGGGACGAGACCAACCTGGGAGGACATCGCACCGAGGAGCGCCACCTACAAGTCGCACTGGGCCCGATGGGACTCGTTGAAGACCAGAGAGGGCGTGCTGTTCCGGGTATGGGAGTCACCCGATGGGAAGGCGCAGAGAGAACAGTTGGTACTTCCCCGGAGCAAGGTCCCGGAAGTCTTGGAGGAAGTGCACGCCGGTACTTCAGGAGGACACCTGGGAGCGAACCGAATGATTCACAAACTACGGCAGCGCTACTTCTGGCTGAGACTCCGAGCAGATGCTGGTGGTACACCAGGACCGCCTCGCACGCTACAATGGGGCTGTTCGAGGCGAACAGCTTTGAGGAGGGAGCAGTGTAACGGGAGCGCTGGAACACCCTGTGAAAGCAGCTGGCAGCGGGAGACAGGGAAGGTTCGGTTAGCCACGCCCTCGCCTCGTTTGTCCTATAGTGGTGACAGGCTGTGGTTGGGGGAAAAACATGACTGTGCCGTATGTTTCCTTACACCTGGTTCTCGATCTTTCTGTTACTAGAACGATCCTTTAAACACCAGAAGTTGGCGATATTCCTATTTAAAGAGGGTTACAGACAGACAGAGTTGAGTTGGTCAATCAGTTGGTTAGTGTGTGTGAGTGAGGACAGTTCTTGGTGTAAGAAGGCAGTGTTAGTCAGTGACGTGTTAATGAACGGAAAGATGGTGCAACGGAAGACTGTACGTAACTGTGAACGTGTACCGGAGCTTACGTAACCGCGAGTACAAGGAAATTGTAACGGACGAACTGGTGAATTGTAATTGTTGCAGCACGTAATTCTGTGTAATTGGCAAGTGTTTAACTGTAAGTCGGTGGAAATAAAGAACATTGTTGAGTGGTGTAATTGGACTTTTCATTTCACGAACCCACAAAGTCACAATATTTACTTGACTAATATTAATGTACATGTAGAAATTTTAATGTATATCCTGAAAATCTATTTATATTCCAAATGAATCTTGTATAATGTTATATAACTCGAATATTGTAGATTATACAAAAGCTTAAAATATAAAAATGTAAAGCTTGATGAAACATAATATTTATACAAATAGGTTTGCTTGTAGCTTTAGCCTTTTTCGAAATATTCCTTGTTAGATATTTAAGTTTTTCCAGGTTGAACTTCATGGGACATATATAATGCATCTTACACGAGTCTTCATCCTCTCCTTCTGAGTTTCAATAGTAATTTAAGTACTAACAAATAAAAATTGTATTTTTATTCTATTGTGTTCGTTACGAAGTCCATATTGCTTTTATTCGAGTTTATAAGAGATATCATGAGCATGGTAACGTAAATAGTAGTCATTTTTGTATCTGTACATACTATAAGTTTTTTCGAGAAAAATGTGGTTACTTCGATGATCTTATTTTGTACAATATTTTTGTAATTGACTGTGTATCGCTTTCTTCCAGCTTCAGCCAAATACGCTATCTATCTAGGTATAATTATACTTTAACTACTGTTGTCAGAAATACAGATAGGGATATATAACAATGGAAATCCTGCTTTGTCGTTTGAAGTGCCTTTAATTAGCGCTTAATCAAGATTATATTTGTTTCGTAATATTGTGGTGATTGGATGTTTTATACATATATCGATGGTTAATTTCTTGCATTAGCGTTCTTATATTTCTTCCAACTGTGAGGAGCTTTTATTGCTGATCGTTTTGAATGTTCTATCTTGCAGATATGGGAACGCGTTTAACCGAACTGAATATGTGGCAAGGTGTGACTTTGGTAAAGGAATTAAATATCGCTGATATGTTAATGCATCTTAGAATATATTCTTTTTGTGAACAGCTCAACATAATCCCCGGAGAGATTTCCATTCTCCTGATGTCTTACTGAAGCAACTAGTAAGAGCTCAGTGTGAAAATGAATCCTTAATAGAATAAGTTCTTAGAATGCTGGTAAAACCAGGTACGCTGGTAAGTAGGTCTCTAAGAGGTAGTTGCCCCTCCTTACCCAAATTATCTATTACATGGAAAAGTTCGGGCGGCGAGACTTCGAGGACTCAACATCTCGATTCTGCAGATCAACAGTAGAAAGAAGAGCCCGACTAGTCTGGACATAGGGGTCCAGGCGAGAAGAAGGGAGAACCTCGAGCTACTACCTCCGCCGTGACGAGCGCGCGCTCGCTTCCCGATACTGGGACCTGCTCTGCAACTGGGTAGAGCAGCAAGGCCACAGCCAACGGTCGCCTGACCGGTTATTAGGCGCCTTTAGGGGTCCGGCCCTCTGCTGCTCGGGCTGTTCAGCGCCCTATGCTAGCACTTTCTCTCATACTACCTTCTTCTTTCCTCTTTTCTATCCGATAGATTAAGATCCCCACATTGTGATAGGTAACTCACGGACTACCCAGACATGGCTAAAGCAAAAACAAAGACAAAGCAGTCCCCTACAAACCTACGGACCACCAGACGAAACATCATAAAGACAAACCTGAACTTCACTGGCTCTTCTCCACCCCAGCCAAATCCATCACCTGCCAAAAACTGCTCACCCCAAGCTGCTCAAAAGACACCTTCGCGACCACGCCAGAACACCCCTCTCCCACATTCTCGCTCATCTTCATGCTCATCATCATCCTCCCTTTCAAGCATCGTTGACCCCCCTGTAATCATCTCGCCTCCAGGGACGCTCTCGCCAGAAGTCAGATCTCCGGTGAAACTTCACAACTTCCCAGACTCATCAGCACCGGCCTTCACCTCCAGACATGATCACAACTCTATACCAGCAAGTACCAAGTCTCAAACCACCCGCTCCCCACACAAAACTCAACAAGGCACTTCATACCGCCCACCTTCTCAAGGGGAATCCAGACCGACAGCCCGGACTGAACCACAATCTGGCCCGTCTTCCCGCCCGGATCCACGACCTGAGACTCCGAGCCTTCCTGAGGCCCCAAACCAGACCATGCCACCCCGCACTTACGCCCAAGTTGCCTCCATACAGCCCCCAATCTACATCAACAACAGACACTGTGACGACATTAGTAAAATCCTTATGAACTTCACAAAACTCACAGGGATCTCTGACATTGAGGTTCGCCAGGCCTCCCTTACACATGACTTTGAAATCCGGACCAAAAGCCCCACTGACTACAAACGCATGTGTGACTATCTGCGCCAATCCAACATGGACTTCCATGTTGTGGCACCAGGCCATTCAAAGAGCCATAGAGCGGTTATTAAGCGCCTCTACATGAATGGTGCCGAGCATGAAATTCAGGGAGAACTGGAGGCCTCCAGAATTTCAGTGGTGCGGATAGTCCAACTGCGTCAGTTCAACAAGAACAGGACTCCCCTCCCCCACTATCTTGTTGAACTAAAGACACAAGAAGACTTTTACCGGCTACTCCAGAAAACGACAATACTTTACTCACGAGTTACAATGGAGGAATACCGCCCGCCCCGGTTTCCGAAGCAGTGCGGCAAATGCCAAAGGTTAGGTCACTTGGCCTTCAACTGAATGGCGGCAGCCGCCTGCTCGAAGTGCGGGGGTGGACATGGTTCCCAGACTTGCAACGTGCCGCTAGAGCAGCGAAAGTGCCTCCTCTGTGGCTCGCCTGGACACGGTGCACGCTTTCGTGGCTGCCCCGTGTACCAGCGACACTTAGCTGCATTACGGGCCCCGGACTCCAGGACACGGGACAACACTGGGAGAAGGCAGGGACCTCCAGCCGCTAAAGTCGGCCCCACTAACAACCCGGCTAATGTCGGAGCCAGCGTGTCCCCTCCCAGGCCAACAACGGGCGTTAAGACCAAACAACTTAATGCGGCACCCCCAAAACAAGACAAACGGGAGGACACTAAACAGTCCTACCCGGGACTAAGACTGAGGATGGGCAGCCCAGAGTGGCAATTCAATCTCGAAATGTGCTTCCTAGGGCTGGAGATGTTACATCAGAAACCTGACGACAGGGACACTACTATGCGGCTGTACTCGCAGTACTTCCATCTACTGGTAATTTCACCGCTAGACTGATGACTTGGAATGCCCATGGACTAAGACAACGTAAACCTGAACTACTAGACTTCCTGGCCAAACACAAGGTACAAATAGTGCTCATACAGGAAACACACTTAAGCCCACGGGACAGATTAAATCTACCAGGATATTACTTGTACAGAAATGATCGCGACAGACAGGGGGGGGGGGTGGAACAGCTATAGCCGTCCATAAAGACATCGCCCACCACCAAATAAGCTCCCACACCTCCAGAGACTGGAGGCCAGTGCGATTGCTACAACAATTAACAGCAAAAACGTAGTTATAGTTTCTGCCTACAATCCGCCAGGTGATATAATAACTGCTGATATTAACACACTTCTTCAAATACATCAAAGTATAATCATTGGAGGCGACCTCAATGCTAAACATCCATTATGGAACTCCAGAACAACAAACACCGCTGGGAACACACTCTTGAGGCACGAAAACCTATCAGATTACATTATACACGCTCCCACAGAGCCAACATACATACCCTTCCACATGACCACATCACCAGATGTACTAGACATTATTATAGAAAGACAGACCGGCGCTCGTATCTCACTTAAGGTCTGTAACGATTTATCATCAGATCATCTTCCGGTATTAATAAATCTAGAAGGCTCGCTCCGAAGTGCACCGACCAAACCCAGGCATAACTATAATAAAGCAAACTGGGACCTCTTCGAGAGGACGGTCGATAATGAAATGTCCGAGATTCATGCCAACTCGGTTGAGGACATTGACAACGCAACTAATAAAATCGTGAAAGCCATACAATACGCCACAATGGTGGCAGTCCCACTACAACGGCAGCATACAGTTGACTCACGTCTTCCAGTCGATATACAGCACTTAACAAAACAACGCAACCGAGCCAGGAGACTTTGGCAACACTCTAGACACCAGACAGCACAATTGCAACTTCGAATGCTGAATAATGAACTGCGCGAACGCACCGCAGCAGTCGTTTCGGAACAATGGAACAATACCTTAAAATCACTAGACCCCCAAAACAATACTGTATGGAGAATAGCCCGATGCCTAATTAGGGCTAGGACTACTACCCCCCCTGCATATAGGGCAACGCATTGCCACAGCAGATGAAGAGAAGGCAGAAGCACTGGCAGAGGACCTTGAGAACACCTTAACACCAAACTTAACCCCTTCATCACCCACGTTTATTAGAGAAACTGAATTCCTTACACGAAACCTACACGTCAGGCCCACACATGACCAAATACGAAAAACTCATCCGGCTGAATTAAAATGGCCAATACAGCATCTCCATAAACGTAAAGCACCAGGACCAGACAGGATCCCCAACATTGCTCTCCAAAACTTACCGCAAAGCGCGCTGCAAATACTGTCTAAAATCTTCAATCTCTGCCACTTGCATGGCTACTTCCCCACCCAGTGGAAAACAGCGAACGTTCTGCACTTCCCAAAACAAGGTAAAGACCACACAAACCCGAACAATTACAGACCAATTAGTCTACTTAATACAATGAGCAAGTTACTGGAAAAAGTAATAGCGAAACGAATGAATGCGTTTATAACAAGACACAATCTGCTCATCCCCGAACAGTTCGGATTTAGAGCTAAACATTCTACTACGCTTCAGCTCATACGCGCTACTGAACACATTACAAAAGGCTATAACATAAAGAAATCAACAGGCGCTGTCCTGCTGGATATTGAGCGCGCCTTCGACCGCGTATGGCATGCGGGCCTACTGCGCAAGATGACAGATTACCATTTCCCAGACACTATGACTAAATTAGTCGCAAATTATCTGCGAGGACGCACTTTCACCTCAGTTGCAAATTACGCGGTATCCACGCCCCGCCCAATAAAGGTAGGCGTTCCACAAGGCAGCATATTGGGGCCACTTCTATTTAATGTATATATAAATGACCTGCCTAAACATACAAGGAGTACGTATTTTCTATATGCAGACGACACCACAATCATGGCCCAATCAGGTCGAGTAACCTTAATACACAAACATCTACAGGAGTCACTTAAACAGTTAGAGCCGTGGCTCGCTAAATGGCGGATCAAAGTAAACACAGCCAAAAGTGAAGCAATAATATTCACAAAGCGTAAAAAGCATTACCATCAGAAACACGGTCTTGCCCCACTGGCTCTATTCAATAACAACATAGGCTGGACTAGCAAGGTCAGGTACTTGGGCTTAGTAATGGACCAAGGCCTCACCTGGCGACCTCACATCGAAGAAGTAAGAAGAAAAGCCTATGTACAACTACGCAAATTATACCCACTCATAAATCTAAGCAACTCGCTAAAACTAAATATGGGACTAACGTTATACAAAACACTCATCAGGCCAATATTAAACTACGCAGCACCGGTCTGGGGTTATGCAGCAAAAACCCATATAAAACGTATACAAACATACCAAAACAAAATACTTCGAATAATCTACAAAGTACCACTCATCGCACCATCTAAAGAAATCCACGAAGTCTTACACATGCACACTATTGAGCAATTCATCAAGAAACTATCCTATGACATGTATAACAAACTACCTTCACACCATAATACACTTATATTCACACTTGGCCAGTACCATCGAGAGACAGACATAAACGACCGCTATCACTGTTTGACCGCAACTTAACTAATCCAGACATTGATAATGAGATCTTGGACTTTCTGAACAGCCTGACTAACTGATTATTACTTTATCTATTTCTATTTCACAGACACATCACGTGATGGACTACCACGAAACAGCTGCCCTTAAGTCCTTGAGCTCTCAAGCTAAGGCGGACTCGAGGGGGAGGAGGTCCCCTCAACGACCACACTTCCCGCGGCAGTGACGGCTCCAGCTGAGATCTTGCAGCACCGAGGTGTAGACGTCATGATGACCAGGCAAGAACATGGACAGGAGCTATAACTTCGGACACGGAACCCATCAAGGGAACCGAGTATAGTATAAGCAATTACCGCTCCCACCACTTCACTACTCAAACACTACATAATACTCAAATGAAATTACTAGATATAGCATGGTAATACTGCATGTAGCTAACACTAACAATTACACGACACTCTTTACACATGACCACCTCCAATCCCCCTGGCTGTACTCAGGACCTGCTCATGGCCACAGCCCGGGAACCAATCCATTGACGCGCTCGTAGGCATTGCCTGCCAGCATCTTACATTACGGAACTAACCGGGGTGCTAATGCGGGACCCGACTAATCCACGAACTAGCACACTAACGCTCCCTGCACGTTAGGATTCTAACTGCATGAGGGAGACGATGTAGCGCACGGCTATGCATGCCGGTTGATCGTCACCGGGGGCGGCGAGTGTGGGGCCGCTCCTAAAAAAAATAAAAAAAAATGGAAAAGTTCTCTCGAATTTTCTGCGAGCGGACCATTCAGGCCTCTTCATTTGGAATGAATTTGTATAATTTATTTAGTATAACTGGTAAACAATAAGAGATAGGTAAAACGTACTACACAAAGGTATATATTTTTAAATCACATTACTCATTTCAAAGGACTTTTTATTAAATTTTTTTCATCACTACTTCTCATGTAGCCCTAGTTGTTTGTTTGAATTTCTGATATTTTAACAAATATTGAGGTGCTGTCACCATTGTTTCTTGCAATATTGTGAAAAGGGTATGTATTTTAAAATCAAATTATAGTGACCACATTTTTTGAAGATTTGACCGGTACTTCAGCCTCGTATATCACTGTTCTCACAAAAACTGTTAGGGAAATGAGAATAGCTAATATTGACTAATTCGGGGCCACTGAATTTGAAAGTGACATTGAAATTTCCAGTTTAGCTCTAGTTTTGAAGTTACAGCCATAGACTGACATTCCACTAAATAATGGATCTCCGAGTATAAACTATTGGCAGCATGCCATAAATCTCATAACACTGTGTAATCATGTGATCATCCATTCTCGCTGCACACGTGTTCATCATGTGATCGATATAATTGTCGCCTGAAAGAGTTTTTAGTTCTTATAAAGTGTTGTACAAGAAGTAGTCGTAGTCCTCTTGTGTTCCGAAGTGTTTTCATGATAATTTTGTTGTTTTATATTGTCGTCTCACATTCTACTCTATAGACAAGTAGAAAAATGCCTCGGAAGTGTGTGAATAATCCAAATAACTTTTGCTGTATATGCGGAGAGGCTACCTTTGCATCGAGGAGTCGTTCGATAACACCATATATTAAAAAAGCATATTTGTTATATTTTGGATGTAAGATAGGGGACTAGGACAAAAAATAGGCACCACATGTGTGCTCCACTACACGTTCATCGAAACTTAATGCGAGATCAAAGGAAAGGACATTGTATGCCGTTTGCAGTGCCCATGGTTTGGAGGGAGCCTACCAATCATACTACTGATTGTTATTTCTGTATGGTCCCCCCCCCCCTATCAAGAAAGGTATGTCCATGAAGAAAAAATCAACACTTGTGTATCCTAATACACCTTCAACAATTCGGCCTATACTTCATAGTGCAGGACTCCCTGTTCCTGAACCTCCACAAAATTTTATTTTTGACTCTGACGAACTTAACAGTGTTTCCTCAAACAGTGAAGAACAGGAGCCATCATCTTCAAGAGTTGCAGACTACATGCCAAGCGCAGACGCGTCCAACCCTAAGATCACACAAGAAGAGCTCAATAATTTAATCAGGGATCTAGATCTTCCTAAACATAAGGCAGAACTTCAGGCATTGAGGTTGCAACAATGGAATTACCTGCACCCCTCCGTTAAAGTGATAACATTTCGAGCTAGAAATAATGATTTGGAGCAATTCTTAACAACTGAAGGAGATTTCACGTACTGTAAAGGTGTTGATTGCCTGATGGATGCATTAAATATGAGGCATATTCCTGATCAGTGGCGACTATTCATTGATGCTTCAAAGACGTCTTAAAGCAGTACTTTTACATAACGGAAATAAGTTTCCTTCCATTCCTGTGGCATATGCTACCAACACAAAAGAAACATATATGAAATATATGAAAAATATATGAAAAATATTTGGATGGGAGTAGATTATAAGAAATACCAGTGGGAAGTGTGCCGTGATTTCAAGGTAATTGCCATTTTATTAGGACTGCAAGCCGGCTACACCAAGTACTGTTGTTTCCTGTGCGAATGGGATAGCCCCGTCCGATAGCCCAAAAGACAGTCCGAGAGCCCAAAAGACAGTCGTTAATACCGTGATTCAAAAATGTTGCACATGAACCATTGATAGAGTGAAGCAAAATTTTAGTAGCCCCACTAAATATAAAACTGGGGCTTATTAAGCATTTTGTAAATTTTTTAAATGTGAATGGTTCTGTATTCACTTACGAGAAAAAATCCCAAGGCTCAGTTATGAAAAAGTGAAAGCAGGTGTATTTGTTGGATCTCAAATCAGAGCACTTTTGAAAGACCATCAGTTTGAAACAGTGTTAAGTAAAAAAGAGAAAGCAGCATGGGAATCCTTTAAAAATGTTTGAATAATTTTCTGGGAAATTGTAAAGCTGAAAATTTTGAAGAACTTGTAGAAAATCTAATGTACTCGTATAAAAAGCTGGGAAGCAATATATCACTAAAAATGCACTTTTTAAATTCCCACCTGGACTTCTTCCCTCCAAACTGTGATGACATCAGCGATAAAGATGGTGATCGATTTTATCAGCACGTTTCAATGATGGAACAAAGGGAAGTGCTCGTGATACAGAATAACATAGACGGCACAAAAGAAGTCGCCGTTAAGGTAACAATTGTTTTTCGATGCTTTCATTTTTTCATATTTTATTGTAACTTACATATAATAAGTGATATTATCTTAAAAACAAGAGCTAACCAATCAATTTAAGTATCATTTTCGTGTTCAGTGACCTAAAAACACAAGAAAACCGTATTCTTTTTACCGTAACATTCAACTTTTCAGAATTTGTAGAACAGTGTATTCCGTTTGCACCCAACAACAACATACTCTGTGAAATTATTTTTGCAAACGTTTACTGTCATTAAAATGATGTGAACAGAAAAATAGGGTTTAGCTAGAATCGTTTGTAGAAGCTGAAGATACAGTGACAGAGAAAGTCACGTGAAATAAGACACATATTTTAATGTTGACTTTTATAATTTATATTAAAAACATCCATTAACTCCCAAATTCATACATGCAGACTCTGCGAATGGTAGAGAAATATTCTAAATAGAGAAAAATTCCTCGCTCTAGTAACTGTGCATTGAAAATCCAGAACGCTGCCCACAATGGACCACAAAGATAGTCCGGAATAATTATATTGTGACTAAATAAGGCAATGATTGCATTTCACTGTAATGTACAGTTTAAAGTGGTACATAGCTGAGTAACTCGAGTACCGCTTTAAGCGTTGTATATATGTCTGTAACCACTCTAGATATCGCAGCAACGAATTATACATTTGCAGCACACTAAATTTCATTAGAGCACAAAAGCACGAAAATGATGATCTGGAAGTACAGGATTAAAAATTAAATGCTCTAAAGTGTTCATGAATATTCAAGGAACGTTGCACGCGAAGCTTAAAAAGCGGATTTGTGCCATTGCGTGCTGATACTTAACGACCTTTACGTCTCTGAAAAATAAGGTATCGCAGCAACAAATGTCACCCAGGCGATGCCGTGTTTCTCTCCCGAAGTGATTACCATATAAACGAGAGAGTTACAGAAATGTAAAACTGAAAGCTAGCCTTGATTGTTTTGTAACTGTTTACCAGAGCAAAACAAAATAAGGACAAAATGAGGATTTATATGATTTCATAAGATGGGTGTTTCAATTTATTATCTGTGCATGTCAGTAAAATACAGTGACTAGCACATTTTCTTAAGTAAAGTTATAAAATTGTTTGCTTTTCTAGTCTCCTAGCTCCTCACATAATTTCCCACTTTCTGAAGGGAGCTAATGATGTTCAGACCACAGATTCTGATGATTTAATTGTTGCACAATAGGTATTATTGTATATTCATTCTTATAAAGGATCCCAGTTTACGAAAATACATCTTTCTTACAAAGGTAAGAATAATTTTTTTCGTAAACACCTCACCTTATTTCTCGACGTAGTCTTTATTGATGGCTATACACTTGGTCCAGCGATGTTCCAGCTTGTTCATCCCGTCGGAAAAATAGATTCCGTCAAGGTCTGCAAAATACTCGTTGACGGTGACTATTACTTCTTCATTTGATGAAAATTGTTTACCACCAAGCCAAATTTTCAAGTTTATTAACAGGAAGAAGTCACTTAGGGCTAAATCTGGTGAATAAGGTGGATGAGGAACGAGTTCAAAGCCCAACTCATGCACTCTCGCCATTGCTGATGTGTACGGCGGTGCATGATCCTGGTGATAGAGCACACTTTTGCGTTTCAATGTCGGTCATTGTTCAGTCAACTCATGTTGCAAACGATCCAACAATGAAGCCTAATAGGCTCCAGTTATGGTTATGCCTTTTCATAAGTAGTCTATGAGAATTATTCCTTGAGAATCTCAAAAAAAAAAAAAAAAAAAAAAAAACCTCTGGCCATCACCTAACCAAGTGACAAAATGGTCGTTGTCTACTTTGGTGCACTTTCACCAGCCTTTGTTTTGACTGCTGTTTTGACTCTGTTGTGTAATTATGGATCCAAGTTTCATCCACGGTCACAAATCGGTGCAAAAGGTCTTGCGGATTGCGATTAAACATTGCCAGACGCTCAGTAGAAGTGTGTTTCCGGATGCACTTTTGGTTGTCTGTGAGCAATCATGGCACCCTTCTTGCACACAGCTTTTTCAATGCCAATTTTTCATCCAGGATATTGTGTACTCGCTCAGTTGCATAACCAGTCCGCATGAACTTCAGTCAATTCAGTTTTGAGTTATGCAGCAGTACAGCCCTTCAAATCAAAATGTTTAGTAACAGCACGAGACTCTGTTTTCCCATTCTTAGTCGCAGCTATTACACTGACCAGTTCATATGGCTGTTACAGTAAACTGTGTATTGTAGCACATTCAAATTTTCTGCAGAATCTTTTGAATTATCAAGCTTACCATCCTCAAAGTTGCAACAAAAAATGTCCATCTCTTTAAGGAAATTTACCAGACTTATTAAACGACCCTCGTATTTAGGTCATTTTCTACAAGCATTTTAGTGTTTGTTTCTTTTTTGAACTTTACATCATTATTTCGTAATATTCTTGCTCATAGCGTTTTTGTTCATTTTCTTGCTGCTACATAAAGTAGGTATGAAAGGAGTTTTATATTACTGACAGTTTACGCAAGGATAACGTTTAAAAATTTCACTATTTAATTGACCAGTATGAGTGTTTTGTAAATGTTTACTCGCATTCGTAGCAAACAAACTTCACATGGTTAGTATGATATTGTGACTTTGTGGGATCGTGAAATTAAAAGTCCAATTGCACAAACTCAAAATGTTCTTTACTTCCACCGAATTACAGTTGGAACACTTGCTGATTACATAGAATTACTTAGCGCACACAATTACAATCCACCAGTTCGTCTGTCACAGGTCCATTCCACGCTCACAATTACGTACAACTCCTCTGATACACGTACACCGTCTTCCAGTCCATTCGCTAACCCTGGCGCTCCTCACGGCTGCTCGCCAAGAACTGACTGACTTGTCCACTGCAGGCCTTATATAGGGAAGATCGCCGTTTCTGGAAGGTTCGCGGCTCGCACAATTATCCCGATATTTGCAGACGTCTGGTGGGAGGAGAAAGAGCCGGTATAGGGCTCGTACCGCTCTTCTAATCATCCCCTCAGTTCGTGACATGAGATAAATGGGTAGGCGTGGCCTCAATGCTTCCCATTTGGCCCTACTGCCAGCCGGTTCTATCGGGAATTCCGACGTTCGGGTGACAATATGCATTGTTTGCAGTGATTATTGTTAGCGGAGCAGGTATAACTACTGTTATTAATTCATTATAGTAGGTGAGCCAGCTGCCCCTATTTATTCTTAGCTTTGCAACCCACAGTTTATAGTCTAAAGTGAAAACATTGACCCTTTTAGCATAAAAACCGTTATTGCAACTCTGCCCTTCTATTCGGTACTCTACGCTCCCAGCATTATTACTTACAGCCCTAAATGAACACCAAGAAGTTGAGAAAAACTTAAACAAATGACTTCTTTTCATGCATATAATACTACCAAAATGCTTTTAATAAACCATA
Organism: Mantis religiosa; assembly: GCA_030765055.1. Taxonomy (NCBI): domain Eukaryota; kingdom Metazoa; phylum Arthropoda; class Insecta; order Mantodea; family Mantidae; genus Mantis; species Mantis religiosa. The sequence goes on along the minus strand of CM060950.1, from coordinate 265,068,020 downwards.
AAATATAATAGAGCAGCGCTTTTCCAAAGAGCAACAGAGAGAACTTGGCAGCTGGAGTGGGTTTGCTTGCTGGAATGTGGTGATACGAAAGCTAGGATCGAGACGACGTTGCGTTGTTTTGCTTTCTTTTTTCTTTCTCCCAATCATTATTGTCTGTATTTTAGTTAATTATTTGTTTATTGTTCCTATTGGTTCACTTTTGAGCCGAATACACAAGAATTACAATCCGATGATTAGAGATCTAAAGGGATTTGCTCACCATATAAGTTACTCCGAGCTCACTCTAACGACAGGTAGTTGCGGCCCTTGCCCTTTAAAGGGTAACTTTTATTAAGGATCATGTTTATCTTTGTGGCCCTTACAATCTGTACGTCTGTGGTGTTGTGAATCATGTTACGTAGTTGGCTTTCATTTTTAAGTGAATATCGACGCCATTAAATCTATTAGCTTTTGCTTCATACTTGTATCTTATATTTCACTTTGCATTTGTGAAATGTTTGAAATTTGATTGAATGGCTCAAGCACAATCCCGACCATAATAAAATATCTACTGCGAACGATATTATAAATGCCTTCTGGTGGAAAACATGGCTATGATTGTATTTTGTAAACACATATAACGTTATAAAAATTATGTGCATTATAATATCAAATTATAAGCCCCAAGAGATAAAATAAAGGGTCATAAAATTTCTGAGTTTATCGCAAAGGACCTGAACTGAAGTAACCTGTATGATACCATTTAGCCAACGCCACTTTGCGAGAGAAGGTTCCTATACGAATAAGTAAACTCAGACCTCATCACCCATCTCGAATCTTAACGCGCTTTTTACAGCTTCATACATTGTTTTGGGCTCATTTTGATAGTTTCAACACAAATAAAGAACCTATATCCGCAATTACAGTGCTGTAGTAGCCAAAAATCACCGTAATTTGTGACAGAACCGAAAACTATCTACCTAATGCCTAGCATTTTGCACATGGCTGTACAACGATAATACGTGTTGGCAGAAGATTTAAATCCAATTTGTCCCACTGTTAACATCTGCCATTTTGTATTCCAATGTTATTGTCAACTAATGCATGTGATTTGTTGATCCTTCAGGGGTGTGTTTAAAGTTTTGTGTATGTATGTGAGTGTGTGTGTGTGTGTGTGTGTGTGTGTGTGTGTGTGTGTGTGTGTGTGTGTATATGTGGATAGAAGTTTGTAAACTCTCTAAAATTACTACGGCTCTCTGTCTGGGTGTGATGTTTTTGGAATTGACATACATAGTGATTGCTTTCTGTCCCATACAACACTTATGCACTGAGTTATCTACCCTTTCTGTATAAACTACTTTGCAAATCATCCATTAAAAGACATTCAAGACAGGCGTAAGTCACATATTTCGCTTAGCACGTTGCATAAATTCAAAAATAAATACGACACAATCTGCATGGTGTGAAGGACAGAATGCTACTTCGAACAACAGAACGGCGGACATTTTCCCAATGCTTTTTAACGCCATTGTTTGCCCACTATGATCTTTTTGCTTTTTCTTATCTAACAGATTATATGTATACACACATTATATATACATACATACATACATACATACACCAGGTGAGTCACCTGCCCCAATTTATTTTTGAATTTATGCAATACAATAAGCAACATATGTGACTTATGCCTTTCTTGAATACATTCTAAAGGGGGATTTGTAGAACAGTTTATGGAGAAGGGTTAGATAACTCAGTGCATAAGTGTTGTATGGGACAAAAAGCAATCACCATGTATGTCGATTCCAAAAACATCATACCCAGATAAGAAAGCTGCAGTAATGATTTGAGAGAGTTTACAAACTTTTATTCATTACCGTACATTCAAACACACCTTGAAACTTGCCCTTGAAGGAACAGCCTATCACATGCAGCAATTGACAATAACACTGGAACACAAAATGGCAGATCTACACAGTCGGACCAATTGGATTTAAATCTTCACCCAGCACGTGTTTTCATTGTACAGCCATTCCAAAAAAATGTTAAGAATTAGGTAGATACTTTTCGCTTCTGTCACAAATTAAAACCGTTTTTAACTCATACAGTGATTGTAATGGAAGATGCAGTTTTTTATTTGTGTTAAAACTACCAAAACGAGCTCAAAGCACTGTATAAAGCTGTAGACAGCGTATAAAAGTTCGAGGTGGGTCTTAGAACAGCTGTTACTTAATTCATATAGAAATTTTCCTTAGCAACGTAGCGTTGGCTAAGTAGTATCATACGGGTTACTTCACTAGTATGCCCGTTTGGCTTTGGTTCAAATTCTTCGTGATGAGATGAAACATTTTATTACCCTTTGTTTTATCTCTTGGGGCCTATAATATGATATTATAATACAAATAACACATTTGTAACATGTTTACAAAATACAATAGCAACCATGTTTTCCGCTGGAGATGGTCATAAATGTGTACTTCCTAGTAGATATTTTATTATGGTGGGTATTGTGCTTGAGCCATTCAAACAAGTTTCAAACGTTTCACAAATGCAAAGTGAAACATAAGATATAAGCATGAAACAAAATCTATTAGATTTAATGTCGTTGACATTCTGCTAAAAATGAAAGCCAACTACGGAACATGGTTTACAATACATATACCGTCCAGATTATAAGGGTCCTAAAGTTAAACATGATCCCTAATAAAAGATAAAGATAGCCCTTAGTTACCCTTTAAAGTTCAAGGGCCTCAACTACCTAAATTTAGGATGAGCTCAGCCCAACTTATACGGCGAGCAACTCCCATATGTCCCTAATTATCGGATTGTAATTCTTCTGTCTTTCGCTGACAAGTGAACCAATAGCAACAATAAACAAATTAGTAGCTAAGATACAAACAATAAAGATTGAGAGAAAGGGGAAAAAAAGAAACACTACGAAAGTCGTTTTGAACCTAGCATTCGTATCACCACATTCCAGCAAGCTAAACCTCGCCTGGCTCGGTAGCGTGAATGGTAGCGTGTCTGCCTCACGTTCAAAAGGGCCCGAGTTCGAATCTCGGTGAGAATGAGTTAACTGGATAAGGTTTTTTCCCGGGGTTTTCCCTTATCCTGAAAGACGAATGTCAGGTAACTGTAAGCTCCATGGACCCCGGACTCATTTGAGCATTATTTCACCTATTTCATTCATCGTCCGATATGACTTAAGGTTGGAGGACGTAAATTGAAAAAAAAAAGGCTAAAGTTCTCGGCCAGCTGTCACGTGCTCTCTGGTACCCCTTATGAAAGCATTCGTTTGTCACCGTGTTAGTCTTATATGCATGAAAAACCATTTCTTTAAGCTTTTCGCAAATTCTTGGTCCTCATTCAGGGCTACAAGTATTAATATTGGGTGACTGGAGTACCGAATATCAGGACAGAGCTGCAATAACGGCTTTTATGCTAAAAGGGTCAATGTTTTCACATTAGACTATAAACTGCGTGTTGCAAAGGTCACAATAAATAGCGGCAGAAAACTCACCTGGTATATATTATACATGATGTTAATGAACTGACATCGAAATATTTCCCGAGCAAGTAGAGATAGGTATCTGAATCAAGTAAATTGAGATAGGAGTCTTATGGCCTTTTGGTTCAAATGTGGAAGTTACGGCTATAAGTTTCTAAAGTGCCAGTGCGCCACTGATAACACTTGAGTGGACAACTCTGCAGCATTTCCCCGGTTGCTTATTAATTTTGTGGCAACCTTAGGGAGTTTGCAAATCTCATTGATTGTTTTGTGGTTGTTGATGTTTGATAGGTTGATTCATTAGTGCTGGGATTCCTCTCCGGTCGTGTCCACGGCTGCTCATCTGCTATTGTTTAGATAGAGTACGTTGGATACGGAGATCTCAGGGCAGTGTGACGAGGGACAATATCAATAAATAGTAGACTAATTTCACTTTATTCAATATATTTACATCTTTAATTATAGTGTGCTGATGAAAAATGTTTCCACTTCTGACGCACCATGAATTTCTTTACATGTTCTAACACCTTGGATTTCGCACTGGGACTGTTTACTGCTTTTGTTTCCCAGTTCCTTTTACCTGCTTATATCTCTTCGTAAGGGGTGAGTGCATTGAACCACCCAAAGCCTTCGTCCATTTATGTACCGTTAGGTTTGTCTTTTGAAATGTCTAAATAGCATTCCTTCCAAGTAGTGAAAGCATTCGTTCGGTGGAACATTTATATACTCATATGATACATTATTTTACATTCACATATTAAATTTAAATATATATCCATTCACATATTACAGTTATATATTTATATCCCTCTCGTCTTTATGAGTTATCATTATTACACTTATCTTAATGAGTTACTTATAAATAATGTTTCATATGCCCTTATAAGACAAACAACTAAATTTTTATACAGTTTATATAATTCTGCTTGTCTTATAATTTTCTTCACCATAAATTCACTCGAAAGAAGTACGTCATTTTCTAGTTATAATTCATCCATCTGTAAAACTCATTAAGATTCCTGAAATGATCACTGTAAACACTGTGTATCGTATTCCATACTGGCTCACATTTTAGCCTAACAAGAATGTCTGTCAAAAATAACTACCCTTCCCACAACTAAATTTAAACAACTATCCTTACATATTATTTTTCTTACTCTAGATTTCCTATTAAATTCTATCACGGTTTCTTACTATTTTCTTACAACTATATCCTGGTCTCTTACAATTTTCTTATAATGATTTTATATAACAGATCGTGTCAATTCTTCTAATTGTTCTTTATACTATTATCACAGATGTGCTTCACGACTGCTAATATACTTTCCCACAGCTTCCTTCCTTTAATTTTGTTTCTTTTTCTTCTTCTGAAAGGCTTCGTAGTTTTTTATACTTCTTCAGTAATTCCTTATGAAATATTCCTGGAATTTTACTACTTTTTTCATCCATGATTTCTACGGTGTCTGTCAAAAAAAAATAAAAAAACTTTGGTGACCTTATATGGACCTTTAAAGTATAACATGAATCTCTAGTTTTCCTTCTTAATTTTACTTGAAAGTGTTTTATTTCTTAATAGGAGTAGATCACCCTCTTGAATCTTCCATTCGATTCCATTCTCCTTTAAATTATGCCTTAATTTTCTTATGATTGCTCTCTTCTTGATTCTTTCAGCCGCAATCTAGCTTATCTCCTCTGCTTCTATTTCAATGTTTTCTTTTACATTTATAGGTTGTTGATCTTTACTTCCTATTGTATTGATTATCTTTCCTTTCATGATTTCCACAGGCCTAATACCGGTCACTGGACTTAGCGTTTCATTCAGAATTCTCTCAATCTGTGAAATATATGAAAACCATTGGCTGTGGGGAGTATTACAATGCATTCTCAAAAATATCCCTATATCTTTGATCGATTTTTCTTCTGGGTTGGTCTATACCTCGAACAAAAATATTGCTTAATCCCAACGTCTTTGATTGCTTTCATAAGTTTGTTTCAGATTGTGGGCTTCGCACATTTTAACTGCATTAATGACAATTTGTCATTATGAGTTTCCGTTGCTAGCCTAGAAGTAATGAGTGACGTTGGTTCGATCTCAGAAACAGGTTGTACACGTGGCTGAAAAATATTGATCCTGTTCTCGCTACAGGTGAAGGTTTCCTCAATAAACATTTGTTGCAGAAACAGCTGACTTTATGCTAATTCTCTTTCTTCAGTAGCCATGTCTACAGGACACATCCTTTCTTCAACGAACTTTGTATAATCTGATTCTTAGCACTACAGATAACAATAACTTTATTTTCAAAACCTCTTTTAGCTTTATTCTAATCCAGAAAATCACAGCCAATTATCGCATCACCGTTTACCTCATTAACTACTAGAAACATTGTTTCAAAACACGTATTTTCAATCTCAACTTGTAACAACCATTGTCTTTTATTAATTGTGCCGATCGTCCAATGGCTCTTCTGCATACTAATTTTGATGTTGGTGGGCTCATTATTTTCCTGCCTTTGTTTATTAAATGAAGATATAACTTCTGTGAACATACACTGGCGGATGCGCCCGAGTAAACACTATGTATACTTCATCATACAATTTAACCTTAATATATGGGGTATCAAAGTCGTCTTTCTCATTTCAGTTAACTTTAATTTCACGAGTATCAATAACATTCCGTACTAGAATATTGGGGTCTGTTTGTGAATCCTTTGTGACGCTTCTATGACCCTTGTCCATTACATCATACTTCAGTTTTCCTGCTCCCGGTTTTCATCCATTTGTGGTCGGCCATTTTGAATAGGAGCTACAGTTATTTCTTGCTAGGTTCCTGGCATTTCACGACCTGTAGTGAAAATTTTGTCTCTGACCTCTGTTTGAAGTTTCATCCTTGGACCGATATCCCACGTTTTCATTCCTCTATTCTCGGCTATATCTTCCTCGATAATAATTTGTTCTGGTTACTCCCACGTTACTGGTTTCTGAACTGCGATTCTAGTTCTACCTTCACAAAATTGATTGATTCCCTGTGCTCACGTCTAGGATTATTTCTGTCTGGATTATATCGAAATTGCTGGAACTGATGTTGATATTTCTCTCTTAGAGTTATTATTTCTATATTGACCTCGGTACCCAGAGCTTCCATTTGACTGATAATGGTTTTGTCTAGCATTTGGTCCCTGGTAGTATTGATTTCTAGGCTGATACATTACTCTCGTCCGATTTTCTAGCGCAGATACCAAATCAACAATCTCTGTTATTTTCTTGGGTTCTGCTATCAAAAGAGGAAAGAGGAAAGTGATTAGTTATCAAATTGGTTCTTTTCTGAAATTTTAGGTCTGAGACGTTTGATGTATTTAGATTGATGTAGTATATGATCTACCATACTCATGTTTTCCCTATGAGAATACTGTCCGCAACTAAGCTTTGCGCGTAGTTTATGCTGTTTACTTGCATTCCAAAACAGGTTCAAGAAGAGATATTGGAATTGTTAAAAATTAGATTCAGGTCCCATTGATATTTGAACCCAATTTAAAGTACGATTATCTAGACATCTACGAACCATTATCAGTTTAAATGCATCCGGTACATTTTTCATTTTAAGTACTCTTGAAGTTGTTCTATGAAGCATACAGGACTATCGTCATTTGGTTCAGAAACAATGGGTAATGGCAAGTAATTCAGCACAGAGCTATGATAACTTTGTGGAACTGGTTCTGTCAATATACTATTGCCATCAGTTACATTGTGTAAGTGTCTGCATTGGTGCAGTGTCTGCGTTGATGGGCCCCGTAGTAACACATATGTGGTTAGATATAATGGAGTTTGTTCCTCCCTGATTTAAACTTTCACTTACATTAACAGGTTGTACATGGCTCTCAGTAATGTTAACATGCAATATATTAACTTTAGAAACTAAATTCTCAATTGTTTTCTGGGAATTACGAGACACTGAACCCTGTTCACTGATCTCATATTCCAATTTATTATTTGTACTCTTTACCTCATCTTCTAATTTCTTTAATATATCCTGATTAGCAGAATTTAACTTCTCGTCCCAGATTTGCTCATTTTTTTTGTTGTTGTTAAATTTTCTTATCTAAACTAGACATATCACTACTCAAGCTTACATACACAAGCTGCATATCGTACTTAGTTTTACAATTAGATCTTTTAACTCTGATCCCTGTCTCAGAATTTAATAATTTAATAATTTGTCATTTTGTTCTACATTTTTTTTAACCTGTACAATATCTTTTGAGCTCTTTACAATTTCTTCCAATAATCTATCTTCTTGGATGGACGTTCCCTTACAAATTTAACTTACAATGTTCTTAAGCCTATCCTGATTTTCTTTGGAAACCTGTTTTACACGCTTTTCTACTTCAGCAAGTGTGTTATTTAATTGACACACTATCTTTTGTATTTCTTCTTTGAGTTCATCCCTAATTCTTTTACCTTCTTCCCTACCTTCTTGACCCTGTTTTTCTAATTTCTCAGCTATTGATTTACCTTGTTTTTCTAATTTCTCATCTATGATTTATCCTGTTTTTCGAATTTCTCATCTAGTGATTTATCCTGTTTTTCTAATTTTTCATTTATTGATTTCATCATTTCTATCAGTACATGGAATTCACTCTTCGACTGTTTGGCTACCAGCTGTGAATCTAAACTTTCTACCTGATAATTTCCTGGGTCATTCATACTCAGCACTACATCTGGGTAAGCTACCTGCTGGGGTTCCTTATCTATTTCTGTTGGGAATGTATTCACCACTACTGCTTCTACTGTTGACATTTCTACATCTGACATTTCCCTACAAATTATTTTCCTATTCTTAATAATATATAGAACTTGAAAAGATATTAAATAACAAACCCTTTAGAATTTTGTTTTGTTTAGATCTGACCTTTTCTTTTTGTCTTTTACTCCGTCCCATAGAAATGATGTTCACTGATCCTCGATGTAGGTGTACAGTTGCTCTGAAACCTCTGCCCCTTTCTTCCTCAAGTTCTTTCTGTGTTCCTTGTTGCGATGAGAGGTGATGTAGTGATGGTCATCTATGATGCCCGATTCACTTCTTTCGCGTTCTAAGTTGGCGTTTCCCAGGCGTCTTTGTCTGCTGTGCTCTCTTCTTTCTTCTCGTACTAATTCATCAACACTATGATTGTCTCTCTATTCCTTCGTGCCCTAAAGTTGGTCGGCATTCTTTGCAGCATTTCCCCGGTTGCTTATTAATTTTGTGGCAATCTTAGGGAGTTTGCAAATCTCATTGATTGTTTTTGTGGTTGTTGATATTTGATAGGTTGATTCATTAGTGCTGGGATTCTTCTCCGGTCGTGTCCACGGCTGCTCATCTGCTATTGTTTAGATAGAGTATGTTGGATATGGAGATCTCAGGACAGTGTGACGAGGGACAATATCAATAAATAGTAGACTAATTGCACTTTATTCGAATATTTACATCACTCATTATAGTGTCCCGATGAAAAATGTTTCCACTACTGACGCACCATGGATTTCTTTACACGTTCACACACTTTGGATTTCGCACTGGGACTGGCTACTGCTTTCGTTTCCCCCCTTTTTTTAGGGGCGGCCCCACACCCGCCGCCCCCGGTGACGATCGTCCGCCTGGAGGCTACATTGTCTCCCCATGAACATGCAGTTAGTAATCTAACATGCAGCTACGGAGAGGTGCGTGGTTAATATTAATCGTGCAATTACATAGTAGTAGAGTAACGAGTTTGTCGGGTTCCGCGATCGCACCCCGCTTAGTATAGGTTAGTTCTACTCTTGCTAGCTCACATGCCTGCTAGCGGGTAAGGAGTGTTAACCGGCGTCAGCCATGGCAAGCCTGGACTGGCTCCCGGTGGTTAGTACGTGCAAATAGCTAAGTTAGGTTATATCTCTTTGTCAGGGGTGGGTGCATTGAACCACCCTAAGCCTTCGTCCCGTTATGTACCGTTAGGTTCATCTTTTGAAATGTTGAAACAGCATTCCTTCCAAGTAGTGAAAACATTAGTTCGGTATGCCCCTTGAGACAGAAACCGCAGTTCGGGTCAGAAACCGCAGTTGGGGGAACAAATCCATTAACTTAAAGAATGTGTCAAGGGGTCGAGGAAGGAAACATTCCCCTAAGGAATGTGAGAAGAAGTCTGAATATTTCTTCACATGACCCCGAAGGTCAAAAAGGAGGGACAGAGGGGTGAGAGCCTAGTAAGAGTAAAGAAATAGGAAAACGAACCTCCAATAAAAATGGTTATGCATCACGTGATACGGGCGGAATAGTCACGAAAATAGGAAAGGGGCGTGCTAGATAGTCTGCGGTAGGGAAGGACGCTGAGAATGGAGAAAAAACGCGACACTTCATCGTGGATCGTTTTCGGGGAAGGTGTTGTAACGAGCAAGTTGTTTGGGAGCAAAGTTGTAATCTAAATGTTATATAAATAAACTGGTGGGAAAATCAAGGAAGCAGAGTGTATCTTCATTTGATCGCTGGACCCTGAAATGGAGTCGCTCTCCCATACTGATCGCTAGTCCGGAGCATAATCGGTCTTTCGGTGTAGAATCCTTTATATCCACCGATTACCGCCTCAAATGGCACCCAACGTGTCTTAACCACCCAGCGAGCTTCCACAACCACCAACATCTCCTTCGAGACCATCACTCCGAGAACGAGATTACCGTCCGGAGACAACACCCAGAGCAACAGACGCAGAGAACGAGATTACCGCCCGGAGACAACACCCAGAGCAACAGACGCCGAGAACGAGATCACCGCCCGGAGACAACACCCAGAGCAACAGCAGATCACATCACGACATCGTAGACGGACACCGTGGACAAGGTTAGCTGAGCACGACAACAACAGGACAGCAACAACCACCACTTCCGAAGGAGGTAAACACCAACAACATCACGAGTAAGTACCCTTTCCAAAGTCTTTCCACAAGGGGCACTCACTGTGTAGGACAAGTCTGGCAGTGACACTACAGACTGTGTAAAATTTATATGATCCTGAGAAGTGGCAGGATAATTAGCGCAGACATGGAGGAACAAATCCAAGGGCAGCCCGGAGATATCGCTGTGCAGGAAATTAGTCCTGAGGCAACACTCAGCCTCACGGCTATGATGCAACAGATGCTCCAGCAGCTCCAAAGCAACCTAGAGACTAAGATTTCCGAACAAAGTCAACAAATAGAAAGTAGAATGTTAGAACATAGTCAGCAAATAGCAGCAAGAAACAGCATGTTAGAAAATAATTTAGAAGAAAAGATAGCAGAATACACAAACACGTTGAAAAGACAATTAGAAAGTAAAACAGAAGAACAGAATAAGCAATTAGCAGAAATTAGTTTAGGGCAGGCCACTATAGAGGCAGAATTTTTGAATATGCGCACAGAGGTGCACGATACACAAAAGGACATGGAAACCACCAGAGAGCAACTTACACAGATTTCACAGCATTATGATAATGTGCATGCCCAGTTGAGGGAGGAGATGCGAAACACCTGTGTCATAATACAAAATAGGCAGAAAGAAGCAGAAAATTCCACTCATAATGAATTGATAGCAATTAAAGCATCCCTGACACAGGCAGACGCAGCTCAACGCTCAACAAGACAGGGACCGATGAACACGTGCCAAAACACGTCTTCAACAGTACCTAGGGAAACATGTAATAGTGTTAGCCAAGGGAGCATATACAATAACTGTATAAACACCGGGTACCCTAACCATTTTCACTTGTTAAATGAAATAACCGTGCCAACATTTGATGACGTGAGAGACAACGCGAAGCGTTACATAATGGACCTAGAGTATTACTTTCAGCTCAAGAACATTCCAGATGATTTTAAGATGATAATAGTTAAACGAGGCTTGCAGGGGCGGTCACTGACTTGGTTTAGGCTAGCAGTAGGTGAGCACACCAGTTACACAGACTTCAAACAACACTTTTTGACAAAATATTGGAATGGCGCAACACAATATGCTGTCCGAACGAACATAAATACAGGAAAATATCCACACAGAGGACGATCCATGGTGGATTACTTTCTAGACTTAGCGCAACAAAGTAAAATGTTGGACCCTCCCATGGAACCTCAGGAATTTATTAGTTTAGTTACGCGACACTACCCAGAACAGATAAAAAACCATTTAACTGTCGCGCGACCCAGTACAATTAGCGAGACAATCGAACTTTTGACGGCACTAGAACCACCCAGGACTGAACTGAACCCAGGACTACGAGATGACAGGATGTCGCAACATGCCCAAAACTTTAGTGGGACGAGGGCATACAACACTGGAAATGCCAGACATAACGACCAGACACACCCCAGAGACCGGTACAGAGACCAGGTACCCGCGTGTGACCACAGAAGACACAATTCCCGATATCACCAAAGACAACCCCGAGAAAATCCTCAACATCCCCAGCGAACACATTACATAAATTTCATGCGCACACAACGAACATATCCAAGACGACACGCCAATGACAACCATATTATCGGAGAGAGACGGTATGATGTTTTTCAAAGACCATACAAAAATTACTTACCCAGGGAAAATCCTGCAGGACGCCGATGGACCAATAATGGTTATGACCATGATAACCGACCACACACGACGGACCATCGAGCAGAACAAGCACCTCATGAGAACCATGAGTCAGCAAGTAAAGAAACAATTAGGAGTAGGTCCCCAACGACAAATTACAACAACGGTGCAAGGCCCAAACAAAAATGGTTTGCGAACCAGACATTTCTCCCAACCACCCACACATCCCTAAACGGCGCAAGTGAGACACACAATACGGAAAACTAAATTCGGGTAGGAGACCGTTTCCTTTTTCTGCCTCAAGGTATGTTAAAATAAATGGAAACACTAAAAATACGATTGCGCAACTACAGATACACGATGAGGATAAAGACTTGACAGTTGGAAACAATGCCGGAAACATGAACACGGATGCAATACAGCAAGACATAGCAGAAACGCCACAAATAGAGATCACCATAGCAGATGAAACTTTCCTGGCAACGCTAGACACTGGAGCGACGGCATCTGTCTGTAGTCTAAAATTCTTTAATCACTTGGAAGCTAAAGGCATACACCTACAAACGTTACCCACCAAAAATGTGTACGTACTAATGGCCATAGGAAGACAGAAACAACGTATACAAAAACAAGTTATGATTCCATTCACTTTAGGCCAAAGTCATGTGGAAGTCATTTTTTTGATAATACCGCATTTGGCTGTACAAGTTATTCTAGGAAGCGATTTCTTCCAAGCATTTCACGCAAAGATTAATTACCCAGCCAGAATTTTAACTATTCGAGGCAACAACGAAGAGTTTCCAATTCCTTTTTCCCAGCAGGCAGTTCCCAACATGCAATTAACAGAAGCCGAAAACCAATGGGAGGAGGAACAATTTTTTGTTCAATGCATTAATATAAGCAAAGATATTTACCTTGCGATTTTAAAGACTGAGGAAATTGTTAGCACACATGACAGTTGTAAAAGTTTTGACTTGATTAATGGCGAGGGAACTGACCTATTCGGCAGGCACGAAAAAGCAAGTTTTTCCCCTGTCACGATAGTAATAAATGGCTCCATGAGAGTGGGTGTGAGTGACAGACCCAAACAGCTGGAGGGAAAACCACCCTTAGAAACCGCATGTCCTTTCCTTGACCCAAATTTACAAATGCGTTCCAAATTAGGGGAGAAAGTGAATGGACTCACACACTTGGACGAAAGACAAAAGGAATCTCTTTTTTCTGTTCTGTGGAAGAACGGAAAAAACAGCTGTGATCATTGCTCAATTCGGTGACCGTTCTTTTGAGTTAGAAGATGTTAAGACAAACAAAAAATTAGGCAGGTATAATTTATCTTCATTGAGACCCTTTAGAGAATTGGCCATTGCCAACGACAAGCCATGATTTGACGCATCCCGAAGTCACTGACCTCATTAACTGTAAGGCAAAAATTATTGTAAAGCTAACTGTTTGACGCAAGTAGGATTGAAGTATAGAGATAGAGCGAAATTTTTGGGAAGTAAGAACCCGAGCTTAAACCAAATGCTACCCTTGTCTACACAAAAAGAATAAAGACACAATTGTAACAAAAAAAATTATATTTCCTGATATTAGAGTTTATATGTTTGTGATTCAAAATAACAAGAGTGTGATAGTGCACGAAGAAAGAAATCTGTGCAAGATATGCACAAGTGAGATGCGTGTGATAGTGTACGGAGTGTTAATTACCCACAATATTGCAATGAAAGTACCGAGCTGAAAAGACAAACATGCACCAACCAAATATGTCAATAAAAAAAGTGAAGGCAAATCCATTGTTCTGAATGCCAAAAGAAAGTGTAGACTTGCACAAGAAATGTAAAATACAAATAAACAGAAACATTTAAGGACTCATATATGTAACAATGTATTTCAGGGTATTGCTAGGTAACAATGCATTTAAGGATATGTGTATATCTATGTATGTATATATTTTGTCTCTTGTTCAGTGTATATGCAACAGCTCAAAAAAAAAAAAAAAAAAAACTCCTTGCTCGTTCGCGCGTTGATGGAACGAAGGCCGATAGGAAGTAACTTAGGAAGTAATCCAGTTCACATCATTTTTGTTGATTACTGTTTAGTGGGACTTTCGAAGGAATTTACAATTTTCCCAATTAAAAAAAAGAAATAAATAAGCAAACAAAAGAAAATGGCAACACTCCTCCGAAGGGCATTTTGAGACAGAAACCGCGGTTCGGGTCAGAAACCGCAGTTGGGGGAACAAATCCATTAACTTAAAGAATGTGTCAAGGGGTCGAGGAAGGAAACACTCCCCTAAGGAATGTGAGAAGAAGTCTGAATATTTCTTCACATGACCCCGAAGGTCAAAAAGGAGGGACAGAGGGGTGAGAGCCTAGTAAGAGTAAAGAAATAGGAAAACGAACCTCCAATAAAAATGGTTATGCATCACGTGATACGGGCGGAATAGTCACGAAAATAGGAAAGGGGCGTGCTAGATAGTCTGCGGTAGGGAAGGACGCTGAGAATGGAGAAAAAACGCGACACTTCATCGTGGATCGTTTTCGGGGAAGGTGTTGTAACGAGCAAGTTGTTTGGGAGCAAAGTTGTAATCTAAATGTTATATAAATAAACTGGTGGGAAAATCAAGGAAGCAGAGTGTATCTTCATTTGATCGCTGGACCCTGAAACGGAGTCGCTCTCCCATACTGAGCGCTAGTCCGGAGCAAAATCGGTCTTTCGGTGTAGAATCCTTTATATCCACCGATTACCGCCTCACCCTCGGGCATACAAGGAATCAATTCTTGCAAGAGCTCCACACGTTCGTAACAGGCTCTTGTCTATTCTTACAAGTTTTGCAAAACTCATATCTTATATATGCATATTGTAAGTATATTTCTCTCTCAATTTTCCCTTGCTTTTGCTCTTTCTCAATGTCTCTTTATTTTTAAATAACTTAAGGGGATGTTTAAAGTAATTGCATTTTTGTTTCACTATTGAGTGTTTCTGCGTAACCTGGTTTCCAATCATTACTATTGAACGTGAACACTTTCTGATATATAATGCATGCTTTACCCAATACCGTTTCACATAGTTTCAGAAACAGATGACGTCACTAAGCATATTAAATAATGAATGTTTTTCTAAATCTTAAAGCTTTCGGAAGCTGAAGGTCATCACAACTGGACAAGGGCAGACTCGTCATGGCGTCTCAAAAGAATGGAATATCGAGCAGACGACTAGAACATTTGTTCTTCTATTGAGGCGTTGGTTTACAAGTTCAAGTTGATAATTTATTTCAGAATGCGATGGGGTGGGGAGATTTTGTTTCGTGAAAATAATGCAATTCTCGAATAACACTGGCATTTTCATATAACTGAGGAATTCTTACAACGCGAACTTGTGACTATGGCTCAGATACTGTGATACACGTGCAGACACGGTTTTAGTTAATGTTTATAGAAACCTAAATTATAATGACAAACCCACATGGAAACAGAAAAGCAATTTCAGCAGAATTGGTCCTGTAGCGCATATCGACAGCAAGAAGTCGGATGAGTTTGCAACTGTTAACTAGAATGTGTAAACCTTACTGTTTGGCACAGTAAAGAAAGTACCCGGGGAATGAGATGCAGGGGATTTGGAGAAGGTTCCTACACTCTCCCAAGACAGGTTTTTGACACCCCATGTCAGTTCAGTTATAGACCATTCAAAAACATTCTGAGGGCTTCTACTTTTGTGAATAAATCTTCTCGGCTTTAGTGTACTGAGTGAATAGGGCGCATGTTTTTTTTTAACGCTTCTGATGCTTGTGTAGCATGAGTTCTCTGCAACGCACATTCATTGTCCTTGTCCCGCTGTGTAAGTGTGGCAAATTCCTCTCAGGAACTTACTTTGTGTTGGTGGACAGTAAACTATTAAATGTCGATCCCTAGTAAATAAACTGAGTTTAAAATGTCAAACAAGAACAAAAACCGGCTGGCCCCGTAGCTCAGACGGCAGAGCACCTGCCTACCGTGCTAGGGGTCCCGGGTTCGATTCCCGGCGGTCGGGGTGGGGATTTTTCTCCGACCAAGATAATCCCCTATCTTCCCCAGAGTCTGGAAGTATGAATGAGAGTGTGAATGTGTGCGTGATATAATGATTTAAAAAACAAAAAGATAACGAGTTAACACCTTCTGTATGTTCCAAAGGAGAACGGCCGCCGATATGACCATAGTAGTTAAAGGCGGGGTATAAATGGAGCAAGAAAAAAAAAAAAAAAAAAAAAAAAAAAAAAAAAACGTAATTTTCACTTTCCCCACTCATCTGTCAAATATGCAGGACTATTTTTTCTAACACAAGTGAGGTTGAGGGGTAGGGTGATTGATAGGTGGAAGGTGCAGCTGGAGACATGCTTGATAGGGTCTGGGAGACCGATAAGTTGTTACTTTACGGAGCTCAAACCGATGTACTTTAGTCAAATTTCTGCATTTTAAAACTACTTCTATGATTCTGTATTTTAATGAGCTATGCGTTTTTCCTCCAGTAATGTTTCGTTTACCTCCAATTGTTTCCAAATCTCTTCAACATTCAGTATATTTGAAAGTAACCTTAAGGAATATTTACAGTATAATTTTTACATGAATATCATAGGTGTATTAATTCAATCCGAATTCATAGAAATGTTTTGGAGAAATTTAGAAATTGCAAAAATTTGCATATAATCAGTCATTTAATCAGCGATGATTTTGTTAGAAATCTCTTCTGTGGAAGTTTAAATACTGTCTGATTTTACATACTCAAATAAGTTGTTTGTCTATATTTTGCCTTTTTTGTGTTTGCTGTTTAAAAATATACACAAAAAATAGATGCGTACTTACGGATATGTTTTTAATCTTTTTTTTTTCATTTAATGAATCAGAAAACGTATTGTCGCAAGCGTATTGTTGATCGACTCGGCGCCGGTGACTAGTTCAAAGAGACAAAATTGCAGTGTGTAGATGATAGTTTGCCGTAATGGCGGGGGGAAAGAGACGGATTTCTTGAGAATTCGCCTTTGTTCTAGCCGGGTCTTGATTTTTGGAGAACATACTGGAATGTGAGTAATCTATAAAAAAGGGAGACCACCCGCCAAGGTGAGTCAGTTGGTAATTGAACTCGCGTGCGTAAACAGCTGTGTGTTTGTGGTCGATGACCTTGCAAGTTGTATTGTGTATGTGACGTAATCGTGTTTCTACAGAAATAAAGTGCAATTTTTGGTGTTTGTAACCTGTACTTTTAATTTCACGAATCCACAAAGTCACAGTATATTTTCGTGAAATCTCGATATCAACTATTTTGTTGGAATATGACGCAATATTTGCTCTATCTATTATAGTGGGTCATATATATGTTATATGTAAAGCGTAGGCAGTATTCGTGATGCATTATGTGTTGACCAACTTTCTCCGAGCTATGACAAACTGATATTTTGCAATTAATTCCTACACGTGTAGCTTAATGACAAATGTCCTTATGGAAATAAAAGCCGAAAGCACTTAACTCTCGCGTCCAATTAGCGTTGTCACGAGAGTCGACCGTTCATCTTTCATTATGAAATTCTGTTAACTGGAACGAAAAAAGTAGGTTCCTAAGCAACCAGCCGCAAAATAATTTCCTCTTCCTCGCGTTCCTTTGATCTCGTCACTGCCACAACTTACTCTGCATTTCAGAGAACTTTTGTCTCCTGTGCGTTTAAACTGATTCAGAGAGTTATTTTTTGCCTTTTTTATAAATCTTTAGTATTTTATGGGTCTGCAAAAACTTCAACAGATATCGAAGATACCATGGCCCCTGGAAGTTATATAAAAAGGGGAAATGTCTTTTTCAGACTGTATACATTAGGAAACACATTTCGTTTCTTCTAATGTATCGTAGAAAATGTGTTTTATGTCAAACAAACCTTTGCGATTACACTATTTGACAAAAATAAACCTTTTTTCCTTTCACAAGAATTAAAATAACATTCTATAGAAGTATTTTTCGTGCTGAATTCAAATATAGGATGTTTTACAAATACATTTACAAACTTAAGGTATGGGTTCCTCACACCAAAAGAAGGAAAAAGGTTCATCAACATATGTCTCATAATCCTAGGTTTTCGCGTTATTCCTGTCACAATGAAAGTGTCAGTTAAACGGCATTCGGGGTCCAACTTCCAAACTTCATTTCTCTGTGCACTCATGGAAGGTTTTGACCTATTGTACTACATACGGTAGATGGCAAAGTGTTGCCATGGAGACTTGCTTACGTTTGTCATTTTTCTTATCAGACTGTCTTCAAAGTTTCAATTCTCTGGATGTAGTGAGCCAACTGCACGTGTTTCGTTCCACCATAGTTGGATATTCATTCCGTGAACAGGCAGACATGTCATCCAACCCTTGTCGCTGTTTATCGTCACCTTGCTGAGACAGGAACCGTTGCACCACGGACTATTGACAGAGGAACACCAAGAGTTGTTCGTACGCCGGAACGCGAAGAACAGACGTTAAAGTGTGTTAAAGACGATCCAGGTATCAGTACAACACAACTGACCGTGGCATCTGGTACATCACACGTGACAGCATGGAGGGTACTTCACGAGCAGCTCCTGTATCAGTATTCTTATTCAAAGTGTGCAGGACCCTTCACCTGCCGATTATCCACCATGGGATAACTTTTGCCGATGGTTTGTAGCAGATACAGCCAATCCATTGTGTGTCTCATCAGTTTTGTTTACAGATGAGGTAACGTTTGGGAGAGATCAAATTACAATGTCCACAACGTACACGTATGGGCAGATCGTAAGCCTTATGCTGTACTTCAGGCTAGACATCAGCAACAGTTTAGTCGGAATGTGTGGGCTGGCATTGTAGGTGATTGTCTGGTAGGTCCATACGTTTTACCACCACATCTTACTGGTGCTGTCTACAGGAACTTTATCCAGCACTCTTCCCGACCTACTTCACGAAGATGTGTCCCTACAAATAAGAAACAACATGTGGTTTATGTATGATGGGGCTTCAGCACATTTTAGTCACATTATTCGAGATGCACTGACTGGTATCTACCATGACCGATTGATAAGCAGAGGAGTTGCCATTCCGGATGCAGAAACGCTTCAGCGACTTGTTATGGAAGCCTGCGAAACCATTCGCCACCATCCCGGAGTCTGTGAAAGGATGCAACATTCCATGTTTCGACGAGTACAGATATGCATAGAAGCAAGAGGAGGACCTTTCGAGCATTTATTAAGAGCAGGGCCCGGAAGTTGTTGACCTAAAAATTCTCTAAAAATGAACTATAAAATGCCCTGAAAATATAAAAAATGCACATTTAATGTAAAAAGATGACCTAACAGTAACTAACAATTTCTTCCATAATAATAAATTATTAACTCTCACAGCCAAATAATGAATATATGGTTCGAATAACCACACTTTAAAATTAACTTTCTTAATAAATAATACAATTATTGCTGCTAAACAATAAATAAACTAAAATTCATCAAGTCCTTTTAAATTTTATAAAATGTGAAAAAATAAGTTACTGTAATCATTAGCCAAAACATACGTTACTTAGCGTTGCAGTACACCACAATGGTCATCTTCAAGTTATCAAAAGTAAAGGAACTGCAGTTGTCAGCTAAAACTGTTTTATACTTTAAGAAACTTTTCTCCACTTAAGACAAATTTTATAGGTGCATATTTGTAAAACACTTTGCCACTACCCGTTAAATCCTGTTCAAAAATCAATTCTGAAGTTTTATTCTCACAAACTGACAAACTGTTTGGTATCCTTTATTCCTATCCAACACTAATTTTACTTTCTGTCTAATTTTGTCCCCAATTTACAGTTTGTACCCTCTCTTCCGCAATCTTCAGCAACTCAATTGACTTATTCAATGTCATGCCACTTTCTTCAAGGCGGGTTACGGTACCCATCAAAAATGCAAAATTTTATTTAATGAAAGCTAATTTACCTTGGATTTGAGTATTAGAAATCCGATCCTGTGCATTCTCAATTTCCTTAGAATGTAGCCTATCAAAGCTATTCACCACTTATCTCACTATTTGAAAATTATCACATTGGTGCATTCATGCAGTTAACCATGCACCCCAGCATGTTAAAATTGGTGCCGGGGCAAAACTACATTGGGGACATTTTCTTTGAAATACATAGTTCGAGTTGGCGCTTTCAAAAATATTTTATTTGCCGTGGAAATTAGTGTATCTACTTCAGGAAATATTAATCTGACCCGTTCCGCAATTCAATGAAAAGCATGGGCCAAACACGTAACATACACCAACTTACTGTAAAATGACTGGATCGATTTTGCCACCTTTACCATGTAAGGCGCCGCGTCTGTTAGGAAGTGGAACACGTTGTCATGCTGTATTCCACTAAGCAAAAATAAACACATCGATTTATCGAACAGTCTGTATACCTGACAGTGGTTAACAGCTTTTCTTGTTGTGGTCATTTTACGTCCTCCAACGTTAAGTCATATCGAACGGTGAATGAAATGGGCGAAATGATGCTCAAATGTGTCCAGGGTCGATAGAGCTTAGAGCTACCCGACATTTGTCTTTAAGGATAAGGAAAACCCCGGTAAAACCTTATCTAGGTAACTCACCCTGACCAAGATTTGAACTCGGGACGTCTTGAACGTGAGGCAGGCATGCTACCAATTACGCTACCGAGGCCAGCGTGGTTAACAGCTTGCATAACCTTTGAGGTTGCAGATTAGAGTAGCTTTTTAAAAACCAGGATAAATATTTACGAATACACCGTGCTATTCGTCAAAGTGAGCTAAAAGGTTGTGATTGAGCACCATTTTTTTACCCTGGCGTGACAGCCCTAAGAGGGCCAAGGCCCACCAATCCGACTGCCGGCTTCGCGCTCACTTGTGCACGGCAGAGGTGGGCGATCAGCCAACCGATACGGGGAGGAAAGGTGATCAGCATCTCGGCATCCTCCAGCCGGAACTTTGCTTTTCGTGACCGGGGCCACTTACCTATATCTTCAGGATGCTAAGTGTGCACCGATCCCATACCCGGGACTTAAATCCGCTTTCCGTGGCCAAGGACCAAAGCATGCTGCCTTAGAAGACAGAAAAATACTTCAAATTAGTCATTCACAAAAGTTGTTTCTCTATTTAAGTGTGATAGCAGTACATTTTCGGTGCAAACATAGGTAAAGTACTAGGGAAAGTCTTCAAACTCTTAAGAAGCGCCTGTTTTTGTGATTCTTTGACTTTATTGGCTTGCCACCTTGGCACTTTCAAAAACTTGCGCTACCCTAAGTTCATATTTTCATTCACTTACTCAGAAATCAACGCTATTTGTTCATTGTGAATCCAAGGAGTCTGTCTCGTGAGGCCTATGGTGGAAAGAGGTGAGGGACGCAGCGGACGGTCTGAAGTTCATGGTTCGGAAAGGTCAGAAGCACCGCGGCTTAGTTAATGGAGATTGCTGTATTTATCAAACTCAAACCGAGGTACTTATTAGGTTAGAGATTCTATTAGCAGCACAGCTGGTCGCCATAGAATACCTTTGCAATTCAAGTGCCTTTACATCCTATGAAATAATACTGCCCAATTGAAAGCAGGAATAAGAATTGGAAAATTTAAACAAATAACAAGGAATATCTCTGAAATGGTTAATCCTTAAAAGCAAAATGTGTATGGCGTAATTTGTGTGTATTTAACGAGCTCTATATTTGTGTAATAAGATGTCTATCTGTTACGGTTTACTAGTTTGCAGAAGTTTTCCAGGATGAAGAGGTCTTATGTGAACACTCCCATAAAATTCAAGATATGCATTTAATTTCTCATCAAAATACGTTAAACAAATAGCATTATACTCAAAATTATTACAGGCATTTTTTATATAATCAAAATTTGGGAAGAAGTTCCATTAAAGGGTAGTATGGGTTAAGATGACTTTTTTGTTTTGAAACCTTCGTGTCAAATTCTTGGAAGACGCCAAACTTAAATACCAAGTTTGATATTCAATCAACTTTTCGTTTTTGACTTGTGCTGTTTACACACACACACACACACACACACACACACACACACACACACACACACACACACACACACACACACACACACACACACACACACACACACACACACACACACACACACTAACAAATACACAACATATGTATTTCCGGTGAAATATCGATAGTGACCTATTATTGGAATGCAATACTTCCCCTACTTATGTAATAGAAAAAGTAAAACGGATAGCTTTCAGAGTTCACCACATGTTAAACTGGAATCTCAAAATAAATTATTCGTTTTCCAGTTATGCTATTCAGGGACACACACAGACACATGCACACAAACATGTTTCTTCAAATACTCTCCTGTATTCAGATAATTTCAAAACATGTATCTTCGGTGAAACCTCGATATTGCATTAATGAATGGAATACTACTTTCTTTACGTAGATTAGATATGTTTATATCTCGCTTTAAAATCTTTGTGGACTTCGGTATATTTGATCAAGAATTGTAAACTCTTTTAAAGTAGCTCGGTTAGAAGTTAATTCTGCTGAACAATGTCAATAGAGGGCCATCGAAACAGGAACGGCTTTACA
>CM060950.1:264982881-265040381 GCA_030765055.1 Mantis religiosa | reverse complement strand
TTCCCAGACAAAATATTGTTATAGAAAAATATGCAGATTTCGTTAAAACTCACCATTCATATAGAATACGATTTTATGTTTGAGTGAACCATTTTAAAGGTATATATTGCTATTTATTTGAATTTTCCAAGAA
The DNA here is from genome assembly GCA_030765055.1 of Mantis religiosa. Lineage (NCBI taxonomy): Eukaryota > Metazoa > Arthropoda > Insecta > Mantodea > Mantidae > Mantis > Mantis religiosa. The sequence continues at coordinate 265,040,248 of CM060950.1, read as the reverse complement.
CTTAGCTCTTTTGAATTGGAAAGTCGTTATTTCTGTAGGTATCCCCTGAGCATGAAAAAAGAATACGCCGACCAGGTTTTAGAATATTTGGCAATAGCTGTATTCGCCCATTCCCATTTTACTATAAGGAAATGCCTAATTAAAGATTTATACAAGTGGCAATCTCGATTAACATGGAATAGATACTGTTGCGTATACGGTCTGAACTAATTTCGGAAAGAACCCTAATTATTGGAATTTAACATTTCATTTCCTGTGTTGCAAGTTTGAATACGCCTGTGTGAATCAGTTGGTTCACATCGCTAGATGAAGAGACAGTCATTGAACTGTTGGATACTTCCTGCTTTGTCAAAACACAAAGAAAAATTGAGACTACTCCTGTAAACAGTAACTGCGCAAAATGGTGCAACACTAGGAAGCCGAAACCAGGAAGTATGAATTTGGCATGGGAACCACCAGAACGACCGCAATATTGTTAGAAACACTGACTGGTCGATGATCGGCAATTTTGGTGGGATCCCTATTTAAATGATATAAGTCGGTACGCGGGAGGAATTTTTTGAATTAGTATTATTGAGTCGACGGATTAAGTCTGTCAGGTCTGAAGACTATTTTCTCTGTGTTCAACCCGAAACAAGAAGACGATCAACTCTAAACTACATCCTCCATATAGCCGTTAGTTCAGACACCTACGCAACCCAGAACCAAAGGTTCAGTTCATCACGCCATAATTTATATAATATTTCAAGTGCCCCTCTGATCTCTTCAAGATGACGGAGTGCCTTGTTTTGCTCCACCAAATCATAGAATATATTTATTAATGTGGTTTGACATTAGGTGTTATCTCTAACCCCTCGCATGTCCTCAACCCCTACCAATTAGCTATACCATCTAATTTTCCCAATACTTCCAGTAGCTACGTTCCTAGCTGTGACTTAGGATTGTAAGTCCTTCATCCCCCTTACAACCCTGGTTGCAGCATATGGTCGAGTCACGGTTTGTACCACCCTTAAGGTCAGAAATATGGCTTCGATCTCTGTACCTTCAACCTTTTCCCCTGTACCCTTGCACTTTTATAATTTTGCGCTCAATTTATGGCGGAGCGCCGGAGCTTTGCATTTTGCAAAATTTAAATAGCGATCCTTGTACCTCATATTCTCTTAATTTTGGTTAACTTTTATTGCTGGTTTTATTAAAACTTTCATTTCAAATTTATTCACAACAGTATCTTAATTAAAATATCGGCCCACCGTAACTGCTTCTAGATTATTATACAGGTGCAAAATCAGTTTTATTATGAGGAAAATATTATAATGTCATTTCCAAGTGATCGTTGTAATTTTATATTTTTTCCATACATAGACTTTTGCAATGCTAAATGTAGCAAATAGTATCAAACACCACCCTCATAACTTCCAATTTGAAAACCTTTTGTTTATGGAAACCCAAGGGGTAGATGTTTATTTGTGTTTGTAGTTTTTTCAAGACATAGTAATTCAGTAATTGCAGTTTAAATCCTTATACATTTGTGATCTTTTTGGCGTTCAGAATACTGATACACAATTTTTTTTAGGTATATTATTTTTTAATTTTGTTTTTATAGTTTAATGACTCTATGTTGTTTTATATTGCCATATATTTTGTTTGTTTTGATAGTTTTGTGACTTGTGTTGACTGGTTCAGTGACTTTTGTAGGTGCCCCCACGTTGTTGTTTACCTATCCTTATATAGAGTTAACGCCCCAGGTTGTGAATATTAGAACCGTGACTCACAAACTTTGTAAACTTATTCAGGACCAGCAGTTGTCATTTAATAGTTCAGTTCAAACATATAGCCTAACCACTGACGACATTAAGGTTATTCCCTCTGATGCTATAGATCTTTGGCAATTTATGCAAAAGGTTGCATCAAGACGTTCCCGCCGAGTTGGTAAACAATCACCTATTTTACGAACAAACCAAGAAGTTTAAGCGTAGGAGATTTAACTGAATCTTCCCTTCATATACAAACCCTCCAATCCCCTCAAATTCAGCTTCCAAGTTGGCACTAAATAACGAAATAATGAATTCTTCAGTTCCCTAGAAAAGTTCTGCAACTCACGAGGATTGATACCGAAATTAATGGATTGCAATGAGTAAAGAATCGTAATGGATTTCAAAGGAATCTTGTATCTTTGTGAAACGCGTGCACATGCAGTTGAGTTGAATAGTTTTAACAAAAAGGGACAGAAGAAAGCGGATTCTAAGCAGGAATTCTCAGTGGGTAGCACTTGACTCCGTTTGAATAGGTATTGTTCGGACCCTTAATAATGGCATGACCGAGACTAATAATCACAATGGACAAAATAGTCACAAAGGAGTTTTGGATGAATAAAGAGGGTTTTCAAGAGGTGAAAGTGACACACACGCAGCTGTGCACAGTGAGGACACATAGTCCGTGGCGGGCAGGCCATTAAGATGGTCCTCTGGTTCTGTCTTGGACGAAGGTAGAGTAGAAGGGATGAGAAAATATATTTGTCGGTTTATACGTAACGACTTAAGTGTTATTTCGTACTAAGCAGTCTACATACGGTAACTCCTAACATTGGTATATTGGTAACCCTTGGTCGGCAACTTTGATTTTAATGTGATGATAAAAAGAAGCAGTCATTAAATCAGTTTGAAACGGGAATTACAGTGTCATTAGAACCATCCTTACTCATACATACTCACGCATACCCTGAGAATATCTCTTTGCTCTAACCTGCGCTAACAACTAATTGCATCAAACTGGCGCGCCATGGTCGGACTCGATACGAGTAGAAGGTTTAACACAAGAAGGAGATTCAACCCGAAAAGGACGTTCAACCCGAGAAGGAGGTTCCATTCCGAGAAGGAGGTTCAACCCGAGAAGGAGGTTCGACACGAGGACGTTCGACCCAATAAGTAGTTCGACAACAGTTCGACTGGAAAGCAGAAAGGAGACCAGCATCATCAGCGACCTCACCAGCAGCCAGAAAGGAATCAAACGTACAGAGTGTTATATCATCTACTAGACTATTGTGAATGTATTTTAGGAGTGGAAAAATGCTGAGTCAAAACTCTGTAGACAAGATGGAAGTTCAGGAGGTTGATGATAATAGCAATAGGCAGGAAGTCGAAGTAGTAGAGTGTGGTATAACTGTACCAAATAATGTAGAAATGGAAACAAATATGTTAGGGAAACTCAGATAAATATTCGGAAGCTTTAGAAAGGAGATTAAGGGTAACAATCAAAGTTTAAAAGATAAAGGTAGGACCAATAGAACTACAAAAGAAGGAGAGAACAACAACAGGCATCAGAAAATTTCGGGAAGTTAGTCAGGAAATAGAGAATGTAAGAGAAGAAGCTGGTCAGGTAACAGACAATGTAGGGAAGATGTTAGTGAGGGGACAGAGAATGCTGAAAATGAAGTTTTAAATCTAGTTAATGAAAAATCAGATAAGAAAACAGAAAACTGAGGGAGGAAATAGCACAGAAATTAGACAAAGAAAGAGAAATGGCTAGAAAAGAGTTAGAAGAAACTACGAGTGATTAGAAGTATCAGAATGGGAAAATAGAAGACAGACGAGGATGTAGAGGGAGGCATAAATCAAATGAACTCGGCAACTTCGAGTTTGATGTGATGATAAAAAGAAGCAGTCATTAATCAGTTTGAAACGGGCATTCCAGTGTCATTAGAAACATTCTTACTCATACATACCCACGCATACCCTGAGAGTATCTCTTTGCTTAACCTACGTTAACAACTAACTGCATCAGGATATAAACAATAAACCCATATTATCTGTGGAAATGCCGTTCGCTCGTCCGGCATGTTTGAAGGCAGACTCGGACAAGACATGTTTGCTTACTTATTCAATTTTGACACGGTTGCCGCAGCTAACGGATGGAATGAGCAAACAAAAACGCAATACTTGCCATGCTATTTACGTGGAGCAGCAGCTAACTGGTTTAAAACATTTATTCCCCGACACAAACACTACACATGGACAGATTAGAAATCCGCGTTATAAAACGCCTTTGTACCAGCTGCCCATGAGAATGTTTTAGATTTCGACTCCAACAAAGAATTCAAGATTTGGCCGAGTCTGCAGAACAGTATATATATGATCTGCTAGCCCTTTCTGATCAAGTGGACCCCAGTATGAAGAAGAGAGAGAGGAGAGGGAGAGAGAGAGAGAGAGAGAGAGAGAGAGAGAGAGAGAGAGAGAGAGAGAGAGAGAGAGAGAGAGAGAGAGAGAGAGAGAGAGAGAGAGAGAGAGAGAGAGAGAGAGAGAGAGGAGAGAGAGAGAGAGAGAGAGAGAGAGAGAGAGAGAGAGAGAGAGAGAGAGAGAGAGAGAGAGAGAGAGAGAGAGAGAGAGAGAGAGAGAGAGAGAGAGAACGCGTACGTCATGTTTTGTGCGGGCTGAAACCATCTTTACTGGAGCAAGTGCTCCCGGCAAACCCACAGACAGTAGATGACCTAACCACATTTGTCCGTTTGATAGAAACAGCTAGTTATCTGGCTGGACAACGTGTTGTCTTAATGCAAAGACCAACACAGAAGGCAGTTTCGGCCATTAACGATTATAATTCACCTGACCCCATAAATATCCCAACTCAAGCAGTGCAAAAGTTGAAAAACAGATCTTTACGCATAATAACTGACCTAGTGCGTTATCCCTAGACTTGGTCGCGGTACTAATCGCGGTAATAATTTTACTCGTGGTTCTTGCAGATCTCCCAGAACTAATATTCCACAGAGACCTTTTAACACGAGACATAATATCACCTCGCAAACAAACGAATAACCGATGGGCGACCTGTTTATTTTGTATGCCACCGCCCAGGTCATACAGCAACAAATTGCAGACTTAGGCAGAATTCCCAACCGACCAAGGGACGCCACGGATTTTATCGCTGCTAAAGAGGAGAAAGCTTTGTGCCAGTTGTATGGTGCGTTTGCGGATTGGTGAGCAGCGGCACATGCAAAAACGATTTTCAGAGCATTGTTTGGATGCTGTAGAAAGAATGTAATTGATTTTGTACATCGATTTGTTCCTTTCGATGATACGTGAGATTATCACTATGTGCCAGAAGCGAAATAGCAGTAAATACAGTGGAAGGTGGTATCTCTACACAAAAGAAAACGAAGTGGATTTAATTTGCCGGAAATGTCCGGACAAGTGTGTTATGGGATGCAAAAGGGATTCTCCCTAATGGCTACCTTCAACAGATAAAAGCAATAACGAAATACCTTGCAAGTTTTCTGGACCAATTGGATGAAAGAATACGCATAATCTTGTATTATAAAAGAAAAGAAAAACTAACGTTCAACAGGAAGATACATTTGCTCATTAAGGTACTTCAGCCAATTCGTTTTGGCACCCTATGACTTCTACCTATTCCCTCATCTCAAGTAAGTGGTCTCTTCAAAATATTTATATCCACTGAAGAACTCATGGCAACCGAAGTTGGATATTCTATAGACTTCGAGGTTCACGCTATAGGAATGAAACCCATTCAGTTGAAAAACATTTGAAAGGTACATTTGAAAGGGAACTACGCAGAAAAATTAAGCGCCTTTTGTCCTAGAAAATGTATTCTTTCACTGCAATGCTGAAAACATTTTACTCTGCCCTCGTGGAAAACAAACATATTTTGTGGTAAACTTCTTAATATTCAGGAGTTTATCAAATGGGTAAAACAGACAGCACTGAATTATACCAACGAAGTTAAAGGACCCATCGAAGGAAATTATGGCCTACTTTTTAACAACAAGGTAACGAAATACCATTGCACCCGATTGCAAAACAACTAATTTCATAAGCAAATAAAAATTCTGATAAACATCGCCCAACCATTTAAGGAAACAAAGCAAGAAAGAAGAAAGGAAGGGAAGAAAAAAAAAGTAAAAAGGTGGTAAGTATACTTACATTTATTCAAGATATTCCCGGCCTTGAAGCCAAGTGAATAAATGGTTAGGAATCGACGTTTGGGGAGCGTACATCACTCCTATAATCTGGATATGAATGAATTAAGAAATGCTATTAAACGCTAAACTGAGATAACAGAATATTAACAACAACAAAACACTACCAATACTCGAATCCCTGAACAAAAGACTGTAGTAAATTAAATGATAGGTCAAAAAAGAAACGGTCTGGGTGTAAAAAACTAGTTAAGTCATAGAAAATGTGACTACTTAATTTGACGTTCAAACTGTATAAATTTATGCTTCTTGAGCCAATTAATTTCCATTTTTTCTATGACCTAACTAGTTTTCAACACCAACGCAATCTCCTGACATAGTACTTAATTTACTACAATCTTTTGTTAAGGGATTCGAGTACTAGTAGTGCTTAGTCGTTGTTACTTTTTGATATCTCAATTTAGTGTTTAATAACATTCATTAATTAATTCATTCATTCATATCGTGATAATGGGAGAGATTTACGCTCCCAAAACGTCGGTGTCTAATCGTCTATTCACCTGGCTTGAAGCCCGAGAATATCTTGAATGTTTTTGTCGCCAGGAAAGTTTCAGGTCTTATTATACATATACGTATCAATTAATTATATAATTATAAAAGCCAAAACAATTGACTACAACCTATTTTGATAGAATATTGTGACTTTGTGGGTTCGTGAAATGAAAAGTCCAATTGCACCACTCAAAAATGTTCTGTATTTCCACCGACTTACAGTTGAACACTCGCCAATTACACAGGATTACGTAATGCACACAATTACGATTCACCAGTTCGTCCGTTACAGTTTCTCTTACACTCGCAATTACGTAAACTCCTCCGACGCACGTACAGTCTTCTCGTCCGTACACTAGCACGACGCTGCTTCGCTGCTCGCAAAAAACTGACTCCCTCACTCATTGCAGCCCTTTTTATAGGAATATCACTGTCTTATAGAAGTCTCTAGTTTCCGTGAATCACCGCGAAAGTTCCAGAGGACAGGGGAAGGCGAAAGAGGCGGCCAGCGACAAGTGACATTTCCCTAATCACCCCTCAGTTAGTGACTGAGATTAATGGGAGGGTGTGGCTCGGCTGCCTCTGATTCCTTCGCAGCTGTCGTTGGTTGTGATTTCCGCTAATTGGGTGACACTGCTCCCTCCTCAAAGCTGGTCGTCCCGAACAGCACCATCGTAGTGGGCTAGACAATCCAGGTGTACCACCAGCATCTTCCCTTGGGGAACCTTCTGGATACGGTAGACCACGTCGTTAATCCTCTTCACCACCCGGTACGGTCCTTGCCATGGCTGCTGGAGCTTCGGGCAGCGTCCTTTGGTCCGGGTAGGACGGTACAACCAGACCAGGTCACCTTGCTGGAAACCTTGGCTTTTGGCTTGCCTGTCATACCTGGCCTTCATGCGGTCGCTCGCCTTCTGGATGTTCTGGCGAGCCATCTCGTGCATGTCCTGGAGATGGTCCACAAGTTCTCCACATACTCGGTCGCTGGCTGTTTCGCTTCCGGAGGGCTTCCAAAAGCCAGGTCACAAGGGAGGCGTAACTCTCGGCCAAACATTAAGTTGGCTGGCGTCATCCCAGTTGTGTCGTGTGTAGACGAGCGGTAGGCCAGCAAGAACAGTGGCACCTTGACGTCCCAGTCTCGCTGATGGCTGCCACGACCTTCCTCAGGTGTTCCTCTAAGGTCTTCATGTACCTTTCGACCATGCCACCAGACTGGGGATGTAGAGGCGTCGTGTGGGTCTTGTTCACCCCAAGCCTTTGTAGCGCCTCCTTCATTAGGTTGGACTCAAAGTTGGTACCCTGGTCACTGTGTAGCTCCAACTGCACCCCAAATCGACAGAACACTTGCTCTACGAGGCAGTCTGTGATTGTCTTTGCCTTTTGGTTTGGGATGGCACTCCGGCCACTTGGTGAAGTAGTCCACGACCTCCATTAGGTACTTGTTGCCTCGGTCAGAAACTGGGAACGGTCCAGCAATGTCAACGGCGATCCTTTCGAATGGCGCTCCGACGTTGTACTGCTGTATGCGACCCCGACTCCTAGTCTGGGGTCCACGACTCGCTGGGCATACGTAACACTGACGGCACCATCTCTCAGCGTCTGCTCGGAGCCTCAGCCAGTATTGGCGCTGTTGTAGTTTGTCAATCGTTCGGTTCGCTCCCAGGTGTCCTCCTGAAGTGCCAGCGTGCACTTCCTCCAAGACTTCCGGGACCTTAATCCGGGGAAGAACCAACTGTTCTTTCTGCGTCTTCCCATCAGCTGACGCGCATACCCGGAACAGCACGCCATCTCTGGCCTTCAACGAATCCCATTGGGCCCAGTACGACTTGTAGGTGGCGCTCCTCGTTGCGATGTCCTCCCAGGTTGGTCTCGTCCCTGCCTCCACTTCCCTCAAGAGTGGCCCCAAGTCTGCGTCCGCCAGCTGCTCCCTCCTCAGGCCTGCGCTATCCCAGCCGTCCGCAGGCACTGCCACAACTACTCGGACTACTGCGACACGCTCCTTCTCTTCAACTCTTGTGCACTGGCCGCACTCTTCTGGACAGGGTCTTCGTGACATGGCGTCTGCGTTACCGTGGCTCTTCCCTCTACGATGTTCCGAGGTGAAGTCGTACTCCTGCAGCCTCTGGACCCAACCTGATTTTTGACCTTCCGGTCGCGTCGTCACCATCACCTCGCTCCTCGCGGGGACAACCACGTCTTCGTTCAAGACGACCCTGCAGATTCTCAGGTGCTCTTCGGGTTAACGGAGTATAACCTCTTCTCCGTTGAGCCGCAGGACCTTCCTGCCGACGTCGACCATCGCCTCGTGGCTCCTGAGGGCATCCAGTCCCAGAATCACCTCCTGAGCCACCTTCGCGACGAACACCCACAGACGCACGGCACTCCGTCCCAAGGTCAACTACAGCAGGGCCTCCTTCTCCACAGGCAAGGTGTCACCCGATGCCGTGACAAGCTGGTATGGTCGGCTCGGCTTCCTCGACGGCAAACCCTTCGCCACGTCAGGTCTGATGATGGTCACGGCTGCCCTAGTGTCCACCAGCACGCGGCACGGCTTCCCTCCCACCCAACCGTCCGCGATGAGGCTGTCATCCATACGCCGGCTGACGGGGCGCAGTGTCACTCGAGGGGATGGTGGAAATGGCGCCGACGTACCCCTCTCCACGCCGGGCCTTACTCGTTCTTACAGCTGCCCTTCCGTGTGGGCAGTTTCTCTGCAGGTGTCCGGGCTGTCCACACCCCCAGCACAGGCCACTAGGTGCTCGCCGGCGTCCCTCGGCTGGTCTTCTGTCTCCTCGTTCTCGACGTCGGGATAGCTGTTACCTTGGCCGCCTCCATCCTTAATGCTGCTGTTAGCGCTTCGTGGATTGTTTTATAATCGCCGAGCATTAGGTGCTGACGCATCGCCGTGTCCCGTACCCCGTCAACGAAGTTGTAGGCAACTTCCCGGGACACGATCTCTGGTGGGAGGTCGACTAGGGCCTTGCTAGGCAGTTGTTCAACTGCCAGGGCGAGCTCCTGCAGCGTCTCCCCTGGCTGCTGTGACCTTACCTTCAGCTGGCTGCGGTACGCTGCGGCTAAGCGGTGGTTCCCAAAACGATTCTCTAGGGCCTCCCAGATGTCCTTGGGTGCCGCCGTTGACTGAACCGTGTTCAGGACTTCCGCGGCCCAACCCTGGAGGCTGGCTATTAACTGTGTGGCCTCCTCTTCTGGTGACCATTTGTTGTGCTTGGCCACTGTGTCGAACTGGCGGCGGAAGACTTCAAACGTTGACGCGCCGTCATATTTCGGAGGTTTGACGCGCGCCGATGTTGTGTTACATCCCGGTGCGTCGGCCTTCAAATCCTCCAACCTTCTGCCGACGACGTCCTCCACCATGGCGCTCAGGGACTTGACGCTGTTATCGGTCTTTCCTTCCAGCTCATTAACGCGGCTCGCCAGGTCTTCGATGCGCTTGCCTAACTCTGTGACGTCCTCTTTTACGCCGGCCAACTTTTCTTCAAACTTTGCGGCGAGAGCCTCGTTCGCCGCCTTCATTTCCGTAGCCAGACTGCCGTTCACTGCTCTCATTTCTGTGGTTAACTCGGCCTGCATTTCTTCCATCTTCTCGGTGAAGTTGTCGTTGGCCGTCTTCATTTGTTTCAGTTCCGCGGCCAGGTTGTTATTTGCCGCTTCCGTTTTTGCAGCGAGGTTTTCATTTGCCGTCTTCATTTCCTTCAACTCGGCGGTAAGGTTGTCGTTAGCCATCTTCATTTGTTTCAACTCTGCGGCCAGGTTGTTATTTGAAGCCTTCAACTTCTCTGTTAATTCGTTCATCTTCTCCGAAAGCATTTCCAATGCCGATTCCATGGCCGTAATGTTCGGTGATGTTGTCGTCCCGCTTCCTGACATCAGTGTGACTTTGTAGGTTCGTGAAATGAAAAGTCCAATTGCACCACTCAAAAATGTTCTTTATTTCCACCGGCTTACAGTTGAACACTTGCCAATTACACGGGATTACGTAATGCACACAATTACGATTCACCAGTGCGTCCGTTAGTTTCTCTTGCACTCGCAATTACGTAAACTCCTCCGACGCACGCACAGTCTTCTCGTCCATACACTAGCACGGCGCTGCTTCGCTGCTCGCCAAGAACTGACTCCATCACTCATTGCAGCCCTTGTTATAGGAATATCACTGTCTTCTAGAAGTCTCTAGTTTCCGTGAATCACCGCGAAAGTTCCAGAGGACAGGGGAAGGGGAAAGAGGCAGCCAGAGACAATTGACATTTCCCTAATCACCCCTCAGTTAGTGACTGAGATTAATGGGAGGGTGTGGCTCGGCTGCCTCTGGTTCCTTCTCAGCTGTCGTTGGTTGTGCTTTCCGCTAATTGGGTGACAATATCAATGTATTCCGTTCTGAACTTGAATATGTAAAACATTTTCTAAAAAAAAAACCATCTATGATCTGCTATAATCTGAAATTAACTTTTAAAACGATTATATTGCACCATTGCGTGGTCACACTGGTTGCAATTAAAACAGAAACGGGTGCGCACATCCTAGCAGCGGTGTTAACATATACGCCAAACCGGACCTTTTACAAAACTACGCAATATTGAATAGAAACTTAGAGAGCACTAACCCACCAGTTCTTTTAACCACAGACAAGCACATATGTAATATCTACTATCCAAATAGCAAGAACCAAAATCTACGTTAACTTATGATACCGAAATTATGGTTTGCCAGAAGCAAAGAATCATGATAGATGTCAAAGGAAGGTTGGTTCTTTGTTACGACAAGGGGCAAGGCCAGTTGAGTTGGGGAAAGTGTATAACAAAGCCATGTAAGAAGCAGTGTCCTTAGAAGATTTCTAAAGGAATTGTCACTTGACGTGTATGAATAGGGAATTCTTTGGATCATTTACAATGGCAACCAAAACAGCCACAAAGGGATCTTGGTTGAAAAGGAATTTTGAGAGTGAAAGTTAGAGATATACACACGCGCAGCTGTGGTTAGAGGGCACTCTTCGGCGTGAGGCCGATGTGGCTAGTTCGCGGCTAGGAAGCCATTATAATCAATCTTTGGCTTGAAGCCGAGCAGAGGAGTCTTCGGCTTGAAGCCGAGCAGAGGAGTCTTCGGTGTCAGGTGATGAGAGGAGTCTGAGACCTGAAGCCTATTAGAGCGGTCAACTTGTTCTGTCTTGAATATTTGTCGGGTCATCAAAATTTATCGAGTAATAAACAATTAGCATTCAGTAACTCTAAACCGAGATTGGTAACCCTCGGTCGGCAGCTTCCACTTCGATGTTTGAAAAGAAGAAGCAGTGAATAAATAATTTGGAGACGGGCATTCCCGTGTTGTGAAAATCTCCTTCTCACACCCATCCACGCATACCCTGAGAGAAACCTCATTGCTCGCCAACTTATTTGCTCGCCATTAAATTATTTGCATCAAATTGGCGTTTCAACGTGGAACTTGTGTACACCAATCATTTTTGTATCAAATTGGCGCACAACGTGGAGCTGTGGAAACCTCATTGTTAGCCACACATTTTTGCTTCACTTATCAAAGGAATAAACAGCTTTTCCTTATATTTGGAGACTTTGATAATCTCAACATCTTATGGAGAAGCAATGTTACCAGCTCAAGGGGTAAACGATTCGAAAGTTAGTAGATAACACAGGCCTCATCTTATTTAGCACTTTAAAACCTAGAAATTTTAGTCTGGCTTATGGCAGTTCAATAGACTTAAACCTATGCTAATGAAACATGCCAGATCTATATGAATGAAAGATTCATAAAGAGCCTCGAGGAAACAGTGTTAATTTTCTTTTTATTCTTTCTGAACTGAATATCACTCCACAGTCTAGTAGTATTAATCAAAAAAGGAACCTTAGAAAGGCAGACTGAGATAGATTTAAATATTATATGAGGACACAGTTCTCTCACTGGGCATCCCCTTCAGATTTTTCTGATAACGGTAACAATGGAATTAACAGAACTTAACGAGTCTACTAGCTATCACATTCACAGATTAGGGCATTTCCAAACTAATTTCAAGTTATAACATTGGAATTATTTCGCGGTGAACAATGATTGTGATAAACTCCGCTATCAAGAGCTTAAGCACACATATTTATATAAAAATATGATGAGTGCCACTCACATGTTTTTCTATACTTTACCAAAAACTATTCTTACAAACGCTATTTTTTATTTTATGTCAACTGGGATAAATATTTGTAGAACTTATTCTTAAATTTTCTTTTAGGTGCAAGGGAATATGGGAGTACAGTAGACTTCAAGTGGCAGACAAATCTTTTAAGGCTGGTCACTAAGTAAATGCTTTGAAATTCCGTCTATTTGCATGGCCTGGGGGAGATGACGACTTCCCATTGGAGAAGAGCACACATGAGCATTGGAAAACTCACGCACATAGCTAGGAATATTTCCGAAAGCATTTACTTCATGAACGAAAAAGAATGTATATGCTATAAGTTGCATCCTTTAACAAAACCTACAGTGTTTGTTTTGTGCAGCTTTGTGTATCTCTTACGGTTACCAATTATGGAAAAGTCTCCCAGATTGAAGACAATTTCTGACGATATTCTGAAAATTCAAGATATATATTTCAATAGTGATAAAAGTATCTTAAACATATGCTATTTTAATCAAAATCGTTAGAATCGTTTTTGAGAAAATCAAAATGTTCAATGTAAAGATTAGTCTGGGTGGGGATTTCCTTGAAAATCGTGGTTTGAGTGAGATAAAATTGACTATCTATGCATTGTTTACTGTGTATTCATTAAGGTTTGCTTTGTTTCAGAATATCGTAAGGTAATTTCAGTACTATTTTAGTAGTGATGGATTTCTGAGGTGTTTGATAAATTATAGAGCCGAAAAAACTTAGTGATAATTCCTTTATTACTTCGTTACTTTCTGTACTTCATACTCACAGCAAGAAGGTGAAGTATTGAATTTAACCCAAAAATGCGATACCAATATTTCAGTTGGAATATAATTTGGAAGTTTCCTGAATAAAACCGCACTTGTGTGTATGTGTGTGTGTGTTTGTATGTGTGTGTGTGTATGTGTGTGTGTGTGTGAGTGAACATAATAACTCAAGAACGAAAAGTTGTTTAAATAACAATTTTGGTAGCTTAATTTAGCATCTTCTAAGTTGTGTTAGATAACAGAACACCTTGGGGTTCTGAGGTCAATAGTGTACTATTTCTATTGGTAAATCAATGCATTCTAGATACTGTGTCATTCCACATAAAAACAGCTATATTTGTTGAACACCGTAATATTTTCTGTAAACGAAACAACATCTCAACGACACAAGTTCTAGTATTAAAACAATTGTCAACATTCAAACCTTGGCCATACAAAGTGGATTCAGCTTCTTTCAACAAAATTTGAAATATATGTGATAAGAACCGCACATTTCTCAAGTCACGTTAGAAAATTAAATGTCAAAATCCATTGACATTTAGTATTAGAAACTAGTATATAAACTGATAGAAAGAATTAATGTGATTGAATTTCATATCTAGTTCGTACAATTAACTGAGGAATAACTTAATTTCATGAATTTCCAATGGGACTACGCCATAACATGTTCTATATAGATTTTTTGCAAAAAAACTCTTTAAGTATTTGATATAATCATAATACTGCATGGTGGCTCGGCGTTTGTTATTTCTTGGACACATTAACATAATCACGCAACAACAGTTTAATAACCAGATGGCTACCAGAGGGAACTGTACAGTGTTACATGGTTAAATCCGAAAACATGTGCCAGAAATGCAATTCCGCTTCCTTCAATGTTTACACATGGTAATTTTCAATAAACAACTATTTTCCTGTGAACAAACAACATTTTAAAATTTTTCATTCGTTTATGTATACCTGATTCAAGTTGCCTTATCACTTAAATGACATAGGATACGAAAGTTATGTTTGAATTAGAGAATTGATATGCCTATCTGTGCATTTTGCGAAGCATATTCGGTGCCGGACGCTTGTAAATATGATAAGTGTCTTATGCAAATACACAATTTAAAATTAACTGTCTACACATTTGTGTTGTGTTTGTGCGATTTTCTCTACTCATTCTCAGAAGATTCATTTTCATATGTAGGTACCTCACGTTAGCCAAAACGAAGTTAAACATTAATTTGTACACATTTCACTGTTTATAAAGGGGGATAGAGGAAGCTTCAGTGATTGTCGAATGTTTAAAAAGAGGTTCGCTATTCGACGTTGAAAATGCGTACTTTGCATGACTTGGAGAATATTCTAAAGAATGGCGATTAGCACCTTAAAAGGTAGATATGAAGGATTTGAAAATTCGAAGCAGTAAGAACAAATATCTGAAAATAAAAACATTTCGGTCATAAATTATTTGTTTTTATGATATCTATATTTATAAAGAAGCATTAGTGAAATTGGATAAAATCCAATCACAATTAAGAAGCCTTCAGAGGTATCCATTGGTAATTCAAAGTATTCACTTTATTTGACATGCAAGTATCTTAAACATTACGTTGCTATCTTATTGAATCGTCCGCCTCGGTAGCGTAGATGGTACTGTGTCTTCCTCACGTTCAAGAGGTCCCGAGTTCAAATCTTGGTTAGGGTGAATTGCCTGGAGGTTTTCTCCGGAGTTTTCCATTATCCTGACATATGAATGTCAGGCAATTCTAAGCTCTATGAACCCCGGACTCATTTTATCATCATTTTATCCATTGGGTTACGTTGGAGGGCGTAAATTACAACAACAACAAAATTGAACCGTTAGTAGCATTCTTAAAAAAAGTAATGAAATATTTCTACACAAACTACAGTCTGAAATATTAGAATTGTATCGAAAACCTTCGTGGCTCATCTCCGGAGCATTTTAAGCTAAAATGTTAAGTTAGATATTTAAGAAACATTATGTTTTTTGGGATGATTTACGCTTTTACGTTCCAAATGTTGCACCTAATAAATGTCGTAATATTTTTCTTCCTCAGAAGGTTAATACTGATTCTTATAAATATTCACCTATGCATAGTATGCAGTCATTATACAATAAATTACATCCCTTAAACATTGATATATTTAGATTTTTTAGTTAATTGATGGAAATTAATCATTTCTCCACACTAGCCGTTTATAGGCTAAGGTTTTTGATGGATAGAGTCAACATGAAAAATTCAATGCCATGGCCGGGATTTGAACTACGGATCTCCTGGTTTCCGTCCAGTCGCTCTTTACCTTTGAGCTACCATGGTCAACGTGCCGTCCTGGACGGAAACAGGGGAGATCCGTGGCTCAAATCCCGGCCATGGCATTGAATTTCTCATGTGGACTCTATCCATCAAAAACCTTAGCCTATAAACGGCTAGTGTGGAGATGTGATTAATTTCCATCAATTAACTATAATAATAAGAGTTAAATGATAAAGCCTGGGACTCAAGTACTTACGATAGTATGTCGCCACAAACGGTGTATCTCGGATGCGAGTGGTCTACCGGGGAAATATACGAGTCAAATGGAGAATTTAATGTCAGGACGGCACGTTGACCATGGTAGCTCAAAGTTTAAGAGCGACTGCACAGAAACCAGGAGATCGGTGGTTCAAATCCTGGCCATGGCACTGAATTTTTCATGTTGACTCTATCCATCATTGATATATTTAGCATGAAAATCAGAAACTTTGCTTTATCGTGTGATTATTTATTACCAAATGTAGAATGATTGACTTAACCAATGTTACCAACTTTTTTTCTTTTGTTATCATTTATTCTGTAATTTTGTGTTGTTTTGATATAAAAAATGAATGAATGAATAAATAAATAAATAAATAAATAAATAAATAAATAAATAAATAAATAAATAAATAAATAAATAAATAAATAAATAAATAAATAAATAAATAAATAAATAAATAAATAAATAAATAAATAAATAAATAAATAAATAAATAAATAAATAAATAAATAAATAAATAAATAAATAAATAAATAAATAAATAAATAAATAAATAAATAAATAAATAAATAAATAAATAAATAAATAAATAAATAAATAAATAAATAAATAAATAAATAAATAAATAAATAAATAAATAAATAAATAAATAAATAAATAAATAAATAAATAAATAAATAAATAAATAAATAAATAAATAAATAAATAAATAAATAAATAAATAAATAAATAAATAAATAAATAAATAAATAAATAAATAAATAAATAAATAAATAAATAAATAAATAAATAAATAAATAAATAAATAAATAAATAAATAAATAAATAAATAAATAAATAAATAAATAAATAAATAAATAAATAAATAAATAAATAAATAAATAAATAAATAAATAAATAAATAAATAAATAAATAAATAAATAAATAAATAAATAAATAAATAAATAAATAAATAAATAAATAAATAAATAAATAAATAAATAAATAAATAAATAAATAAATAAATAAATAAATAAATAAATAAATAAATAAATAAATAAATAAATAAATAAATAAATAAATAAATAAATAAATAAATAAATAAATAAATAAATAAATAAATAAATAAATAAATAAATAAATAAATAAATAAATAAATAAATAAATAAATAAATAAATAAATAAATAAATAAATAAATAAATAAATAAATAATCTTCACACATAGTTACACACACTCCCCTCTCTCGCTCTCTCACACACACACACCACACACGCTCACTCTCATGGGAATCATGAATCATAATAAATTGGACATTTAGTCTAGAGACTTCAAAATGCCTATATGTGGTGAGGTCTCAATATAATTTGTGAGAAATCCAATACTACTCTACATATAGATGGTAAGCGGCAGTTAAGCTTCTGAAAAGAGATAAAATTTTTGTATGCATATAACTCTAACATCAGGTGTGCAGGGAATGATAACACATGTTTCAAAGTGTTTGTGAATGGCGTAGTTATCCTCTCTTCTGGAAGATAACCCTAGTTTATAAACCACGGTAGATCTCAATATTTTAATCCAAGAAGGTTTCAAAGGAGAACGTTCAATGTAACTTTAATTAGAATAACGTTTGTTGAACATGCTATAATAGTAATTAATGCAACAAGTGGATAATGTAAATGGTTATGGCATAACAATCACAGCAGGATTACTTACGAGTTTGAAACATGTTATATAATATTTACATTATCAATTATATGAAAATGATTAAATTATTCGACATCTATAGATAATGTAAGTGAGTGTAATATTAAATGAGAGATTAGCTTGTTTCCCTGCACTTTATTTGTTATTTTATGAAGTGTTGAACGACTGTAATGTTACCTGTAGAGTGTGGTATGTAATTAGAACTTCAGATCTTAATCATTCTATATTTAATAATGTACATAGGTTTTCGCATCTTCGATACCCGGGGAAAAGAATATTACAAAAGGATTTACCTTTTGTCTATATAACCCAAGAACTTGGATTACAGTATTAAGTCATTGCTATAGACGGATATTATTGACTAAAATAATGAAATAATTATGCAGAATATTAAATATTGTTTATAAGGTTTGGATTACATAAAATATATAGTGACCTGAAACTGCTGACAGAAAGAAAGTGTTTAAGCGAAGAAGAGACAGGTAAAGCGAAACATAGGAAGTGCAAGGGAGTCGAAATTGAAAATGGCTTCTGGACCTTTCGGTTGACCTGTTCCAATCAATCGAAAAAGGAGCTTTGGTATACATAGTTCAGGTCAAGGCCACCCAGGAACAGAGTGGTTTCTTATTCACATCTCAAAATTGTTTTGAGATACGAATAAGAATGGAAACACTAGGCTGAAAATCTCTCACTGGTGAAGCGAGCCGTAGATTACAATGCGATTACAGAAACTTGGGGAGGTATATAACACGCTCTCCTCGACGGATGCTTTCTTTCCTGTTTATAACGGTATATTTCACAGCAGTTCAGGACAGTTTTAAAACTACAACATTTATTTACTTGTCCCAGAGTTCCATAAAACACACGTGCTTTGTCCATTTCATCAAGTTTTCCATAGCTTTTATATAAAACGGCGAAGGGTCTCATAACTTTTTCGGTGAAATGTGCAATAGTTCTGTTTCCTTTGAAATAACAATGCCGACAAGTAATACTTGATAACGTTTTGTTAACGTGGGGAGAGTTAAGAAGCAAGCTGGAGAGTTTTCAGGATCTTAATTACTATCCAGCTGGAAAAAGTAAGGGGGCTTTATTGTCCCTTCACATCTCAAATAAATTCACAGTTCCCGCCGTGCTCATTATCGTAGCACAAATAGCTAAATCGTCATTTTCTCCTGACATTTATCCGTTACGACTACTTTACTGGCAGTCTATAATCTGCACTATGTCACACCTATTCTGCTGTGGTTTGCACCGGTCCATTACCTCAAATCTATAACGGAGGAGTCCTCCAGTGAAAAACATATCTAGGACGAGGTCAATGCAAAAGCCACTACGAGGGGAGTGCCCTCAGAAAATAGCAACATAAAACCGCAAGTCCATAAGACTGTTCTTTAAATTAAAGTCAAACACTGGGTTCCATACACATAACTATATTTGTACAGGCAGACAGCGTATACTGAGCTTGACAGCAATTCAACATTAGAACAAAAATAGCTCAATAAATATTTATAATGCTTGACGAAAATGTTTGTAAAAATGACTCAGAGAAACAAACAAAAGTTTAGAAGAAACCTACCTGGGGTAAATTTGGCTTGTCGCCTCCCTAGAACTCTTTCCACCTCACATGCCCTATATCTGCATTGTGTAAATAGCCAATTTGTAGGGGAAGTGAAGCTGCATATATCCACTCATTATTAATTCCTAAATTACACCAGACGTTAAAAGTTTATTTAAACATACACCATACCAGAAAACGTACTCCGGAATCCTACGAGGGACAAAATCCCAGTTCTCCATCCCGAAGAGGAGATGAATAAGTCAGACCTGAAGTCACGACTGTGTCGCAACAATGAACGAAAAGTGCAACCTAATAAATATACAGTAATGTAAATATACAATATACTGAAACAATACAAACTACTGAAAATGTGCTGACTCGGCACATGGTACAATTGTTTTCATATATAGTCTTCCTCCATCTTACCAACCCTCTCAGTTGGCACCTACGTAGCAGAGAAGGGTGCATATGGAGTGTTCTGCTTTTGTTGTTCCGCCAAGCAGAAGTGTGCTAGGAAACTAGATTTTAAGTGAAAATGACATTTTTATTTGTTTTATTATATCTCATAAATACGTTTATAGATATCTGCCAATAATTTCACCAAACATTTTTTTCTTAATCTGACATTTTTAAAAGCCCTGCAACATCTCTAATTTATTCGTACGCTCACTGAATCCAGTCAGTTCCTGCTCTGTATGTGGGGTATTTCCCTTCGTTCGGCCTTTTTGTGTGAAATTTATTTCTTACATTTCAATTTTTCTCGGATTTGAATGTAAATCTAGATACACTGTCTTAAAATTGCCATTTAAAACTTCACATATGGATTTTATGATTGCTTTATTCCTTGGCTAACAAAACAAAATTATACTGAGAAATGGATGTTAACACCAACTTCATAAAAACTAAAAATTATTTAACTGCAAGTAATAACATAAACTTTAATCAAGTGGTTTATCTTGTTTCCACTTCATTAAAGTATTTGGAAAAGTCACTCTCATACATCTCTTATAAATGTAATGCGCAATGTAGTTTTAAAAAAAGAATTGAATTTTCACTAAATAAAAAAATAAAAAAAATAAAATAAATTGTATCTGACAACCTACTTGCGCCATAGTTTTGAGCTTTTATGCAGAAATTTCCTGTTTACTCATATTACATGTGATAATTTTCAATTAAATAGCTGTAAAACAAAAAAGGGTTCGAAGATTCAGTCCAAGTGCACAATACCTGCAGATTACGCTGAAGTACATCTGCGAAGAATTAAACAGTGGGTATGTAGGAAGCCAATTTTCCACCTGAAGACATTTCTCATATTTGAATAATCTCGAACTGCCCACATGTAATACGACGCCACTGCATGTGCGATAATGTAAGGAGATATACATAGCTCCTTCCTGCCATACATATTGCACCTGTTAAGATTCGTAAAATACTCCCGAAACTGTGGTGACGGCATAAATGAAAGCAAGTGTACAAGGAAACAGTATGGGTTAGTATGAGTTAGTATGGGTTACATACTAACTTCTCCATAATGGAGAAGTTCTGGCCTGCAGGAATGAGATACGTTTTCGTGCTCAGCGTTGCGACGTCTTTACCCCCACTCTTTCCATATTTCCCTCTCTCTCGCACACTATCATAGAGCATGCAAAACACCTTGGCGTTAGACGTAAGGGAACCCAACTGAATTTTCCAAAATTTTATAATAATTCAGTTGTTAAAATCAAAACTGGAACGAATATATTCGCATATTATGTACCTCGTATAGTTTATGAATTGCCCGTTCTTCTAGTCCAAGGAACTGCCCGTTGCTCATCGATATCTCTGCCAATGTCACTTTCGCCGAGAAGCAATTCATAATTTTCACTTTTACCGTGTGAGTCTTGCAAATTGATGATAATAGATTCCTAAATCTCGTCACATGCTATTTCTTTCCAAAATCTTTTTGTAGATTTTCTGTAGGTCTCACGCAGTATTCACAGTCTTGTAGTAATATTGTATCAGTTTCTTTGTGAGTGAATCATTTAACGTCAGTCAGTTTAAAAATATTGTTTATATTCGCAACCCCCTGAAAATAACGCAGTTGGGTTTTATTGGCGGTGGTAAGGGAGGGGGCGGCTTACCTCACGTCCTATATCAATTGCAAGCTGATTCAGCAGTAGAGTTTTTCCTAGTTTTTAAACGGAAGAACAACTGAATAATAACTGATTTGAACTCTACAGGGAAAAACACTACCGTCCCCGATTACGAAGCAATTATAAAGTATCATGTAACTCTTCCCATTCTAAAGATACATAATTCTATATGCTATAACAGGAAGTATACTGTTTGCTTTCTCTCCAATTTAACAAGCACCTTGGCTCTTTGAAAGTAATTCGTTTGGTGCATCTTGTAAATAGTTTATATTTCAATTCTGAGTAGTTACACATATGTATATGTACACCCATACATACCAACCAATTGCTATTCCATTTATTTTTATTATGGGGTTCTTACGGTTGTACTAGAAACATTACGCCCTACCTTCCTGGTGGATCGTTTTTTGCAAACTTGGAATTTTTGTCTTAGCGCAAATAATATGTATTAGAAGTGGATTCACTTGGCGCTCGTCATACCCACTTAAGGGGAATAGAGTATAACACCACAGGACTCCGGTTTGTTGTTGTCCTGGTAGCATTCAAGGTCAAGGTCATTCCACTTGAAAGTCACAGAAGCTTCAATATATTTCAACGCACATGGTACAGGTGATTTTAAATGTCAAATTTAAACGTAAGTAGCGCTTGGCCAAAGAAATGACGTACACTAAGGTAAATTATGTGCTCCTACACGAGTTCTTCGAGATCAGTGGCAAGAATCGGTTCAATGTCGAATATTAATAAAATGAGTTTTGTAGGGCCATTAGATATGTCCACGTTCCTGCACTGTATAGATTACGTAGAGCTCAAGTTTATCCTTAAATGGAATATGTGCAGGAGGTGGAGGAATCAGGTATCTGCAATGGTAGTGTCCTTTATATTTGAATGCATATCATCAGTAAAACACACATAAGGTTGACGTAGGAGACTATTTTTAGATTAAAGGGATTAATATAATTTCGAATGTAATCCCTACTTTTGTTGTGAAGAAGCCAGAATATGAAACATGAATCATTGGTGATATATTAAAAATTCTTGAAGGAAAAAATTACGAAACATATTGGTTCGCTGACACTCTCTAGTGAACAACAAATTCTTTAAAATGAGATCTGAAGCTTTCCTGGCGACGAATATGCTCTATTTCTTCTCGGGCAGCAAGCCAAGTGGAAAGACGATTAGAAATCGACGTTTCGGAAGTGTGCATCTCTCCCACCATCAGTATATTTATTAAATGTTATAACCACAAACGAAACACTGGATATAACACAAATATCCTGATGGTGGGAGAGATGCACACTTCCGAAACGTCGATTTCTAATCGTCTTTCCACTTGGCTTGCTGTCCGAGAAGAAATTGAAAAAAAAATTCTTTCTAAGCTCAGGGATACAACTTTGGAATTTACTCTTCGAGAAAAGGAACAACAAAGAATAGCTACTGTAAGACTAAACCTTGATGTAACAATACGCAGTACAAACATTATTCCTGCAGCGTGCACCTTGGATGTATAATTCGCTGATATTTTTACGTCTTTTAATAATACAACAAATGTTCTATTCCAATTAATGTTTCTATACTGATATCTTGACTGGAATCACTGTAATTTTGACTCTATGAATAAGAAAACAAGAAAAAAAGAAAGAAAAAGAAGGCATTTTTATTAATGGATCTGTACATATTTCTCGGTATGTATCATTGAGTGTGTGAATGTGTGTGTGTGTGAATGTGTGTGTGTGTGTGTGTGTGTGTGTGTGTGTGTGTGTGTGTGTGTGTGTGTGTGTGTGTGTTAAGTGTATGCGTCTGCGCGCGTGCATGCTCACGCGTTTACCCGTGAACAGCATAATTCAAACATGAAAAATCGGCTAAATACAAAACTTGGCATTTAAGTGCACCGTCTTCCAAGGATTCCTCCTCATCACAAAGTACTCTTAACATAAAAATTGTAATGTATTTGTATATGCTCAAAATGAACTACCAAGCCATCACTTAGCGAACAGATATTTAAAGCTATTTAAAGAACTGTATTCTCCTGTACTCACTGTACCTACATGAAATTCAAAGAAAAATAACAGTTTGTATTAATATTTTGTACAAAAATGACTAGACAAACTCGTGTCAGTGAAACGCATCAGACTTTTTATTTATTGCTTTTAATTTAATATTGCATATAGTGTGTGGTCTGGTAAAGAAATTATAGGCAAAGAAATTATTTGCTATTTCATAACACATAAATTTGTCCGGGAATATGACGAGGGTGTTCAGCTAAATTGCTGAGCTTAGTTGACATTTCAATAGTTGAAACAAGGACTACCTTCACAAGATTCAATCAAATTAGGACACGGTTATAAACCTATAACATTTTTGTCTGGACGAACCGTAATTTGACAATTTTTCTTCAACTGCCAATGTCTCCATGAGACATGCCTTTCATTAAATTTGCAAGGATTAGTGTTAAGCTTGTAATATTACAAGATTTTAATTCAGTAGAGTAATGACTAGAGTAATCAGTCGGACGAGTAAAATTCGTATTTACTAAACGAGGTGGCTTAAGTGACAGCTTTGTGCCTACAGTTAGGATTTAACGGGTGCTCATCCCGTTTACCTGTTTATTTTTTTGTTTGTGTTTCTTTCTTTCTTCGTTATTCCCTGAGTCGCCAAGAAAATATCGAATTGGTTATTCACTATCAGGGACCATAATTCCACCAACAGAACAAAAAAGAGTACAATTAAAACTAGATGGTACAGCAAGGCGACTGACTACACAACAAAGAACATAGAAAATTTACCAAGTGTGAAAATGACTGCCTGTACCTTCAAGGAGAGCCAGCGTTTCCAAGATCCCAGTCCACATTCATTAAAACACAATAGTATCAAAATGTGTGGGACATGTTGACGACTACACAATTAAGGCCATGAATTTACAAAAGCTTCTCAAAACAGGTGGTACAGGAAGGCAATTGCACAAATAAGAGCATCTACCTGGCATACCACGACTCAAGTGGACTAATAAACTTACAGTAACCTTCGCGATGTGACCAAAAAGAGCCTAAAGTCAATGAAAAAGAACCGTATTCACTGCAATAACAAAATAGTTTTTCTAATAATATGAGTGTGGGACTGTGTGTACGTGTGTGTTATGGAAGTTATTCCCGCTTGCTAAAGGTATGACCAGTTTATTAAGCTTAAACATCCCGGTGTTCCACGATTACCACCTTCAAAGTGCTACCCTCCAAGTTCTCTCGGCTAATTTCTAGGGGTAATGGAACTTACATTAGCCACACTGCCTTCTCCGTTTCTGAACCTTAACCCTATTATACAGCCACTGCTTGACCTGGAGGGACTTGACGTTTCACAAGACGTTATAAGATAATAATTATTAGGAAATTTCCAATGTGTTAACACGCTCCTGGTCACCTATTTGTTTACCAGAAGACTTATTGCCAGTTATCTACCGTTTTCTGAAAACACTGCAATATTTTATGTCAGTTTAAAGTGGCAGTTATTAAAGACCTTGCAACAAATATCAGTAATACATTAAGGGGTCTGGAAGCCACTGGTGTTAATCTGAAATACGTATTGCCTCCGGAAAACGCGCAATCTGTAGGAGCATTAATAAACTCTCTTTCTACATACACACATACCTACCTAACCAAACCTATTTTCTAATCCACCCACCTGCTTCTTCTTCTTCTTCTTCTTCTTCTTCTTCTTCTTCTTCTTCTTCTTCTTCTTCTTCTTCTTCTTCTTCTTCTTCTTCTTCTTCTTCTTCTTCTTCTTCTTCTTCTTCTTCTTCTTCTTCTTCTTCTTCTTCTTCTTCTTCTTCTTCTTCTTCTTCTTCTTCTTACTTCTTCTTCTTCTTCTTCTTCTTCTTCTTCTTCTTCTTCTTCTTCTTCTTCTTCTTCTTCTCTTCTTCTTCTTCTTCTTCTTCTTCTTCTTCTTCTTCTTCTTCTTCTTCTTCTTCTTCTTCTTCTTCTTCTTCTTCTTCTTCTTCTTCTTCTTCTTCTTCTTCTTCTTCTTCTTCTTCTTCTTCTTCTTCTTCTTCTTCTTCTTCTTCTTCTTCTTCTTCTTCTTCTTCTTCTTCTTCTTCTTCTTCTTCTTCTTCTTCTTCTTCTTCTTCTTCTTCTTCTTCTTCTTCTTCTTCTTCTTCTTCTTCTTCTTCTTCTTCTTCTTCTTCTTCTTCTTCTTCTTCTTCTTCTTCTTCTTCTTCTTCTTCTTCTTCTTCTTCTTCTTCTTCTTCTTCTTCTTCTTCTTTAAGTTCCCTAGTTAAAACACTATCGTAGTGTTAGGGGATTCTTGTTCTCTACCCCTAATGCCATTAGGCGTCGGGTTGAGGAACTGAAACATTTGGTGAAATAGAGAAATCCAGGATGAGTGATCAGCCCGATGCCTGGAGTGGGACTGACAGAGGTAGATGAATAGTATGAGGGCGAAATTGATGAAATGAAAGATAATGGAGCAATTGATGGAATGATGGCGAGGGAAACCGGAGATCTTGGAGAAAACCTACCCCAGAGCCGCGTTGTCCACACGAATCTCACTTTGCGGTCGCCAGACAGTCAACAGTAACCGCTCGTCACGGCGCGGTCGAAGGTAGCTTCGGCTAGATTTAAGAGCGCCGATATTAGTATGTAAGTGCACATACGTACGTTGTTGGTAGTAGGAGAGTATATCCCCAGCATTCGCCTTGCCAGAAAGAGAGAACCCGTGTCAAAGCAGCCAACTGCAGGAATATAACCTATGACCTCTCGAATGCGTACTTCGCAAGATATCGTGGAGCCGCTCGCTCGATAAACGGAATTAATTTAAACATTTGAAATTACAAATCTAACCTTGTGAAAAGTTTCAACTTATGACATATTTTTTGGGGGGGAAAGTGCATGTATATCCAGTAAACTGCAAGTTCCAGTTATTTTCTCTAGAAATTTAATGTTGAGTATTCACATTTATGAATTACACAGTTTATTTATTCGGTACACCCTCTGTTCCCGGTTTAGTCAGTGTTCATGTAGGTTTGAGGCAACAAAGATAAAGTTTAACTCTAAATATGGCATAATATTGAAAATTGTAAGAAAATGAGTGTAGCAAAATAATTTTAAGGGTTTAAATTACTTCTCAAAAGCTTAAACATTTCAGTCATCACCAGCCACAGGTAATCAGATCAAACAGATCACGGGACCTACTTTCATCAAAAAATGAAAATGTGAAATTTTATGTTTTACCCTCGCGGTCCATTAGACTAGGTATAGTTATACAAATTCTATTTTGAGGAAACCGAATTAGGAAACATATTATGATGCACAGATTGGCATCATTCAACATTACGTGGACTATAGATGTCAGAAGAGAAAATTGCCTCAACTATACTATTCATGCAAACATTTTCCTTACTGAATTCACAACTGAATTTCCCTGCGCCTTGTAATAAGGATCGAGGAAATAAGTTGTTCTGGAAATACAGAATGATGCCCGTCGTCAATGTAAGATGTTGATCCTGCCACAAGAAAGATGGTTTTGAATAATTTATGAAGAGAGATATTGCGATTCATGTTTATTTCTAGGTTTCAATCGTGAAACACACTGAAGTTACAAATACAAGCTTGTGCAGCAATGGCTCTTTTAGTAATGCCATACCAAGGGGGATGACTTAGAGGAAAGCGTCTGTGGCAATCATTAGGAGGGATTTGAGTTCGATTCCGACCTTTCTAACCGATGTTTTCCCGGGAGATTTCCTGGGTTACTGGGAAATGCGGGGACGGAGAATTACATTCCCCGAATTTTCTGTACCTTCGTTTGACCACAGTTGTTGCTTCTGTTTAACTTTCATTACTATTTAACTAATTCAGGGTTATAAGTGCCAGAGTTATTATTGGCGTGCATGGCAGGCAATTTAATCTCTGTAAATCCTAATCCTCCAGGTCGGAGACTCTCCATATCTCGGGCCCCCTCACGGGATATTTGCGTTCGCAGGAGAGTGAAGGAAGCCGGTTGTACGAGCCGCCACCGAGAAGTTTTAATCTGTAGCTGTTGAGAATCCGGCCTCCTGGTGCATTCTCTCTCAGGTCTGGTCACTGTTAATCTTAGTATCTTCGCACTTCAGCCCTTCAATCCTTTTTTATTTCACCGGGAACAAACATGTCCCAGCGAAACAAAATGAATCATTATGCACCTCCCTAGGAGCAAGATGCCATGAACGGATAGCATTTGAACTACCAGGAAGATTCCATAAAACTATTATTCAATATATTCAATTACACGCCATAAACGGAGTCCAACCCCGAACGATGGAAGTTAGTCATTGTGGCACACTTCCCAAAACGGGGCAGAAATCATTCCAACCCACAAAATTACAGACCAATCAGTCTATTAAGCATACTGAGTAAGCCGTTCGAAAGTATAACAATTCAGATTCAGAGCGAAACACTACGACACCACAACTTATCAGGGCCGCAGATCGCATAACACATGGGTTTAACTTTAGAAAATTCACAGGAACGCTCCTACTTGACTTTGAAAAAGCTTTTGACAGAGTGTGGGATGTACGCTTCCTTAAGAAGCTTAAAGGGCTAAACATACATTCTAATCAAACTAATAGCGAACTCCCTGCAGAACCAAAAATTTCAATCTAAGGTAAACAGACACCTTTCTACTCCCAATTAAAGCGGGAGTCCCACAAGCGAGTATATTCTGGCCAAATATCTTCAATTGAACCATGAACGACATCTCCAAAACGGGAAACACAAATATTTTTATCTACGCAGTCTTTTTATCCGCGATGCCGCAATAGTCGCACAGTCGGGAAAGCCAGCATTCATACATCGAAGACTTAAAAGAGCCCTAAATAACTTTGAAATATGTTTCACGAAATGGCGTATCAAAGTAAATGCTATGAAAGCATCATATTCACAAGCTATCAAGCTATCATATTCATAAAATGACCCAAACATAGAGTGGGAAAACACTAACTTCCAAACTCTCCAATTTTGGAGAAAACATTGAATGGAAGGACACAGTCACTTGGCTAGGGCTCAAAATAGATCAAAGGCTACCCTGGAGGAAACACGTTCTTCTAATCAGGTGAAAAGCAAACGCCCAATTGGGCAAGCTCCATCCCCTTATAATTACGGATTCCAACTAAACTTAAACATGGGCTGACTTTATACAAAGCACTAATTGAACCCATCCTCTTGTACGCGGCACCGGTATGCTACAAAACACACATGCTAAAATTACAGAAATTCCAAAATAAAAGCCTACGGCTCATCTCCTGCTTACATACTACACGAGGAAATCAAAATGCACACGGTAGAAGAATTTATTAAGAAACTGTCACACGACACGTACAAAAATCTTCACAAACACCACAACCCATGTGTCATGTAGAATAATATCAATTGCTGAATTAGCTAAAATTACTCCTGTTAATCCAGAACAATAATAATAATAATATCACTATTACCTTTATTAATTATTACACAAATCCTACTTTTAACTGATTTTTTTTTGTTGAACAAATTTAAGATATATATTTGGATATGATTATTTAGTAGCTCCTTTTAGAAACTACACCACGACACATAACAAACACGCACGCCCTTTATCACGTTTCGAAAGAAACGTGAAACCAGACAACACCGACGAGATACTAAATTTACTTGACAAGCTCGTAAGAACGACTGACACCGAGTACGAAGTACAAACTCCCCTTAATAATCGCCTGTTTTCTTCCAACTCTTTTCAGATCAACGCCCGCAACAGAGCCCTCCAAGTGCATGACAGCTGTCAAGGCGGACCGGGAGACACAGGGCCCCCCACGTGTACTACGAGCGCAGCTGCGGTGGGCAACTGCATATGGAGCAGGACACAACGAGAACCAGGCAGTCACAGGACCGAGAATACGACGCACGGCTCTGCCGCAGAAAACCAGTCAACAGTTTCGTTGGTATTTTTCCAAATTCACAAATTAATTGGCAATCATAGAAAACTAGCGCTCAACATATTTACAACTAACACTAGCATTTAACTCTCATCTAACAGGGTAACCCTGCCAATTATTAATTATAAGGTAATCATGCACTTTACTGACACTTGTTTGTGCCCAAGTACCATGGCCACTACCAAGAAGCAACTAGGACGCGGTCGCATATCATGCATACCAGCTTAGTAGTTTCTACATATTAACCGGCGAACTATGCGGGACCCGACAAACGCGTGCTAAATGCACAATCAAACTAAAAATAAACGCACGCCTAACAGTTGGAGAGTATTTTTAGTGATAACAGCAGGCCCCATCAGGGCACAGGGACCCTCACAGTTTTGGCCATTGTACTTCGGCCCTCGCCTGTAGTCGGGTTTTTCCTCTCCACGGAAAAGTGATTTCCGGGGAGGTGCAGCAGAAGAGAGAACTTCGAGGTGCTTCGAGATACTGTAGAGCTCTACTAGCCCAAAACCCCAAAAGAAGGGATCAGAGCCTGCGTGCGTTGACGGTCCATGAAAGGACTCACAGTCGCCTTTGCCCGCGAACACACATTCTGACACCTGGGCCAGCGAGCTCACGATTGAGGAGAGTACTCCAGAGGCAGCAGCTGCAGTTTTTCTGAGACGTCACTTTTTCAGTGTTGACTCCAAGGGCCTAACACCATAAGGCTGAGGGGATGAACGTTCTTCGAGTAGACACCTCAGCATCTTGGGTAGTCCTAAAAAGGTTACAAAGAAATAAACTGTCCCCACAGACAAGGAAGTACGCAGTGAAGAACAGTGGCAGCCGACACCGCAGCACAAGCCTGGCCCTGCCTCCCACTAGGGAGCAGGCCAGTCACCAGCGTCCTCCAGCCAGCCAACACCATACCAACACGTCAGCTTTGAGGTAACGGGAGTACCCCAAGACCTCAAACAAGCCAGGCAGGCGCAGTGGCAGTGGCCCTCAGCACTGAGGGCTAAAATGCATCATTTGCGCCCGGGAGCCGACACTATTCGTCCGCTTCGAGCTAGCCAGCCACAGAGAAATGGAGGCTGCCTTAGTTACTGGCCTACCCTACCGGCCTACAGGTGCTGCGCAATAAGGTAAGCCGAAAAAACCGCATAGCTACAAGCCGCTACTGCGGCGCTTTCGGGCACACAGCGGCATTAGGCGCAGATGAGCCTAAGTACCACACTTCGAGCTACACGAACCTGCGACGCCGCCGACGCTACTGTGCCACCTGCGGAGGAAGCTCTCATATCACTGGTCAGGAGCTCTGTTCTCTGCATTCAAGCAGGAAGGCATTGCCTGCACCACCACCGTCGTCAGCACCTCAGCAACAGCAGGGCCCTCCTCAGCAGCAAAAAGAGCAGCAAGGTACCAGCATCAGCAATGACAAATTTTTCATCCAGCACCAGCCAAGACTAGTTTCTGAAGCTTTTGCATCCATTATCAACCTCGGTCCAACTATCGTATAACAGATTGTAGTCCTCTCCAGGGAGAAGCTTAAAGGAGGAAGTCCGGGACCTAGGTGTAACCGTTTAGGATTTCATGATTATCGCGGCCAGGCTGACCCTCCTGAAGGAACTCCTCAGAGAACGACAAGCGGTACTACAATCCAGTGGCCTGTAGCACACCAAAGTCCTGGAAGGAGCTCCTCCTAGAAGAAGATTAGCACTTAAACACTAAGCCCACTGCATGATAATAAACGACTGCAATTTCTCCATAAATTACTAAATAACTTTCCACTGGGATGCACAAAATACCTAACTAAATTAAATAATATTAACATAGAATAAACTTCAGTATTTTATGTAAGCGACTACAGCCACTAATGCAGCACACTGGCATCTTAATCTAAGCATAAAACACATCCTGGATAATCTGGTCACTGAAGTATCAAATCCCAGAGTTCCACCTCAGAACCTGCAGTCAGGGCATTGCATTGACTGTTGCGCAGACCTAAAATTTTACCCGCTCCCGCCCACTGGGCGGTAGCATTCCATCTTTCACATTAATAACGCGGGTGCTATGCGGGACCGCAGTTGCCTCTCCTAGAACCCTATGTAACTCACACGAATTCACCTTCCGTTGAAGGCTTTTTAGTGGGTAGTGACAGAAAGGCGAAGCCTACCTCCCAACCTTGCCGTCCCTGCACTTCTGGGGTTAATCCATAAATGGATTCTTCCTCCAATTTAATAAAAAAGAAGAAGAAAACATCCTGGGTAAGCCCTTTCCGGAGACATAGGTACAAAATATCTTCCATAGGTTAAGATGCTAAGTACTCTCTCCGAGCTTTGTCTGTACTCATTAGTAATGCAGTAAGGTAATCCTTGTACGGTTCCTCTATTGCTGATCAACAAATGTGGTAACATGGGAAGCGTTATTATGCATGAAAAATTAGCTCATCAATGCATTAGGTATGCATTAAGTTTGCTGAGACTCAGTCGAAATTGATTTCAAAATTCTCTACTGCTGACCTGTGATAAGTAGAGGAAATATGCATTCAGTCCAAACACTGGATATCGAGAATTTACCGGTAATAGCAGTTTTGAGATATAAAGAGTGGAAATAAGTACGTATATGTGTGTGATTATGTATCTGAACAGCTTAACTGACAAAAGAAAAAAATTAGTATACACCAAATTTGGTAGATAGTCAACATGAAAAATGCAATGCCATGGCCGGGATTTGAACCAAGGATATCCTGGTTTCCGTCCAGTCGCTCTAACCCAGTGTATATCGGATGCGAGAGCCCCTAGTGGTCCAACCGGGGAAATTTATGAGTCAGATGGAGAATTTAAAGTCAGAACGACACGTTCGCCATGGTAGTTCAATGGGTTAGCACGACTGGACGGAAACCAGGAGATCCGTGGTTCAAATTCCGGCCATGGCATTGAATTTTTCATGTTGACTCTATCAAAAAAATTAGCCTATATACGGTTAGTATGAAGAAATTAATTTCCATCAATTAACCAAATTTGGAGCTTAAATTCACCGTCATGCAACGCTACGAAGATTTTGAAGATAATTCTCCAACCCACACTTTACAAGGAAGACGATTTAGGAAAATGGATCTACTGGGATCCATTAGATATGCAATGGAAATCTGAATGGAGTTTAACTGAAATGTCATAGCAGGCATCGGGTCCCATACACTTTTAAAGGTATATGAAGTTTACTAGTCTCGCAGCATATAGCTGCTGATGTCAGTCCCGGGGACAACACGCAGGGGCAGTCCGGTTCGCAACGCATAGCTTTAGATTCATTACAACTATTGCTCGCCGCGCAGATAGATCTGCCTTCCAGGGAGTGCAAGGGGTTTGACATATTGTGTTAATAGCATTACTTTAACAACAGTTATTGGACAATATCCATTTTATAAATCAAAATTTTTGGATATTATCAGGAACCATTAATCTGTTTGAAGAATGTAATTTCCAGCTGTTTAAAAGCAATCAAGGAGGTGTCTGCAAAAATTAACAATATACAGAATGCGCCACCTACCAAACGAGCAAAAAATAAACTGTTCAGTATTCTACACAAGAATACTAGATTATCAGTGCTGCGTAATATAAGAACTAAACTAAGTCTCGTACAAACACACGAAAATGATTCGTACTTGTCATATGTACCATTAACGTTATGTGATGTTGAACGACCTTTCTCCCAATATTTTTATATCGTTTCAGCGAGAGTCATAGAAAATTCACAGTCAACAGTTTCAAATGTACATGGTTTTTCACTGTAATTCCAGCATCGAAAGCAATGAGGAGAATGGCATATTGTAACGTAGGTTACATTTTGTATCCATACTGGAGTGTACACACAGAGCGCATCGGCATACTTGTTTACAGAGACGTTTGTGGATGTCACGCTTGGCCTTGTATAATACTTGTGTGCATACATTTATTACTAAGGTGTATGCGATTCGATGTATATTTTCATGACAGTTAAATTGAATATCTGGATTTTTGTGACAATATCCTATGAAGGCCTCTTCATTCTGAACGACTGTTGCTGGTAAACCATGAGCTAGATAAATTTTTATTACGCTGAAAATCTGAACATTGTTAAAACACTGAATTTATATAAAATACACTTCTAAGGAGTTAACCATTTACAAGATATTCCTTGTTATTGGTTTGAATGTGAAATGTTTACAGTTTGCTGAAGTGGCAACGCTATTGTTCCGTGGTCATGGAAAAGAATGGAATTTCAAAGCGATCACGCAGCGAACAGCTCTTATATGTTTGACTATCGCTTATACGCTCTGTATTCTCCTATATCTACTGTATATAGGAGAATATCTAGGAGAGTATATATATATATATATATATATATACTCTCCTATATATGAGGAAATATGTGATAAAAGCGGCTTTACGTCTGTTTTTGCTCAACTTAGATGAAGTAAATAGGCGTCTTTACGTCCTTTTTTTTTGCTCAATTAACATGAAGTAGATAGAAAGTAAGATTTTGAAAATACAGTTTGTAAAAGAGTAGACAGAGACGTCATGAGCATTAAGTTAATCAAATAGCTCTTCTTAAACATAGAAGCAATCTCTAGAAGTGTTAGAAAATTGATATTTTCTTGAATATCGTCCATCAGTGAAGGGCATTTCTGCTAACCTCTATTCAGAAATAATTTTAAAGAACTATGACATTTGAATTAAGAAGATAGTATCTTTTTTGCTGATATTTGCAACGGACGAACAACAATACTTATACACTCCTAGTGATTATAAGCATTTTGAAATTTTTTAAAGTTTATGATTATTTAATGTGTCCAAAACACTTATCTGTGGTAATTTCAAAGTGAGCATATAGCAATTACACGGACTTCAATGAGAATGAAGATGCTTTCAAGCGCTAGTTTATAATATTCAAGATAATTGCGCATTTAACTGGACAAGAAAATATATTTAATATGCGGAATTATAATCGAAATACTTATAGCTGTTTCCGAACATTTAAAAATGACAAACTATTTTCCATGTAAAGGGCGATTTGGTGTTTTGGTATTTTCCTATGGCTCTTTATGTTGCATCCTTGCAAAATGTTGTTAAATTCCAAGATTAGTATTTAACGGACGTTTCGCTTTGAAGTTACACTGCACAATCTCTCTCTCTCTCTCTCTCTCTCTCTCTCTCTCTCTCTCTCTCTCTCTCTCTGTATCTCTCTCGCACGCACACACACATACACACAGAGACACACATTGCATGAGCGAGCCACAACAAGTGCTGTTTTTCTTCAGAGGCTTTCAAGTATTCCGCTGAAATATAAACTTGGAAATTTTCATGTGATTTCTGCCGAGGTGGTAGAAGAAATAGAAATGATTTCCTTCATTCTAGCTTTAGGCAGTAGCCCATAGTTCAAATCTCTTATCTTTCCTTCTTCTTCAATGTGTGATATTTGTTTCTTATTGTTGAAAGGTGTATTGCATTACAGTAAATATAGTAAATTAGTAGCCTATAGTGGAAAGACGGGTGTTGAACTTAAGTAATTCCTGAAGATATGTAGGTGAGGTCTCAAATGAATTCAGGTAACAGTGCGACAATCTTAAATAACATATAAATAAAGTGTGCCAGGACTTTCCACCACGAGTAGTAACTGTATACTACCTAAGTCATATTTGAGCAGACGGCATGCAGGTAGGCCGGGGTCATTGGCATATTCCAATGAGTAATATAAACGGGTAATGGTGTCCAAGTGACAAAATTGGCATAGTGCATGAGATTTGATAAACACATTGCGTGTGACCGATTTGTAAATGATGTGAGGAAAACAAGCTGTCCTTATGAGTCCAGGCACTTCCTTTGAGTGGAACTTTTGTGTGCAAAATATAATTTTTTCCAATGTGTTATACGTTATTCGATATATAATTGTGTGCTAAACAAAATATTACGTTTGGTTCACTATGCCTATACCTATCTGTTATTTCCAGGTCAATAAAAGGGATTGGCAAGTGAATAACAAACAACAATTTATTAAAATGTCGCACACAGGCTTTGATTGTTTTCAAATTCTCTGATGTTCGCCATACCCTAACTTTTTCGATGATTTTTTGTTCTTTTCACAGGTAAGCGAAAAATAAGGTGAATTCAAAATTTCACACGCAATGCAGCACTCTTCCCTCACATATATTTCACTACTCTTCGTTGCATTTATGCTCCTGCACAATCAACCTGCAGGTTCAACAGTACATAATAAATGCAGTTCTGTATTTAGAAATTAAATTTATTTAAAAAGACATTACATTAGAAACTGTGCTAAGCTGCTTTTTATTAATTATATGGAACACGTAAACAGACTTGATTTTCTTTCCTAGCCTCCAAAAAGCAGTAATCTGGTTTACTCACCGGGAATCACTACGCAAAAATTACCTTGCTTCGGCTAAACAAGATTATATCAACAATGTATGAATACCAACTATCAACAAACACTCTATATCTTCTGGTGCAGAAGCATCCCATTATATCAATTCCTGCACGCTGTTTGAAAATTGTATCTCTAAATTTTCCACAAGGATGACTTTAATGAAATGAAATGTTTAGTGTTTAACGCCCGCTTTTACTACATGCGGCACCGCAGGCAGTGACACTGATGATACGTGAAACAAAGATGGAGCACCGGTGGAATGAAATGGCGGGGGGAACCGGAGCACCCGAATGAAAGCCGACCCTACGCCGCTTTGTCCACAAATCTCACATGCGGTTGCCCGGGATCGAAACCGTGCCTCTTTGGTGAGAGTCGAATGGTCTAACCACTCGGTCACGGCGCGGCCTCTGACTTAAATGAAAGCTTAGAAATTAGTGCATTATCAACAATTACTCGTAAATAAGGAAGCAGCGCTTCTCTTGCTTCTATAGGATGCACCTTCCTACAGTATGGTTGATAAATATTTGCTCTGCGGTTTGTCTTTCGCTACATACAGGCGTGGTTACTTAACAATGTAACACTTTTTTCACCCAGAATTGCAGCTGTCGTCTGTTCAAGTAAGACCGACGAAAACACTTTATGTATTTAAATTATGTGCCAGAAGGCTGAAGCTTTACTGTAACGTAACCCATCACAGCCCACAAGCAGGCCAGAGCCTACCAACGCGACTGCCGGCCTCACGCCCAGATGTGCAAGGCAGAGGTGGGCGATCATCCAACTGATACGGGCAGGAGATATGGTCAACATCAATGTAACCTCAGCCGGAAAGTTACTCTAGACCTGGGTTCGTTACCTATCGCAACTCCCCAACATCCTCACGATACTGAGTGGACACAGGTCCTGTACTCGGGATAGAAAACCCGGAACCCCAAGGGGTGGAATTGATCAGGTGTGCATTCCGTGGCAAGAAGCCAAAGCACAACACCCTTGCCCATTGCACTACGGCTCAGGGCGAAGCTTTAATATGTGTTTTATAAATAATCGAAAAAAATTAATTAACACAATTTGCGGTTAAATTAGCATCTTTTGAAATGTAATGTGTTCTAAAGGGCATAGTTTTACCCTTTTTTGTTTGTAGTTAACATAGTAAAATAGTAAGACACACATATTTGTTTCAAATGCATTTTTGGTTTGCAGCACCAAATAAAAATTGTGCATTATGGAAAGTGCAGTAACTCATGAACAAACGAAGAAAAATGCTTAGAAATTAAATTATAGAATAACTTTTAAATTGTTTACTAAGTTAATGTGTTACATTCACATTAGTTTCTGTAGTAATTCATGATGAAACTATCATAAAATGTTTTTTCCTCATCTACTGTGAGATAATCTAAGTAAACATTTAAAAAATTCTTTTAATACATAATTTCCTTCCGGCGCATTGGAAATAAGAGATTAGAATAGGCTTAGGCCATAGCTAAATGTTTTAAGAGATAGCTGTCATATATGGTTTTTAAATTCCTTTTCTTTTGAATTACTAGAAAAACGGTGAAAATAACGGCATTCCACTTGAGAAAACAATAATAAAATATATATAAAATAATAAAATATAATAAAATTTATACAAAAATATATCTGTCGTATGTGGTTGTTTCAAAGAGATCTACATTTTTTGGTGCATTAAGCCTTTTATTTTCTTTTTCGGCTCTTACTGTTTTCCACTTACGTTAACGTCATCCTGAATAAAGAGGATCTTAACGACTATTCCCAGAAAATTGAAAATATACATTTTACATGTCATAAAATATCTTGAACATAAAGTATGTTAATGGAACTCGTTAGAGCCGATTTTGAGAAAATCAGTGTTTTCGGTTTTCCATAAAAAGTATACTTTAGGGTAAAGTAATTTTATTGAAAATGTTCCTGCCGCATCCTTATTTCTCGGAAGATGTTGGACCCAACCATCAAGTTCGGTATTTAACCAAATCTTCATTTTGGAGTTATGCTAAGCAAATTCATACACACACGCACCTTTTTACTAATTTGCGGAAAAGGATTCGGCAGTTCCAAAACGTGTTTTCCCGATGAAATTCTTATGAAATATCTAGATGGAATACAATACCTTCTCCATCTACTAAGCACTTCATAGCGGCAGCAGTGAAAATGCTCCTTTAGATTCCTTTTCCGGAGGTATGTTTATTACTGAAGTAAAAAGAACCACTAAGAAATAATGTTTAATGTTAACTAATATGTGTTAAAAGAATCATTTTTGGTTATCATTTTTCTGTTTTTTTTTTTAATCTGCATACTTAAAACTTCCATGAACTTCGTGTTACTGCATTGTATATGTACTACAGTACTACATATAGTACCTATGTGTTCTACGTATAAAGATTAAGCAACTTACAAATCATCAGTGTGATTAGCAATGTTTCCTGCCCTTGCCTTTGTGTAATTGACACAATCATAAATGATACAGCTTTCTTTCAATAGATCAATTATTGTGGTACTCGGTGTATTAGTTACTTCCTTTAAGTAGAGTGACTGAGTGAGTGAGCGAGTGAGTGAGTGTGTCAGTGAGTGAATTTAAGGATCCGTTGACGCTAGATCATTTGAGCCCTGTAAGTAGAGGAAGTGCTATATTCCACTAAATAGCCTGTGTGGAGATTTCAACGGAAAAGCATATTTTGAGGGCCCCCTAAATATAGACTAAATTAGAAGAGTTCCGCGTTTGCGTCGTGTTTGTTTGAGCTAACAGTAATATGAAAACGTGAAATTTCCCATAAGAAGTCTAAAGATATGACACGAAGACCTCTGAAAAATGATCGCTCAGCAAACTTTCCTTTACATAAAACGTTTCTCCACTCTTTTATGTTTCCCGAAACCACACTGATGATTTTTATGAAAATACTATGTGTTTAAGGTATTTGCATGACAAATGAAGTGCTTATCTTGAATTTTCTAAGAAAAGCTTTTGAAGCTCTGTATCTGAAACTATAATAAAATCATCAGAAACGTTGTTCAACGTAATGGTTAAAATAATCCGAATGAGAAATTTAAAACTGGTTCCAAATTGGTGCCGTCTTATTATTTTCTTAGCAGTTCGGAGCACGCAATTATAAAAATGACTTACTATTTAACTACTATTTAAAATGCTTAGAAATTAAATTATAGAATAACTTTTAAATTGTTTACTAAGTTAATGTGTTACATTCACATCAGTTTCTGTAGTATTTTAACTACTAACCATTATACTATTTACTATATAACTACTATTTAGGTTGGGATCGTGTTTAGGTCACACAGGGGGGGACTGGACTGCCAGAACTGAAAGAATCTGTGGCGGGATGATCGCACGATACACCCGCAGTTTCAGGCGAGTGGGCATGGTTGATCGGAATATGGGGTACAACTGATTGAGCGCTGCATGACCGAGGCTGATTTTTTCACGGACATTTGGGGTGAAGGTGAGGCCGCGGTCCAGTCGGACACCCAGGTATTTGACAGATCGGGCACCAGGAATCCTTCTCCGTCTCAACCGCAGGTCTCCTTCCGGGCGCCAGCGGAGGACAGAGCTCTTTTGTGGGCTAATGGCCATCCTCCACCTTTCACTCCAGGTGCCGATGGCCCGCAGTGATCGCTGCAGCGGAGGGAGGCAGTAGCGGACGTTTCTGTTCTTTGCCAAGATGAGGACGTCGTCAGCATATTGGCACAGAACAGTGTGAGGCTCTGTTGGGAAGTCAGACATGTAGGCAGCAAAGAGTAACGGTGACATTACACTGCCTTCAGGGACTCCCGCCGCTGTGGGTCTGACGGAGGAGAGTTTACCTTCGACCCGCACCCTGAAGTTTCGATCCCGGAGGAAACTATTCATCAGGGTGAAATTGATTGCGCAGCATTTAACCTGCCTGCGTCCTAGGCGCTCGTCGCTGGCTGCCGCTATCACAGAAAGGCACGGATGAAACCATGCAACATTTGAAAACAAATTAGAGACTTTACATAGTAGCTTTATGAAAGGAACTGGTCACCATCGTTGTACATACATTTTGGCACCTCTTTAGGAAGCTATACATCACTTGCCGTACTTCACGTTGTGAAATGCTGGAAATGTATTGGCGGATATTTTGTTTTAATTTTTCCAAGGCGTGTGTATTTGTCTTGTATACCTTATGTTTTAGGTTACTCCAGGGATAGAAACCACGGCAGTTAGGTTGGAGGACCGAGGGGGGCCACAAATCTTTACTAATAATTCTGTCCTGAAATACATCTTCAACTGTTCTCATCGAAATATTGTCCATATGGGCTATTGCAGAGTCTTGTTGTAAACAAGCAAAGTCACCCTACCGGTCTGTAAATTCTTTAAAAATGGGGGCAAAGTTATATTCATATGTGTACGAAACTTAAATGTTGACTCGAAAAAAAAAATACTTTAAAAGCCTCTCTCTGCTAATGGCGAACTACACACCACTTAGTTCGTTATGAAGGTGTACTTCATGAACAATATTAAATTTCTCAGAGCTTCAATAACGATTATTTTGTGTGTGCACATATCCATGAAGGTGGAATCCAACCTCGTCCTTGAAAAAGTATCTCTGGGGTAACTTGAAGCAAAGTGTATCAGACAAACACACATACCTTGGAAGAATTAAAACAAAATATCCGCCAGTGAACTGCCAGCATTTCGCAACATGAACTACGGCAAGTGATGGATAGCTTCCTAAAGAGGTGCCAAAATGTATGTACAACGATGGTGACCAGCTCTTTTCATAAAGATGCTATGCAAAACATATAATATTAGATTTTAAAATGTTGTATGGCTTCTCCGTGCCTTTCTGTGATAGCGGCAATCGGCTACAAGCACACAGGGCGCAGCCGGTTCGGAGTTTTCAGGTTATCTGACGACAGAAGTGAAAATTTGGACACAAAGCACGACTGGAAAACTTTTCTTGGCTGTTAGGAGTAAACTGCATTATTATATGTTTCAAATGGGAAGGTGCATGCGCTTGAGCGCTACTAGGTGAGCAACCAATCGGAGTGCTGCTCTGTTGTGGTATTGCACTCCCGCTAAGTTGTGTGTGAGGAGCACCAAACTAATCAATCTGTATCTGTATTCGCGCTAAGACAAAAATTCAGATTTTGCCAAAACTGATCCATGTGGAAGGTAGATAGTCATGTATATAACAAAACCATTGAAAAACGATATTTTTAGCTCAAGTAGTTTTTCTAATAGAAATAAATAAACCACTATTATCTGTATTATAACAATACATCGCGACGTAAGCACTGTATGAATAACATTATTGTTTGGCATGTATGCGTGTACGTATATTTGTAATTACTCAGAACTGAAACGTAAATGTTTGACATGATGTGATAAAAGAATTACTTTGAATAAACCAATTCGAGCGAGAGGAAACAAATTTCCTGCCGCCCTGGCAGAAAGTGTCTGGTCACATTATCTATTTGTTTATGAATGGTTCGTGATCTCTATTTACTCTAGAGAGTTCAAAGTGGTTAGTGTGTGTGCATGTACATATAATTTTAATTACTCAGAACTGAAATTTAAACTACTGACATGACGTTATAAAAGAATTACTCTGAATAAGTCAAGGTGTTAAAATTCGAGAAAGACCAAACACTTCATTTCGTGTTAGTCTGTGGATTGCTGTATACTTATGTTTATGAATGAATGCTGCATAAGAAGTGTTTATTTACTCTGGAGAGTTCAGATCAATATCATTCAGTTGTTCTTTACACAACAGTAGAGTAACAGTTAAATAGTGCAATGGCTTCTTGCGGTGAATTTAGTGGCGCGTCAAAAAGGCAGGTATTGCGAAGTCAGGTCGAAGTATTATTTTTAAGGTGTACACGTTCTTCAAAAAATTTGGCAGTGAGGAATATATAAATCATCTCGATTTAAAAAAATGCTCAACGGCTTAATGCTGAAGCGTGCGGTGTAGGTAAAGCAAGTGTGTCCCGCATTTTTGGAGAAGCAAGAAAATTTGATCCCAGTGGTGCCCAGGTGTTTGTGTCGGCCAGGAAACATGTTGGTCCGCCGAAGAGGGTTAAAAATTTAAGTGACTTTGACAAGGACTTAAAATTGTGTTCGAGTTTTATGATCAAGGTGAATTTCCAACTATACAGAAAATAACTTGCGCTCTTAGAACCGAAATTTCTTACACTGGGTCAAAATCATCGGCTTTCAGAATTTTGAGGTGATTAGGGTTCAGGTATAGAAAGACAAATGAGGGGCGTCAATTTTTAATGGAGAGGAGTGACATTGTTGCGGCAAGATTAAAATTCTTACGCAAAACGCATGAAATTAGACATTCTGGCGATGCTATACCTATCTTTTACTTAGACGAAACATGGGTAAATAAAAGCCACAATCAAAAGTCAATCTGGTAAGACTCCTCTGAAAAGGGTGGCCTGAAGTTACCTGTTGTAAAAAGGCAGTCAGCTAATCATTTGTCATGCTGGATCTGCTAAGACAGGGTTCCTGCCAGAAAGAAAATGGATTTTTCTCTCCAAAAGTACCTCAAACTATCACGAAGAGATGAAAGCTGGTACATTTAAAGAATGGTTTCTTAACAGATTCTTACATTATTTAGAAGATGGAAGCATTATTATAATGGCTAATGCACCGTAGCATTCGGCTATTGCAAATGAAATACGAAATTCGGCCAGCAGAAAAAACGAAATTGTTGAATGGTTACATAAAAGTAGGGTTGAATTTTCGGAAACAGAAACTAAAAGTGAGTTATTGCAAAGAGTGCTTCCGCTTAAAAGCACGGAAAAAGTGTATCAGCTGGACCAACTTGCAATTGAAATGGAACACGAGGTAATGCGCTTCCCACCTTACCAATGCCAATATAATCCAATTGAGTTGGTGTGGGCTTAAATAAAAGGGAGGTTGTAAACAGAAATAATACATTTAAGCTGACGGACGTTGAACGACTTGTTCACGAAGAAATTGACAAGGTAACACAGCAGGACTGGGAAAACTGCGTAAGGCGTGAAGAAAACCTTCAAGAAGACAGTTTTAAGAAAGAAATAGCACGTGACGAGATTTTGCCACCTACAATCATAAATTTGTAAGACTCAGACGATGAAGACAGTGACCATGACGAATTGTCTCTTAATGTAAGTGACGTTGACAGCGATATGGATGAGCCATTAGCAGTTCCATTGAATTATAAAAACAGGTAATTCATAAGATATAATTATAGTTACAGTATTTAAAAATATACATAATTTGCGAAAATGCTTTTTCCAATTTTTATTTTGGGAACTGAATCATTCTAAAAGTTTATAAAATATAATTTCCTTACCCTTATGTCTGCACCAAGCAGACCTAAATGTTGTGTGAGCGTGCGAGAGAGAGGGAAATATAAAAGGAGTGGGGTAACAAGCTGGCAACGCTGAGTGTGACACGACATCTGATTAGCTGGAATACATAACGCTTCCCATTTGAAACACATAATAGGATTGCATGGCCTTACGAAAACAAAAACCTAATACCTGTTAAAATTAAGACATTTCTGATCAGTTCATTTCTGATCAGTTTCAGTACATCCTTTCGTAAAACAGTTACGCAAAGCTTTCAAATGTAGTTTTTAAAATGTGCGGTTTAATCCACGTTTTTCTACATCAGAAGCAGTCGGCGACCAGCACCTAGAACGCGGGCAAGCACAGTGCCGCCCAGCCGGTTCGAGGTTTTTTGACGGTTCCGTAATTATGTGAGGTTTTTCTTTACCCTATTCAGCATTGAGAAAAGCATCCTTTCCAAGTGTGCAGGAAATCTACCTGCTAGGGCAAGCAAGTACAGACAGCACAGATGGCAGAAATAAACTTCTCTATTCACGGCTAGTTCTCACACCGCATTGAGGCGTGAGTTTCTTATCTGAGGCACTCTAGAGATGCTACACCAAAAGAAAAAAATAGTATTTCTTAACGATTAAATCTGCACTCGCTCACAGTCCAATAGCAAAAGCTAACCATTTGTCAATTCCAATAAAATTAATGTTTTGAAGTTCACAAAGCAGTAAAGGAGTTACACTGGGACAGGATGCAAGGAGATTAATTAGTCCGCATTAAAATTCAACCAACATGTACTTAATATGTCCAATAATTTTATATTGCAAAATCCAGAAGGGATAAGTGCTCATTCAACTGCAGTTACCACAAAGCGATACAAAAATAAATGATTGCATGAGGCTATGCAAGAGGAAAATATTCGTTCTGTGTAACTCGCAGCGGAAATAATTCCTCAGCTGGTGAAACAAAGAAAGCAAGCATGTACTCATATTGGAATGTTACATGTTTTGCT
Source organism: Mantis religiosa (assembly GCA_030765055.1). Classification (NCBI taxonomy): domain Eukaryota; kingdom Metazoa; phylum Arthropoda; class Insecta; order Mantodea; family Mantidae; genus Mantis; species Mantis religiosa. Next base: position 264,996,262 of record CM060950.1, on the reverse strand, counting down.
TGAAAAGGGACTGATAACGAAACGTAGTAATTGATATTGTCTTTATTGGTCTTTAACCCCCTTATGCATGATAAACATTGCAGATAGGTAGAATAAGCTGGAAATGTACAATTTGAGGTTTTCTGATTCAACTGAAATGATAATGCCAGTGGATGTTTCTATTAGTAGCGCACACTAAACCGAAAGCTCGGATAAATACCAATTTTCATATTTAACACATTTCTTAAAGTTACAGAAAGAAGAGTTAAAAAAAGAACTATGAGAACCCACACAAAAATTGGAAATTTTTACTTTTATTTTACCTAGCACGTACATAATATTTGGGGCCGGTATTGCATACCACACAAAATTTTTTGTGAGATTACACTGGAAATACACGTTTTGAAACCTTCTAAATTAAAAAAAGAACATTCAAAACGATCAGCGCAGATTTATGTATATGTCTGCGTGTCCATGTGTAAGTGAATAGCAAAGCTCAAAAACGAAAACTTGGCAAACTTTTCGAACGTTTTTATTTTCTCAACAATGGCTCTATTTATGAATATACAATACTGTAAAATATTTTACGAGAAACTGAATGCATATCTTGAGTTTGATGGGTGTAATTCCTGAATTCCCATTTGTTGTGTCAATTTTGCATAATTGGTAAACCATAATAAATATGTAGACAAAAATCTTATCACACAAAACATGTAGTAGATGTTGTTAAAGCACACTCTTTTATGAAACAGCAACTGGTTATTCCTCTTATTTTAATACCTTGGTCATATATAGAGAACGGAAAATCAAAGCCCTAACATAGCGATTAGCTGTTAAACAATTTTTTTAAGGGACACTGGGACTGAAAAATAGCCCAAAAGTATAAAAAATTTAGATTTTTATATTTATACATAAAAATGTTCCCCAAACCTTCCTTTATTGAATTATGATAAGAGTTTTTTATTTCCGGCATTTTTAAAGGTCTAGCACAGGGTATAAATTTTCAGGGTGTGGCCATTTGAACGCCCCCATTTCTTCCTTATACAGCATGATGCCCTGTTTTTGCCAATTCTGATCGTATTTTGGTAGCTTTTTCTCTAAAACTGCGTTCAAATCTTGCGGCATAGCTTAGTGATATAAAAAGTCGGCAGTACGCCTTGAGTGTTTTTGCATCTAAGAAAATACAGAACAGTTCATAATATCTACGATTATTTTATGTTCTTTGCAATAAACTTAATGAATACTTGTAGATTCATTCTTTTTTGACTGTCTTTGTTTGCACCAATGAATGTATAATGGCGACTTCCTTCAGAGAAATGTGCTTTTCTTTACAGTTTGTTTTAAATAAATAAATAAATAAATAAATAAATAGGTGTATATGCAAGTTATTTGCTTTTCCTGTAGTGTAGTGTATTGTTAACTATATAAACAGCATAATGCATGCTGTTTAATCATGTTGGCGTGAGCCGGTGAGTAGAAATAACGAAAAGAAGGAATTTGTAAGAAAACATGGTGCAGCTAGATGGACAAGCAAATATTGGGAGCAGATTTCCATTTCATATGTAGAATAGGACATAGAGGAATATCTAATATTTCAGCTTCAGATTGGCAAATGGACATAGAGTAACATGCTAATGCTATTAAAACTATATTTTTAAAAGCCAGAAAAAATTTTCAAGATTTGAAGATCTAGGTGCAAACTGTGTATAGTACATAGTGTAAATAGTAATTTAAATGGCAAACTATGCATTAGTGAAAATAATCAGCAAATTTTGAATACCAGTGTACATAGCAGTAGAGATGACAATGTAAATAATGTGCAGAACAGTGTAAATAACGTGCAGAGCAGTGGAAATAGTGTGCAGGATAAGGTAATTACTATTTTTGGTGCATATTTGTAGAAAAATTGATTTTTCTCCACTTTACATTTTTAGTACAATATCTGCTCCCACTGCTTTAGTTTTAGAGCTATTGCTCTGAATTTTCTTGAGCATATGCTTCTTATATGGTTCTACAACATCAGTCTCAGGCTATAAGATTTAAGACTTTGTTTGGCTCTAATAAAATTTTAAATGCCAAAAAGTGCTAAAAATTGAATTTAATGTACTACATAATTAAAAAATAATTTTCCTGAAAGGAATGTATTGTTCTTCCACATAGAGACTGAAGTTGTTTACACAGTTAGTAGGAATGAAAAACTAACAGAGTTATTCCACTATCATGGTTATTGATACGCATGCATTAACTTTAATATTGCCATGAACTTTAATTAAAGTAAAAAAATAATTCCTTCAAAACTAATGATCAGAAATTACTAAAAATTGGTCCGATATTTTATAATATAAAACTCATTAGGCATGCCAAGTTTGAAGTTTGTAGGTGTAGAAATATAGAAAATATAAATTTCAGTCCCAGTATCGCTTAAGCCTACTGTATTTTCGTATTCAAATTCTGCCTATAATGACGTGTAATGAAATCATTTCTACGGATGCAGTGGTAGTGGATTTTACTGAACAGTTGGTATCGCATCCTTGTCAGAAGCTGAACTTAAATGCAGATGTATTCAACCGTTTTGGAGTTCTGCTATTTACAGACGGGCGCGCACACGCACACGGACACACCATATCCGGCTAACACAACCTGACCGAGATTCCAACTCGGGACCTCTTGAATGTGAGGCACAAGCTGTCACCGACCCTACAGAGGTGAGAATAGCGTTTACCGCTACCCCACTTCCATCCAGTAGGAATCGATTCATATCTAACTTTTGCCAATCGGACATCAGAATATCTTCCTCACATTAAGTAAATCACGTGATAGGAGCTAGTTTCGCTCTACTTCTGCGAAAACTTTAGTTGTGATGCCAGTCTAATTATAAATGCAATATACCTTCAAGTTGGCTTCCAAATCTCTACGGGAATCCAGAAATTGCAATGGTAGAATATATTGCTTTCTTAATTATTGTATTTCTCTGAACTCTGCCAGAGTGAATAAATGTTTCTCCTTCACCATAGAGTGGGCATATTCTCCTCCGATGACGTTATTTGATTTTGTCTCTCCCATGCTAAACTTTGTTCTTGCGCACGGTCATTTAATTAGTCTTCCTCCCCTAGCCCCGCGATTGTGACGCTAGAAGGTGCACACTGTGTCTCCAACTTTTGTCTGTAAGTCTTATTTGAAATACCTTCCACCCATTGCAACTCATGTCCCTACCAGGTAACCAAATATACCGCATTCTAATTTCTAAGACGTAAGACTAGACGTACACATTTCCAATACGGCATGGATAGAATGAAATATTTGAATTATTAACCTTGTATATACATGTACCTCCAGAAATGTTCCTTCTAATTGCAATGCGTATATTTTCGTTGTTTATGTACGTAGAAACAAGTTTAAAGGCTGGAATTACAGAATAATTATGTAATTAAACAATTGTATTCGCAAATGTTGAAATTAATGTCCGTCATTGTCCAGAAAAAGCTGAAAACATGAAACAATGGATTCGCAAACGTCAGGGAACTGTTCATTTAAATTTTCTGGACTTCTGTTATAATTTCCAAATTCAGTGTATCAATTGTTCTTGGTTTTATGCAATATATTCTGTCCTTGATGTATTCTCGTAGAAAGTAGTCGACTGGCTGAGAAACGAGGAGAGTATCCAATGTTACCCTGCTTGTAATCCGTGTGTTTGGATAAGGTGCACTGAGGTCATCGCTTACATTGGATGTGTATGAGGAGATGCTCACAGTACTGTGATACCAACTGTTGATATTCCACGCCACACTGTTACACCTGTTGGCACTTGACCAAACCATCTCTACGTTAAAGAAATCGAAACGGAACGATTATAGCAGTAATAGAAGAATATGCTTTTTATATGAAACTGAGTTTCAACTGGAAAATGAATTTTGTAAGCTATATTTTTATTTATGGGGATCATACCGTGTATAAGTATGTAAAATTGGAATACTGAATCTCACAAAATTGCAAATTTCATATGTAAGAATATGTTTTACATATGCGAAAACGTTCCTGGTTCCGAAGTTAAGATCGCTGTTACATTTGTTGACAAACGCCTTTGTACTTATTCGAGGGGTAAATAGGTATTGTCTTATTGTGAAATGTTCAGCGAACGTGACTAGTGGTAGATGTAGTTGAAGTGCCGCATTGTGAGGTAAGATCTCACGTGTAATGAAATGTGTAGTGTTTAACGCCCGCGTTTACTACATGCGGCACTGCCGGCGGTGACACTGATGATACATGAAATGAAGATGGAGCAAGGATGGAATGAAGTGGCAAGGGAAACCGGAGAACCCGGAGAAAATCCGCCCCAGCGCCTTGTTCTTCATCACAAATCTCACTTTGCTGTCACCTGGGATCGAAATAGGGCCTCCTTGGTGAGAGTGACGTCTAACCACCACTCAGCCACGGCGCGGACAGATCTCACGTCACCTGATGAAAAGCGTCATATGATGTAGCAGTAAAACTAATACAAATAATTTAATGTGACATTTTGGCAGACCAAGGCTCTCAAAAGCGGGAAATATAACCAATAGGGATAAAGGACACTAAGCTTGGGTTCGGAATGGAATGTATATAAGGGAGCTTTAAGAGATCGTAATATAAGTTACTCAGCAGTCTTGGGTCAGTCATTCATCAGTCTCCGAGTAATCGTCAATCGCTCTTCGAGCATTCCTTGCGCATAATTAATAATATTTGTGCTCCACAAAAGGTCGAAAAGTAATTCCGGTTTCAGTTAAGTGATAAAACGGAGAAATAAGTTCGCACTGTATTTGAAAATCCTGACGTGCCGCTAAGATAAAAGAATAAGTATTGCAATTTTAAATTCCGACAATATTTCAGCAATACAGAAAAGACGCTATGACTGGACTTCGAACCTGAGACTTCAGTCAGAACCATCATGCAGGTATCGTCATCTGAAATCACAGGTAAATAACGAAGCACTCTGACCTGCCAACGCCATCTCAAATTTGGTACCCAACGTGGGGATTGGAGCAAATTTCAAAATGACGGAATACGACCAGTACGAATCTCAGAGCAAGGGGGCATACAGTGATGAATTCGAGCCTTCCAATGCGGGAAAGTATCAAAACACCACTAGGGTTAAGAACAATCACCGCAGCTAACGGCAAGAGAAAGTAAATTATATAACGATTTATATTGGCTTCTTCAGGAGGATGCAAGAATCCCTTTGAGTATGTGCACTAGCAAACTTTGACAAAAATTTATGTTTGTAAGAAGTGGCAAAACCATTAGATATAAGCAGGGGCGGCTCGTCCTTACTTACTGCAGTGATAAAGAACGCCTTTTTCTGTTTTATAAATCACAATGTATAAATTTTAAAGCACCATGTAAACAACAATGCATTATTGTAAGTATAGAAATCGTGCACGACCAATAATGAACCCTTGAAGCATAGAAAACACTTGTGTAACAAATGGAACGCATCTGACGTGCTGAGAGCCAGCAAGCTCGATAATCAGTACTGCGCATGTATACAACCTTCCTCTCTTGCCTCCCTGTTGTCCTAGGTGCCATAGATTTTCGCACGAATGCGTGCTGCATCTTGGTACTGCGCGATGATCATTAGGTGCACGTTGAAGCAGGGCCACAAACACTCGTAGTTATAGCTGTAGAACTTGATTATGAATTGAAAATCATTTAACAATTCATCATTTCTTTATATTTTAGTTTTAGAAACTAATTCCATCCTTCTTATGTAATCAGATTAAAAACCTAATGGTTATTAAATCGCAGGGCAGATTATTTGTGATGCACCTATCATGTTGGTACGATGCAACATTTCCACGGCCATAACGGGAATCCTCCATAACAAGTGCATATAGTTCGCATGCTCGCGTTGTATCCAAGTATTCCTTTGTGTAACGTTATTTAGTGGCTGATATCAATTTCTTTATTTTGTGTGTGAGTGTGAAACGTGTTATAAATTCACTATATTCAGTATACGAGTAATTTAATATTACGAAAAATTTAATCAATAAATAACGTACACGGTTGATGAAATTCTGAAAATTCCCTTTTCAAGGTGAGCACTAGAAGGAAAGATTAGCATAAAAATGTTAGGGCGACCAATAGCCGATCTAAAAATTGAGAAGAAAGAAAAAGGAGGTAGAAATTCTGTTTATTCCAGGAAATTTAACACCAACATAACAACAGTGAAGGGTTCTGAGGGTGTGAAATAAGAAATGCCCTGGTTTGCTTTGCTTGCCTCCGGTTCGGAAGTACTGATCCGTGGTGTACGACGGGTATTAAAGGTCTTGGTCACATTAATGAGTACAAAAAGCATTCAAATAGCAAGAAGCACATGAAAAGTTCATTTGACTTCTCAATGCTTGGAGCTGTAAATGTTGCAACGCAGCTAAGCAGAGCATATCAGGAAGCAACGCAAAAGCATAATGAGCAAGTGGAAAAAATATATATTATTAAGGATCATAGATGGTATAAAATTTTGTTGAGCGTTTATATGTGCTTTGCGTGGACACGATGAGACCGAAACTTCAGATAAACTCGGCGTGCTTTTAGTTGTTATAAATCTCATTGGCATTTCGGACAATGCGATAAAATAACATATTGAAAGCAACAAAATATTTAACGTGTTATCTAAGACCTTCCAAAATGAATTACTCAATTGCATGTTGGAAGTGTGCCACGGAGAAATAGCAAAAGAATTGAAGGAGGTGGCTTATGTTGCTACTTCAGCAGATGAAACTACTGACACATGTAAAAGAATTCAGTTGGCTTTAGTTTATAGATATGAAAAAAATTGTTATACATAACGGCTTTGGGGCTTTTACAATGTTGTAGATCAGACCGCCAATCCTATTGTAAGTTGTATTTCGAAAGAAGTTGACACCATTTTTAAGGACGATCGCTTTAAAATAAACGCCCAGACTTACGATGGTGCATCTGTAATGAGCTGCAACACAGAGGGAGTAGTGATCAAAGTGAAAGAACACTACCCTCTTGCCCAGAATGTGCATTGTTACGCATATCAGTTAAATTTGATGGAGAAAGCAGCTTTACAGATTCATTCTGCTAGGATATTTTTTTGCAGTCTATCGGCTTTTCCAGCATTTGTTTTCAATATCTCCCCAACTTTGGGCAGCGTTGGAAGCAACTGTTGCTCGGAGAGTGCCTCGAGGCTCCGTAACGAGGTGGAATTTCAAATCAAGTTCTGTGAACACCATATACGAGCACAGAGAATCTGATAAGATGTTCTGACGAGCTAGAAAAACCTTTTTCGGACAAGACAGTGCAAGAAGATCGCGGTTTGCGCCACAATTTGGAGCACGGAGAATTTTAATTCTGGCTCACTTTTTTTTCCCATAAAGTTGACCGCCATATGGATATATCATATAAGCAGCTTCAGACTCTGCAGGTAGATGCAGTGAAGGCAAAAACTGCGATTTAGTCTTTCGTCAAAATTGTGCGTAGTAGAACGGACGACCTAACTCAGATTGAATCATGTAATGTTCAATATGCAAAAAGAAATTGCAGGGTAACGAACATAGCAGCAGATGCCAAAGAAATGTGTGATTGAATGATATCAGAGTTACATAGCCGCTTCGAGTATACGGAACATCTGGATGCTGAAAAACTACTGGATGGAAAAACTTTGATTTATTGTCTCGAGTGTTTCCCGAAACAGAATTTAGCATTGCCAGTGATCGTTATAAATAAGTTGATGTGCTGGCCTAGCTCAGTCGGTGGAGCACCTGCCTGCCGTGCTAGGGGTCCCGGGTTCGATTCCCGGTGGTGGGGGTGGGGATTTTTCTCCGACCAAGATAATTCCCCATCTTCCCCAGGGTATGGAAGTATGAATGAGAGTGTGAATGTGATCCAATGATTAAAAACCAAAGATAACGAGTTAACACCTTCAGTGTGTTCCAAAGGAGAACGGCCGCCGATATGACCATAGCAGTTAAAGGCAGTTAAATGGAACAAGGAAAAAAAATAACTTGACAAAAGCAAACTTCGAACCGAACTCAGGATTTTTATCGACATTTGGAATTCAGGAAGGTATGAGGTGCCCTTCTGCTATTGCAGTTATTGTTGCAGAAATATCTGCAAAACAACTTCAGTGAAGTGACCAAAGTTTTAAGAATTATTGTGACAATTCCCATGTCTACTGCAGAACCGGAACGCTGTTTCTCCTCTCTGAAGCGGATAAAACCTTTCTAAGGAGCAATATGGCTCAGGATCTGCACACCTCTTTTGCCATGCTATCTATAGAGAAGAAGCTTATCACAGGAAAACAGGACTTCAATAACAGAGTGATAAACAAATTCTGCCTGAAGAAACATCGGCGTATGGACTTCATTTTTCGAAACCAGGTGAGTTGCATGGACCTTATCCCGCAGCACGTTGCTATTTTTCGGCACGGCACTCCAATGGATATAAATGATTTTAATTAATTATGCTGCTAGTCAGATTTTTTGGATCTTGTAGACATTTTTATTGCTAGAATTTCTATAAATTGCTGTTTGTAGATGTTGCATAATTTGGATTCCTTCCTCTCGCAGGACAGCTATCACAATGGTATAAAAATTGCATGAGTTTATTTTAGTTAAATAAAACCAACTATAGCTAAACTGAAATTGCGTTGATTTTTAAAATATTTTGAAAACACAACAATAAAATCTACGTGTTTTTCACACACTTGGCACAGTACTATAGTTCCATCTGTTGTTAGAGAAGGCTTTCCCTCAACCATGTCAAAGCAAGTATGCTTCGGCATTGTAATATTCCATTTCCTGCTGCTTATACTTCAGGACTTACGAGTAAAGGCACCCTAGTTACAAGTTTGAATGTGACTGAAAGTGGCACCTTTACCCCTTATATATGTGTTTATATGGACTATTAAACTTACTTAATAAACTAATTACAACGCGGAATAAATTTATTACCTGCATATGAAAGGGTAGAGCCAGACTGAAAATTTCAATGCCATAGGTAAGATTTGAACCATGGATCTTCTGGTTGCCGTCCAGCCGCTCTACTATCCATCTCTACCGTACTCTACCTATCCATGGTTCATATCCCGGCTATGGTATTGCATTTTTCAGTTTGGCTCTACCCTTTCATAGTGCGTCCTACACACGGCTAGTGTGAAAGAACAATTAATTTCCATTAATTGTGCTTAATAGTGGTCCGAACTATAAAGCCCGGGTCTGAAAGTGCTTACAGTATAGTAAGTCGCCATTAAGGTAGTTGTCTCATGTGTTTACGAGAACTCCTAGTGGTTTACCGGGAGAAACATGAGTCAGTTAGAGAATTTAATGTCATGTTAGCACGTTGGCCATAGTAGCTCAAATGGTTAGAGCGGCTGGACGGAAACAAGAAGATCCGTGGTTCAAATCCCGGCTATAGCATTGAATTTTTCAGTCCGGCTCTACCCTTTCATAGTGCGTGCTACACCCGGCTAGTGTGAAAGAACAATTAATTTACATTACCTGTATATGTTTAAGTATCAAGGAATAAAATACGCAAACATGCAAAAATCCAGCTCTAGTAATTAGAAATGATATTATCAACCACAAGTTAAGAAATGAACAGTGAACAAGCAGCTCGAGATTCGACTATGTGGTGATTTCAAATGGGGTAATGAAAACGTTCTCCAAAAGAAATAGGTATTTGAAAATGAAATGGAAAGAGAGTTGAACTATAAAAAGTGTGGAAAGTGAACACCACGTGCTCGAGACTCGAATTGCTTCAGCCGAGAGCCAAATAAATGAAATAAATGGGACTCTCCTAAAGCTAAATTGTAGTTAAAAATACTTCTAATGTTAGTGTGACGAATTGTAATGTAAATGATAGTTCCAGTAATTCATGTATAACTAGTGATGTAAGATACGATGGAAGCGAGGCTGCTGGTTCAGCCCACATACCAGTTGAACAACATCTAGTAATTCCCAGAATTACGCTACAAACTTTCACCTGTGTAAAGGATTTAATTACCTACCTGTTGTATGAAGCAGATATACCGAAGTTCGATGAGGAACATGGCGACCATCCGGAACGGTACACTTCCGACTTGTAACAGTATTTTATGTCAAAACAAGTTTCTGAACATTTTGTAATTGAATATGAATGTAGAATAATCAAGACCCTATATATGACAGCATAAATATGGTACTTCAGTTCGTTATCTTCTGAAGATATCATACGAAAATGTTCAAGAAAATTCCTCCAACCTATACTAACTACACTTTACGTGGAACATCTCTAGAACATTTTGATTTTCTCAAAAACGGGATTTTGAATATAATACTACGTGTTTATATGTTTAAGAAATTTTCATGAAAATTGGAATTTATACTTTGAATTATCCGGTGATGTCCACAAACGAACTCTTCGTTCAGAAATACGTTCGCAAAACTCGGAAACTTAAGGAGAGAGAAAACACCTTATTACACAACAAATGTGGATTTCTTTAAAACGCACAATTTATGTCTCATCATTTTTTGCATGTGGAATGACATACTCCTTGTTATCCATCTGAATTTTTCAGTGCTTATACTTCTTCCATATGGGAAATTATTATTCACTTTATAATGTCTCAGCCATTCAAAAGAACGGAATTTCTAAGCAATCGCGCAGTGATCAGTTTTAAAATATTTGAATAAGGCTTTTTTCCTTGCACTCACAAGAAAATTAATAGTAGAATAATTTAGGAAAATGGTTATTTACATTAAAGTGATGTAGGAATAGTTTACACAAAGGTAGAGGTCATGTGAGTGCAGCACCAGTTTTGTTTTGGATTCAGGTCACCCGAAACATGTAAACCCGCTAAATCTTGATATCGAATCGAATTTTGGATGAAATAAAATACTTCTCTTGCTTACTATCGCAACAGATGAAGTCAGAGCAACCGGTATGCTTTAGAGGGGTATTGGAAAGGACAAACCAGTAACTTTAGCTAACAATAAGGACTACATAGGAAATGTTTAAAGCCACAAACAATGTGCTTTTGTTTTGGATTACAATACTTCTACTGCTTACTGTACGTAGTGGAGAACGGGAAACACAGTTTTATTATTCCTTAGGTTGAAGCACCATTATTTGCTTCCATTATTTGAATTAAATTAATTACGTTATTCCATATATTTAATTTGTTCATCTACATTCAACGTGAAGGAAAAATGCATAGGAGTAGGCAAGCTCATTCATGATTAAAAGTTTAAAATTTGCAATCCATTGAATATTTGTGCAGTTCATATTTAAATGTGTGTTGATCCACATGACATTCTCTACTTTTGTATACTCTTCTTATGAATAATTATTGTTCTCTCTATTTCATGTTAATGGAGGTAGAAATTTGTATAAATTATATTATTAAACATTTCCCTCCACGTACAGCTCAATATGTTACGTTCAAGCGACAGACAAGTCCGCTAAAAGGTGGTCGCTTTAAAATTCCTTTCTGTTTTCATGGCCGATGGATTAAAAGAACACGACTTCCTGTTTGAGAAAAGGGTACTAGTAGTGGAAGAGTCAAATAAAAACAATGGTTATTAGTATCACAATAAACTGCGGACCTATATTGTGTGCTTTCATGTAATCTATATTTCTGTATATTAAAATTTTGTCTATCTCTTACTGGTTCATCAGTTATGCAGAAGTCATTCCAAATGATAACAACTTCAGAGGCTGTTCACAGAAAGTTCAGGAAATATCTGTTTCATTTGTCATGAAAAAATTGTTGTGAGACAATTTTAATAAAAATTACTGAAGCCAATTGTGAGAAAATAACAATTTTTTAAACTTTGGCTACGTAAAGGGTAGTTTGGTATGAGGAATATATTTAAAAACCTGCGCTGCTCACATACAGCCAAACAGATGCACGAACCCAGAACCTTTTTGAAAAAAAAAATGTTTTAATACCTTTATTTAAGGTGCCTCAAAACATGTGGGTATTTCCCATGAAATCTGAGTATCAAATGTTTTGGTGGAACACAATTTTTCCTGTACTTATTATAAATGCATAGTATCGAAAATGAAGACCTTTCATTATTATTTTGCAAAAGAGTAAAATGAACATTTTGTTATTTTGTTTAGCAGACAGCTGAAAAAATAAGCCCATACGTGATGAAAAGTCCCCAACTGATTAGCCCTTTCAAATGCTTTTAATATTCTATCTCATTAGGGGTGTTTTATGACTTTTGCCATTCCTAAGGGTGCAGTAACAATACGTGCACTGAATTTCATTTGGATTAGTAGATCTGCAATTTTTAAGAGGATTTTCAAGCCATAAGTACAAATCCTTGCTCCGGGAGTGAGATTTGACCAGGAGAAGGCCAACTTTGCCATTAAAACTTAAGGATGTTGTTTTATTTGCAAGCTTAAGAGCACACCCTGATGCCAAGTTTAACATTGCTGGTAAACAAACAAACAAACACCATCGACCACAAAAACTTTGGCTTGCTTAAGCATCCTTGTGGTATAAAGTCATGTTGTAAGGAAGTGGGATAACACCATTCGCTTTGCTTAGTCTGTGCAAGCAAGAGCGGCAGCAAGGGTTCTGGTAAATGTCGTTAAGGCTGTTGTTTTTGGTGCTTCTCGTAATTCAATATAAAAACAAACGCGCAAGGCTGTCGGCGAGTAAAAGGAAGGAAAACAAGCATACCACTCTCTGCGGCGGATACCATATGAGCTCTAGCCGCTTTGTTTTGGCTCATATTAACTAATGGCGGAAATCTTAATAGCCTAAGCCCTCATGTTAAAATGAAGTTTTTCCACTATTTGCAGTAGCGTGACCATTTCCGCCGAGAGGGGTTAAGCTACTCGACTAAAAGTGGAACTTCGCGTAGTATACCTGAGCCTGTTATTAAAAATAACCTTAAAAGAGCAAAAGCCAAACAATATGTCATAACATTATAAATACGATGTTACGATGGTGAAAATTGCGTCTAAAAGCATCTTTCGAAAGTTTGGTTTTATTTGGGTTGGCATAAGAAGGATCTGTCTTACGTACGCTACTATCGTAGCTCAGGGAATACATGAAACAACAGAATTCTCCCTAATCGATAAGGCAGCATGAATAATTTAAAATTTAACACGTATCCTGCTAATTAAAATAGGTTAATTATAGTTTAACTATATTTTCATTCTCGGTCAAATCATTAAAAACCAGTGAGACAGCTGTAAACTTGAAGTACAAATGCTAAGAGTTGGTCCTGCGTATTGCTTACAGTGACGGGTTAACGATTTGATATAGTTGTACTTGTTTTCACCCTCTGCTCACAACCTGCTCAAATTTCTCTCATATAATTGCGTAATTTCTGTGGAATTACTTGTGCTTCAGCTTACTTTGATACTTCAAGGCATTTGTCCTATTTTACCTGAATTATTATTTCCT
>CM060950.1:264931115-264981881 GCA_030765055.1 Mantis religiosa | reverse complement strand
TGCATCTGCTTACTACGAAATGAGTGTATGAGTGTGCATATGAGTCATCCATGCTGCCAGATCTAATGCTCGCTTCAGTAACTGCAGAGATAGGCATGGGTGAGATATGAGACAACACTTTGTATTTGAGACGAACCTATCATCCTTATTACATCCGAACAGCAAGCATTAACATCAATCGGTAAGCAAAAATGGTTACACTACACATTCCTCTGCCTTGCCTTTTTGTGTTTGGTGGAGAGTCTCAAACTTCGGCTCGTAAACTTGATAATTGTACAATAAAGTTATACAAGTGAACCGAACTTCAAGTACAAAATTCTGTTGCATACTGACGACGAATTGGCGGTAGAGTAATCGGTTCGCTCTCGATCAGAAGGTTTTTAATCTTATTTAGTTTATTCACTTGATAGGGTAACCATCAGCTACGTGGGTATGACGTTCATACAAAGTGTTACAGAGATATCTTTTAGACGTGGTCTATGACTTGTAACGGTAGTTTTTGTTTGAAATGAGTTTTGTTGTCTGGTCTGACTATTAGTGGGCCATGTAATGACAATATAAAAATTGATGAACGGTTGCTAGGGAAAGAAAATCATTAATATTGAAAGATATATGCTCTGTAATCTTGTTTCATGACGATGGAAAAATGTCGCGGTGAATATGAAAGTTTTGTATGAGGAAAATCAATAATCTTTAAAAAGAGATATTCTGTAGTCTTGATAGTGATGAGTGGACATGCAGGAGTGAAGAATTTTATGTAATTAACGGAAACTATTAAGGAAGTAAGGATTTATCGATATGCTGGAGGTAACCTGCGATGATTGACTAGGAAAGAAAGTTTGAGTAAAATGTAATCCAAAATTTTATTTATTACACTCGAAACCACACCTGAAAACGACCGATCCTATGACTCTTATTTAATCAAATACAATAATCAAGAAACAGCTCAAACTACAACGAAGTAATGCTGTTATATCTGGCTTTCCGACTTGGGTTTTCGAAAAAGTCAACGTGCATCCCATCTCCAACATAGAAATCTTGCTCCAGACTTAATGTTGCGCAAAAGTTTATGGTAGAGTCCACATGTTCATTTGTAAGAAAATGGGATGTGAGGTTAGTAACCTGTCATCTAATCCACTAGCTTTATCAATATCCTGCTGGTGAATGCAGAGATCCTACCCACAACATTGAATGTCATGACGTCACTCGCGCACATCCGAGCTAGGTCACGCGCTACCTCTAAAAGATCCTCTGTACATGTGTATTGCCCAGTCTGAACTTTCATACAAAGACTTATATTTACCCTCAACCACTTTAGGTGATTGTCACCTGTGGCTTACGTACTGCTGCTCCACGTTGCGATATTTGAAACATTTATCCATACACCTTTTAAGGTTAATATTTACCTTTTCTCGTGACATTTTATCAGCTGCCCTCCCCAATCCACATTCCATCTAATACTTATGCAGATCAGATATAAGTGTAAAAAAATTATGTATCTTATGAATAGGAGCTCTGTGTCACGTACAGTCTTGAAAATGACCGTTAAATATTTTAATATTCTGTTTTATCAGGAACAAACTGGATTATCAATTCACCTTGATCTCTCACCTTAAGCAGATAGAAACCAGTGAAACCGCTTTTGTTAGGTCCAAACTATAAGTCTATGGACTGAAAACGCCTGAGTGGTGTTTTGTTCTCTGAAGGGAAAAGGGAGAACAGTGGCACATGGCAGCTTACGATAATTTCTCTCTCTCTCTCTCTCTCTCTCTCTCTCTCTCTCTCTCTCTCTCTCTCTCTCTCTCACACACACACACACATATTATCTGCTGTGTACCCTTCAGGAGAACGTGGCTGTAAGGAATATATTTGAAATCAACAACTCTAGCGTTTTGTTAAACAAAAATACACGTCGTGAGAACATAGCATTTTTCTAACAGACTTTCGACAGATTCTATATGTTTTCCCAGATTAAGGTGCAGCTAACTGAACCATAAAATCTTCTTCCCAAATATTCTATAATGGTATTTTTCTGTAATACCACAGTTTCTGATTTATACCAACGTATTATTTTTTAATCTTCCGGTAGCTTTTTTTGCTTTAGTAAAATAATTAGTGATTGATTCTGGTTAGGCAACTGAAGGAATGAACCCCTACGAGATTCGTAGTTTCTGAATAATGGGTAAAAGGAGTAATATATAAGTGAGATACTATATGCCCATTTAACTTCGAATCTCTGGCATTTTATACAGGAAAGCTTTACTTTTGCCAATTCTCATTTGTTTTATTTGTCGCAGTTATCTTCTTAGTTTAATGTCTATGTATGTGCAAACATAACTTTACGTATATTTGTTTCTTCCCTTCCACCATTTTTCAGAAAATAATGTAGTAATTTACGAAATTACGTCCTTTTCCTGTTAAATCTATTTGCAAATCCAATAAATTTCACATTTGTCTGTTGGATTTTCCTCACAATCAGGATTTTAGTGGAAACGCATCGAATTTCAACGTTGTGACGGTTGTGCCTTTGTCGAGAACAGAGACTGCTAGGATTAGTATTAGTCAGTAGGACGAGCTCCTAGGTTATGGAACTAAGCACCGAGAATGGGTCATTGTAGACCCTGGGAGGAAGCAATGAACACGAGAGCTGGAAAGGGCTTAACCACGGAGTGACCGAATGTGGATTTTACAATTCGTGGGAGCAAATAAGGTAAGAGGAACGGTTGCTGACTCGGGTTCAAAAGCTCTTGTGTAGCCCTGAAGGAATATTTATGTCAAGAAAAGAGAATTGTAATTTTAATAATCCAGAGAAATTCTTGGTTGAGTTGTAATTAATTTGGGACTGTTGTAAATACTTTAAAAATACCGGTAATGACAGCAAGCCGTGAGGCTGGGCCGATATCACTTTAATCAGCGTTCTCAAGTACGATAATCCGCTACAGACCTAGCCAGGGCGCTCTGGAGGGATGGCAATTCGTCGTAGAGTTTTGCGGCCCGCCGCCTAATCTCATCTTCCACACAAGGAACAGATGAAGTTTGGTGAAATAGTCCCAGAGCCTGAGAATGGTGTGGCATCAAGGGGCCCGACATCCTGGATCACAACATAGAATACAGCGATGCCGAGGCCTCGTATGCCCGATGCGACAGATCCTGAATATTTTTCCCGAAAAATCAGGGCTTTATCCAGCTTTACTCACAAGTATTTGTTAGAATTTGTCCAACCTAACCTTCGTCTGCAATGAGTAAATGATGGAAAGTTGGTGGGAAAGCAGCGTTTAGAAAATAAAATGGATTGGTTTTTCTATGTGTTGATGAATAATCGCCAAAGCCTGTACCATACTTGGAGGCAGAGAAGTTGAAGGTGCTGAGAAGTTGAAGGTGCTGAGTGGTTGTTTATTTGTGCAATACAACAGCACGTCATCAGCATATTGTGCTATGTTCACGCGCTGCTCAGTGGGAAGTTTGGCCTCATATACACTGAAGAGCGTGGTGGACAGTGCATTTGGGGAATCCGCCTTTAACAGACCTTGTATAGATAACCTTCCCGCTACAAAGGCTATGAAGGATCGGTGTGAAAGAGCGAAGAAGGTATGTTGCATGTGTAGGTAGCCCATTATTAATAAGCTTATGCTGGAGTCCCGCATGCCAGGTCAAGGAAAAGGCTATATCAACTTCTATAGACACTGCCGCAGTGTACGTCCTGTCCTGAAACCCCAGGGAAGCTGATTTCACCCGCGCTGCAACTGCTGGAAAGTCGAGTGCCCAGGACGAAAACCAAACTGATGTGGAGGTATGGCTTGTATGCTCCCCAATAATGGGCACAACCTAACTAGAAAACTTTCGAGAAGATTGAAACGAAACTTTTGGAGCGGTAGTTGTTTATAGTACCGGGTCTTTCCCTGGCTTCAAATGTATATCACCAGGGCCTTCCTCCAATTAAGCGGAAAGTGGCAGAGAGTGTGCAACATGTCCAAGAAATTTGTGAGAAGGAGTACGGCTTTGAAGGGAAAGTGATGCAGCATAACGGAGGTTAACGCGTTGGGATTGAGACACCGGAGTGCGACCTGGAGCTCACTGGGTCTAATTACCTAATTACCGTAACTTGATCCGCATCAGCGGGGGATGCCAGAAGTAACGGCGTACCTCCCGCTCAGCGTGATCGAGAATTCTAGGTCCTAGATGTCATCTTCTGGCCTCACAGACCTCTCAAGTATTCAGCAAACACACTTGCTTTGACTTGGGGTCCATAAGCCAGGCTGTGGGTGTCTTGAACAGGGGAGTTGGGTGGTGCTCCGCGGCTCCGAAGTCTGTTAGCAACACTCCACACGTCACCATCTGCGCGATTCATTCCAGATATCGTCTGTTCCTAAGCGCATATTTCATGCTCGCGTAGTCAGAGGTAAAACTCGCAGTGCAATTGCTCTAAAGTACTCGATTATCGGGCTGCGGTGTCAATGGTGAAGTTCGAGAGGTGCCCAAGAATGGCGGATTAGTAATAGGATGTCAACAGGAAGGACGGAGTGGGGCAGGGATGTGAATGTTTAGGTTACAAACAGTTCGCACCGTAATGGAGGCGAAGAATGAGACACGGTCTGAAGGGAAGGAATCTGTGATATTGGGATTAGGTGGGATGGAGTTCTTTAGGCAGATCTTACGCAGTGCCAATCAACGTCACACGGTATTGACTGCGACGTGATGACTGGTAGCCCAGGTGCTGATCAGAGCTAAGAATGGGTTATGATTGGAATGTAATGCGTTTGATGCAGTGAGTGATAAGTGGAATGGGAAATGCTTGAAAATGGCGAAGTCGATGACAAAAGAACGTTACCTCGTGGATAATATATGTATTGTCAGGGGACTCCGAATCTCAGCTGAATGTCCGTAACTACCATGCGAATGATTTCCTTCCCTGTTCTGTCGATCTGTGGGCCACCATACCATTGAGGTCCCAGGCCAGAATGTCATTGGGATGCAGTGCAGAGCTGAAGAGATCATCGCTAGCTGCGAACTAAATCTTGGGTGGATAAGCTGAAACTATTATAACTCCGGAACCGCTAAGGTTCACATAGGCGTCCGTGGCTTTATGGATCTGAAGCGGAGGGATTGGACTGGTTGATCGCCTCACGAAGATCGCCGTACCACCGCTGTGCCAGTCCAAGCGATCTGTTTCCAGGCAGGGTATACCCTTAAAATATAAGGATATTTTTGAGTGGGACATCAGGGTGTGGTCCAATGCGACTGATTCCGCAAACTGCAATAGCTTATTACGCTGATCCTCCATACCCCTCGTGTTCCAGAACGCGATCCTGAACAGTGGTCAGAATAGGGAGTGACTGGGTCGGGACAGAATCGGAAACTGAACAACGGCGAGCAGAGACGCTGGCCCGGATTGAAACAATTTCTGCAACTACTCCAACAGGCCTGAGACATGTATGATAGCAGGCGGTATAGAGGTTTGCCTGGAGTTGGAAAGAGGAACCTCAGTGATGGCATGGGGGCAGTCCTCTTTAAAGTGGGTACCACCGCACCTTAGCGCCAGTTATGGTGGCAGAAGTGACTGGAATGATTCAACCCCAGACACACGGTGGCCCAAACAAGTTCTAAAGTGGGAAGTACCAGGCAGAAGAAAGCCAGAAGAATGTGACACGTGGAAATATATGAAGAAGAGGAGACTGAAAGAAGGACAATGGAATGTCAGGAATCTCTGGAAAGTAGGGCCCAAAGGTGTAAAGTAGAAAACCTATAAATAATAATACCTGTAACATTGACTTGGACCTCCAGAGTCCCTGGCTGATGCAATGTGAATTCGCAGTTCACCAATGGTGGGGCCGCGCCGTGGCTCAGTGATTAGACCGCTTGTCTCTCACCATGGCGGCCCGGGTTCGATCCCAGACGACCGCAAAGTGAGATTTGTTGTGGACAACATGGCGCTGGGGCAGGTTTTCTCCGGGATCTCCGGTTTCCCCCGCCATCTCATTCCACTGGTGCTCCATCTTCATTTCATGTATCATCAGTGTCATCGGCTGCGGTGCCGTATGTAGTAAAAGCGGGAGTTAAACACTACACATTTCATTTCATTTACCAATGGTGGGCTCCATCAATCTTGACCTCCGGGTTGCTGGTTCGCTCCACCACTACAAGGAATTTGAGAAGAGGTGTCTTTACTCCTTGGAGAGTAAAGGAGCAGCAGAAGAAGCTGGCCGAGTGAGCTAATTAATCACTCTTAGTGTGATAACCTGGCGGATGAGATTTGTCCTGATATCAACGGAGGAATGCGTTGGCATCAGTTTAAGGAAAGAAGGTGGGACCTAAAAAACTACCGCTTCCAGACGTCAATGTGCACTAGCAAGAATAACGACACTCACGCTTCCAAAATGACATTAATGTTATACTGGCGTATTAGGTAAAATAAGACCGAACGAGAACAAGGTTCATGCGCAAGATGGCGGCCGTATGCAATCTATGTATTTAAAGGATTTATTATCCTATATAGTTTATTTTTTGCTGTATTTGGAGGCTTTTGGAGCATATTCAGAGTATTTTTTATGTATTTAAGAGTTGTAGATAAAATAAGAGAGAACGAGAACACAGATCATGGGGAAGATGGCGGCCGCGTGCAATATATTTATTTAAAGGACTTATTATGCTATATAGTTTATTTTTTGCTGTGTTTGGAGGTTTTTGGAACTTATTTAGCGTATTTTTGGTGTATTTTTTGGGGGGCGTATTTAGAGGCTTTGGAGGTGCATTTAGAGGATTCTGAGGCATATTCAGTGTCTTTTTGGCGTATTTATGGGCTTTTTGTGCGTATTTGGAGTCTTTATAGGCGTATTTATAGCTTTCTGGTGTAATTTAGAGGTTTCGGTGACATATTTAGAGGCTTTTGGGACGTACATACTAGCTTTTTGAAGTATTCGGGATTTTTTGTGGTGCATTTAGCCCCTTTTGTTGTATTGAGGAGATTTTCGGGAGTATGTACTGGCTTGTGCAGTATATAGAGGCCTTTGAGGCACATTCAGTAGCTTTTGGGACGTATTTACTGGCGTTTTGCTGTATTTAGAGGCTTTTATGGTGTATTCAAGGGCTTTTGGTGGCGTATTTAGTTGCTTTTGTGGTATTTAGGACCTCCTTGGGGTGCATTTAGGGGCTTCTGAGTCGTATTTATAGGCTTTTGGAATTATCTTGTGCTTCCTGGGATGTATTTAGAGGCTTTTAGGAGGTATCCAGTGTCTCGACGGGTGCATTTAGTGTCTTTTTATGTATTTAGAGACCTTGCAGACGTATTTAGAGACATTTTGGTGCATTTCGGAGGCATTTTGGGACCTATTTTGTTTTTTTCATATAATCAGAGGCTTCTGAGGGGCTATTTAGAGACTTTTGCGACGTATTTAATGTCCTGGGCGGTGCATTAGTGACCTTATGGTGCAATTTAGAGCTTCTTGGGATCTATTTAGAGGCTTTTCGTACGTATTTACTGACTTTCTGATGTGTATAGAAGCTTTCGATGCGTATTTTCAGGCTTTCTGCTGTACTTAGTGTATTTTGAGACTTATTTAGAGGCCTTTTGGAGCTATTTAGTGGCTTGAGGAGTGCATTGAGTGTGGTTTAGTGTATTCAGAGGCATTTGAGGCGTATATAGAGACTTTGGGATGCATTTAGGATGTTCTTAGAGTGTATATAGAGGCGTTGGGGCTTATTTAGTAGCTTTGGATAGCATTTAGAGGATTCTCGGGAGGTGTATTTAGAGACTTTTGGGATGCATTTAGTGGCTTGGAAATATATTTAGGAGCTTCTCAGGGTACATTTACTATGTTTTAGTTGTACTTAGCTGACTTAGACTGCATTGAACTGCTGTAGTTCATTAATTTTTAATAATTTCTATACGTTTACTCTTCATGTGTAATTAATACTTCTATCACTTTAAACTAACTTAACCAAACCCAACCTAACCTAACCCAACCTAACATAAAACTTTAACTTAACCCAAGTTCTACTCTTGTGCCTTACTATTTCACTTATTATAATCTAAGCTAACCTAACCTTGTGTATCTTTAAAAGCATTTTTTCTTCACATTGTATTCTTTACACTTACTTCTCTTTAACTCCATCCTCCTTGATGAAGCTTTGAACTTAACACTGATACTCTAACCACTGAAGTAGTTGTATGAATTATGATATGAAGAGGTTAAAGATTAGTTTTATGTGGAACATTTTGTGAATCCTCTTATGATATCCCCTTCCCAAGCTTTTATTTATGTTTGTATAAAGTAAATCGGAATATACTTAAGTAGTATAGAATTGGGAGAATCAGCACAGTGTAGATAAGATGCTGAACTCTCCTCTGTGTTAATATATGAGTGATGTAGAATGCTCATTGATTTAGAACTCTCCTATATGAAAATCGAGTTGTAAAAGAAGGGGAGTGTTGGCGTAGTGCCGTTCTCCCCTGTGCAGTGAGATGTGTTTGAGGGTGGGGTGATGATGATGATGATTGTGTGTGTGTGTGTGTGTGTGTGTGTGTGTGTGTGTGTGTGATGTGTGATGGGTGGGTGGGTAACGGGGTTCCGGGGGTGTTTGAATTAAATGTGAATTCTTTTCGATGTGTGTGCTTAAACTCTCATGTATGAATATCGAGTCTAGGGTTCGATATGGGGTTCGGGGAGGGGCGATGTTTGAATTAAATGTGTTGATAGTAATTCTTCGATGTCTGTGCTTAAACTCTCATGTATGAATATCGAGTCTAGGGTTCGATATGGGATTCGGGGAGGGGCGATGTTTGAATTAAATGTGTTGATAGTAATTCTTCGATGTCTGTGCTTAAACTCTCATGTATGAATATCGAGTGTAGGGTTTGATATCTATTACGTTTAGTGTATGATATATGATGCAGTATCGTTAATCTTTAGATAAAAGAATATCGAGAGAATGATTAGGTATGTGTACTGGGAGAGATTTATGAAAATAAATGTAATAAGACATTCTGGTAAGGGGTTTTCCCTATCCAGAATCTAACCTTGAGCTACGTATCCAAGAGCGATGTAAAGGTTAAGAAAAGGTTAAATTCCATTCCCACATCGAGGTACGAGAAAATATAAATCTGTTCCACATTGAAGTATAAGAATGGAAATGTAAATCTATGTGAGAGGGTCTCATGACAAAGAAATGTTCCCTCTAAGCATGATAAAAGTGGTACATAGCAAAATAAAAAAATATTGAGAGAAAAGTATAAGAATGCAAATGTAAATCTGTTTGAAAGGGTTTTCATGATAAAGGAACGTACCCTCTAAGCACGATAACCTAAAAAGAATATTCCCTCTAAGCATGATAAAAGTGGAACATAACATCGAAAATAAAATAAAAGCACTAACCATCTATTTAAAAATGATTAAGATAACGAGAGAAAAGTATCTCATCTTTAAGTATATATGTGTAATACAAACTGATCAATCAATATGATAATATATATACGCAAGTAGGGATCTATAGTGTAGATATCCTAACTATCCATGGCAAGATATCACCCTCCATATAAAAAATTGTCTAGAAAGTCTCCCCTCAGTATTACGAATACTCCACTGAACTACATCCCTCTTGGTATGTGGGTCAGAGAAAAAAAAGAGTTAATCTCTCCAGACTGGTGACAGGGATGGTCAAAACATTCCTATTGCTGTAGCAAAGTCTAATTTTGTCAAATAACGTTAGGGAAAAAAAGAATATATTTTAAAATTAAACGAATGAATCTATATATTTGTATGAATGATGAAACAATACTATAAATGTGTTAGTATACCAAATGTAAAAAAATCAAATGTTCAGAAAAATATATTTTGTACAAGTATGTGTGTGTGTAAAGAAATGTGTAACTATATCCCCCCCTCCAAGATGTAGGGAACGAATCACAGTGTGCGCACGCAACATGGTGTTTGGGAAGGAGAGATACGGTGGAGGGGGTGTAAAAAATACTGGATCTATATAAAGTTTAAACTATGATAATAAAGTTACTAGTAATATGTTTTAACTCATAACGTAGTCACAACAACTTTAAAGTCATAGTGTAATATGTAGACAGTAACAGCTCTCCCGGAAGGAGGGGGGTGGAGCCTCTCTCAATAAATACCGCGGTACGGATGAGTGAGGAGGCAGTCGATTCTCTGGAAATATGGATCCTACAGGTAAGATAGAAAAGTTGTATATTGTATTTCATTTTTTATCTCTGTTTACGAAGAGTGTTGAAGTAATACTGATTCGTTTGTGCTTATATGTTTGTTTCAGATCATGAGATGCTCCAGCTAAATCAACTAGCTGAAGGTGGAACACATCTTCCCACAAAGAAACTACGTGAATTAGATCAGTCCGTTCAACACATCATTCGATCCGTCAAAACCGTGAAGACCAGATATGGTGAACGGGTTGTCGTCGAAACATCAGAATTCCAAGTCTTCCTCCCGGAGAGATTCAAACACATGACCGCAGCGCAGAAAGATCTACTAAACCGTGGTGACTGCATACTCCAATACCATGGCGAGGAAACTCTAGAAAGTGGTTTCAAACGACATAAATTGTCTTTTTTAAGCAGCCCGTAATGTCGTCAAAAGGTGAGCATAATTATTGAATAAATTTCATAAAAAAGTGATAATGTAGTTACTTGCATGTAAATGTGAAATCGTACAGGTTGTACTAAAACTTAAAGTGTTAATTATCGCACGTCATGTAGTATTAGTAATTGAGAGTGAGTGAACGTTGTAGGGTTAATTTTCATATGTAATAATTACGTACATGTGAATATCGTAGTTCAGTTACGTTATTTCACATGCATGTTAGTTATGTTTTGTTTGTTACACGTAAAAGTAACGTTGTAGGTGAAAAAAGAACGTTAATTTATATGTGTAAAAACGTACATGTGAATATCGTAGTTCAGTTACAGTATTTTACATGTATATGGTTTACATTGTGTGTTTTATCATTTATGTAAGGGAAAGAGCATTACGTAAAACAGTTACATACTATCTGAATATTGTAGTTACGTGATGATAGCAATAATTGAAATCTCTGTGTAAAATACATAATCATTATGTAAATATTTTCATATGTAAAAGTTACATGCATGTTACGTTCTATGTAAAGTATATAGTTTACGTAAAATTGAGATTCATACATGTAAAAGTTATTAACATGTATGTTATTTCTGTCACCACCTTACATACATGTAAATCAATGTTCCCGTATGTAAAGTTAATCGAATGTTGTAATTACTTTTTCAGAAACGGCGACAAGATGCTCCGATAGTGCCACTGGACAACCCTCGATTCAGCAAGATGAAACCCGTCTGAACGTGACCCAGGCTGAACGCTTACAGTGTATTCACAGTGAGTCAGCATTCAAAAATAGATTAGTTACCTATGAAATTCACAACTGTGTTAATATACTTGACCCCGTCATATTCTTAGCAGAATGCAAACCTTTAATTTTGAATGAAATTGATAAGGACTTAAACATGTATAAATCAGGTCTTAAGATAGGATCCTCTTTATCCTGTCAATATGTCATAATATCACAAGAGAGCGATAATATTCATACATTTAACTTTAACAGTAAACTTGAGGTGATATTGCAATCTACAGATAAATCTATATGGTATGAAGAGAAGATTGTACAACCTATACTAGATCATATGGATAATTTTGAATCGCGTACCAGTTCAAAAGCTTTATACAGTATTGAGAAATTAACAATATATGTGACACAATACGATTCATTGAATGCAGGGATGTATACTGAATTACCCGACTTTATAAAATCGAAGAGAGCTGTTATTAACATTCGTAATACTGATAAATATTGCTTTGCATACTGTCTGTTAGCATCCAAATACCCAGTAGAACGTAACAAGAATCGACCCACGTCCTATAAAAGATATGAGTTTCTTAAAGAATTTAACTTTGAGAATATAACATTCCCCGTATCATTGAAAGATGTAGAAAAATTCGAGAATCAAAATTCAAATATTTCAATAACGATATACGGTGTTGAAAATAAATCGATTATTCTCTTATATCAACCAAGAGAGATAAAATCACATCATGTTAATCTTTTAATGTATAAAAGACATTATTGTCTGATAACAGATTTATCACGTTTGCTAGGAAAGCAGCTCACTAAACATAATGGGCGAAAATGGTTATGTAACAATTGTAACTTGTATTTCACATCAGAATCACGTTTAAATAGCCATAAAAAGCGGTGTATGATGAATCAAATTATCAGTATGCCCGAGGCTGGTAAAACTGATCTCGTTGAATTTAACGCATATTCGAAATGTCTAAAAGTTCCATTCGTGGTTTATGCAGACATAGAATGTATCTTCCGTAAGGTAGATTCGTGTCAAGATGTATCGAGTACAAGTTGGACACGTACCACTCATAAACATGAAGCGTATGCAATTGCATTACATTTGGTCTGTAGTAATGATAAAAATTTAACACGTTTCAAATCATTTGAAGGTCCATATGCAATTGAAAATTTTCTTAAAGAATTAACGTTAATTGCAAATCAGGTCATTAATATATATGCTAATAAAATTGAAATAAGTATGAGAGATGTGGATGAGCTAGAATATCAAAATGCAACACGATGTCACATATGCAAACGTGAATTTCTTAACTCGTGTATAAAGGTTCGTGATCATTGTCATTTGACTGGAAGTTACGTTGGCCCAGCCCATAAGCACTGCAATTTAAATAGGAAAATGCCAGGATTCATACCAATATTCTTTCATTGCTTGTCAAAATACGATGCTCATTTCATAGTAAAGAAACTAGGTTACGATACGGAACCTATCAACTGTATTGCACAAACTTCTGAAAATTACTTATCCTTTAGCAAAAGATATACAAATTCGAATGGAATGAGTATATATCTAAGATTTCTGGATAGCTATCGCTTTTTGGATTCAAAACTTAGTAACCTTTCGGATATGTTAGAATCAGATGATTTTCATTATACCAATAATACGTATACGAATCCTTTGCATAGACAACTGATGAAACGTAAAGGTGTCTTCCCGTACACGTATGTGGATTCTATAGAAAAATTATACGAGAATAGTCTACCATCTAAACATCAGTTTGATCATGTAAGCGATGAGGATTATAGTCATGCTAGAACGGTATGGAATGAATTCAATTTTAAAAATCTGGGTGAATATTTAAATATATATCTTAAGTGTGATACGTTAATACTAACGGATGTGTTTGAACGCTTCCGTGAATTAAGTATTGGTTTGTACGGACTCGACCCGTGTCAGTATTACACACTTCCCGGATTAGCCTATGATGCAATGTTAAGAACGACTGGTGTACAGATTTCATTATTAACAGATAAGACTATGTTAGATTTCTTCGAAAAAGGAATACGAGGTGGAATTTGCACTGTGTCCAAACGGTATGCAAAGGCCAATAACAGATACATGACTAGCTATGATAACACTCAACCAACTAATTATTTAATATACGTCGACTGCAATTCCTTATATGGATATACAATGGAAAATAATAGCTTACCATACACTGATATAAGGTGGCTAACTGATGCTGAAATTAAATCAATAGGTTTTATGTCTATTACAAGTGATTCTGACGTGGGATATGTGTTGGAAGTAGACTTTAAATATCCACAGGAACTTAATGATATACAAAATGATTTGCCATTATGCCCTTTGAATGAAATCGCGCCAGGTGATAAGTATACAAAATTGCTAACAACATTGAATGATAAAAATAAATACGTATTACATTATCTCAATTTTCAACAATGTGTTAAACTTGGTTTGATTCCATTACGTATACATAGAGTAATAGGTTATAAACAATCTAACTGGATAAATCCTTACATTGAACTCAACGCTCGTAAACGTATTGAAGATAAGACGAAATTTGGCCAAAATCTATGGAAGTTAATGAATAATTGTGTTTATGGAAAATTTATAGAGAATGTAAAACGTTATAATTCATTTCATTTAGCTACCAGCTGGAAACGAGCACGTAAATTGTTAGCTCGACAGACGTGTATAAGGTACGTGATTTTTGATGAAAATGTAATAGGTATAGAATTGGTCAGAGATGAAATATTGATGAATAAGCCAATATACATAGGACAAGCAATCCTGGATCTATCCAAACATAAAATGTATGATTTTTATTATGAAATTCTGAAGAAGAAATTGAAAGATGTAACTTTATTCTATACGGACACGGATATTTTTCTCTTTGAATCTAGCTGCGATATATATGAATTTATTAAAAACAATATACATTTATTCGATACATCGAATTATCCAATGGATAATGTGTATGGTATTCCGTTAGCAAATAAGAAAATTTCAGGATTATTCAAGGATGAGCTAGCCGGTAGAGTGATGACTGAATATGTGGGGTTGAAATCGAAACTATATTGTTATCGATATGATACTGAAGTGATTAAAAAATCAAAAGGTGTAACAAAAGATTCGATGAGATTCATAACCTTTGAACAATATCTCTCATGTATTACACATCCTGACACGATACATCGAAGCATGCAGACATGTTTCAGAAGTTATAAACATGATGTTCATACCATCGAATCTAATAAGGTTGCTTTAAGTGGTATCGATACAAAACGATACATTCCCGATAATTCATTATCAACATTAGCATGGGGACATTATGCTATAGAAAATTGTCAAGTGTAATTTTTTTTCTTTTCTCAATAAAGCATAGATTCAACTGAGTTAAAAGGTATTACTACGTCACGATAATAACATATTACTGTATTTCCAAAAACAAAATAATTGAGTCCAAATATAATTGTAAAGTGTGTTACAACTGAGTTAAAAGGTATTACTAGGCACATGATAATAACATATTACTGTATTTCGTAGTAGTATAGAATTGGGAGAATCAGCACAGTGTAGATAAGATGCTGAACTCTCCTCTGTGTTAATATATGAGTGATGTAGAATGCTCATTGATTTAGAACTCTCCTATATGAAAATCGAGTTGTAAAAGAAGGGGAGTGTTGGCGTAGTGCCGTTCTCCCCTGTGCAGTGAGATGTGTTTGAGGGTGGGGTGATGATGATGATTGTGTGTGTGTGTGTGTGTGTGTGTGTGTGTGTGTGATGTGTGATGGGTGGGTGGGTAACGGGGTTCCGGGGGTGTTTGAATTAAATGTGAATTCTTTTCGATGTGTGTGCTTAAACTCTCATGTATGAATATCGAGTCTAGGGTTCGATATGGGGTTCGGGGAGGGGCGATGTTTGAATTAAATGTGTTGATAGTAATTCTTCGATGTCTGTGCTTAAACTCTCATGTATGAATATCGAGTCTAGGGTTCGATATGGGATTCGGGGAGGGGCGATGTTTGAATTAAATGTGTTGATAGTAATTCTTCGATGTCTGTGCTTAAACTCTCATGTATGAATATCGAGTGTAGGGTTTGATATCTATTACGTTTAGTGTATGATATATGATGCAGTATCGTTAATCTTTAGATAAAAGAATATCGAGAGAATGATTAGGTATGTGTACTGGGAGAGATTTATGAAAATAAATGTAATAAGACATTCTGGTAAGGGGTTTTCCCTATCCAGAATCTAACCTTGAGCTACGTATCCAAGAGCGATGTAAAGGTTAAGAAAAGGTTAAATTCCATTCCCACATCGAGGCACGAGAAAATATAAATCTGTTCCACATTGAAGTATAAGAATGGAAATGTAAATCTATGTGAGAGGTCTCATGACAAAGAAATGTTCCCTCTAAGCATGATAAAAGTGGTACATAGCAAAATAAAAAAATATTGAGAGAAAAGTATAAGAATGCAAATGTAAATCTGTTTGAAAGGGTTTTCATGATAAAGGAACGCACCCTCTAAGCACGATAACCTAAAAAGAATATTCCCTCTAAGCATGATAAAAGTGGAACATAACATCGAAAATAAAATAAAGGCACTAACCATCTATTTAAAAATGATTAAGATAACGAGAGAAAAGTATCTCATCTTTAAGTATATATGTGTAATACAAACTGATCAATCAATATGATAATATATATACGCAAGTAGGGTTAGTTGGTTGAGTGTTATCATAGCTAGTCATGTATCTGTTATTCGCCTTTGCATACCGTTTGGACACAGTGCAAATTCCACCTCGTATTCCTTTTTCGCAGAAATCTAACATAGTCTTATCTGTTAATAATGAAATCTGTACACCAGTCGTTCTTAACATTGCATCATAGGCTAATCCGGGAAGTGTGTAATACTGACACGGGTCGAGTCCGTACAAACCGATACTTAATTCACGGAAGCGTTCAAACACATCCGTTAGTATTAACGTATCACACTTAAGATATGTATTTAAATATTCACCCAGATTTTTAACATTGAATTCATTCCATACCGTTCTAGCATGACTATAATCCTCATCGCTTACATGATCAAACTGATGTTTGGATGGTAGACTATTCTCGTATAATTTTTCTATAGAATCCACATACGTGTACGGGAAGACACCTTTACGTTTCATCAGTTGTCTATGCAAAGGATTCGTATACGTATTATTGGTATAATGAAAATCATCTGATTCTAACATATCCGAAAGGTTACTAAGTTTTGAATCCAAAAAGCGATAGCTATCCAGAAATCTTAGATATATACTCATTCCATTCGAATTTGTATATCTTTTGCTAAAGGATAAGTAATTTTCAGAAGTTTGTGCAATACAGTTGATAGGTTCCGTATCGTAACCTAGTTTCTTTACTATGAAATGAGCATCGTATTTTGACAAGCAATGAAAGAATATTGGTATGAATCCTGGCATTTTCCTATTTAAATTGCAGTGCTTATGGGCTGGGCCAACGTAACTTCCAGTCAAATGACAATGATCACGAACCTTTATACACGAGTTAAGAAATTCACGTTTGCATATGTGACATCGTGTTGCATTTTGATATTCTAGCTCATCTACATCTCTCATACTTATTTCAATTTTATTAGCATATATATTAATGACCTGATTTGCAATTAACGTTAATTCTTTAAGAAAATTTTCAATTGCATATGGACCTTCAAATGATTTGAAACGTGTTAAATTTTTATCATAACTACAGACCAAATGTAATGCAATTGCATACGCTTCATGTTTATGAGTGGTACGTGTCCAACTTTTACTCGATACATCTTGACACGATTCTACCTTACGGAAGATACATTCTATGTCTGCATAAACCACGAATGGAACTTTTAGACATTTCGAATATGCGTTAAATTCAACGAGATCAGTTTTACCAGCCTCGGGCATACTGATAATTTGATTCATTATACACCGCTTTTTATGGCTATTTAAACGTGATTCTGATGTGAAATACAAGTTACAATTGTTACATAACCATTTTCGCCCATTATGTTTAGTTAGCTGCTTTCCTAGCAAACGTGATAAATCTGTTATCAGACAATAATGTCTTTTATACATTAAAAGATTAACATGATGTGATTTTATCTCTCTTGGTTGATATAAGAGAATAATCGATTTATTTTCAACACCGTATATCGTTATTGAAATATTTGAATTTTGATTCTCGAATTTTTCTACATCTTTCAATGATACGGGGAATGTTATATTCTCAAAGTTAAATTCTTTAGGAAACTCATATCTTTTATAGGACGTGGGTCGATTCTTGTTACGTTCTACTGGGTATTTGGATGCTAACAGACAGTATGCAAAGCAATATTTATCAGTATTACGAATGTTAATAACAGCTCTCTTCGATTTTATAAAGTCGGGTAATTCAGTATACATCCCTGCATTCAATGAATCGTATTGTGTCACATATATTGTTAATTTCTCAATACTGTATAAAGCTTTTGAACTGGTACGCGATTCAAAATTATCCATATGATCTAGTATAGGTTGTACAATCTTCTCTTCATACCATATAGATTTATCTGTAGATTGCAATATCACCTCAAGTTTACTGTTAAAGTTAAATGTATGAATATTATCGCTCTCTTGTGATATTATGACATATTGACAGGATAAACAGGATCCTATCTTAAGACCTGATTTATACATGTTTAAGCCCTTATCAATTTCATTCAAAATTAAAGGTTTGCATTCTGCTAAGAATATGACGGGGTCAAGTATATTAACACAGTTGTGAATTTCATAGGTAACTAATCTATTTTTGAATGCTGACTCACTGTGAATACACTGTAAGCGTTCAGCCTGGGTCACGTTCAGACGGGTTTCATCTTGCTGAATCGAGGGTTGTCCAGTGGCACTATCGGAGCATCTTGTCGCCGTTTCTGAAAAAGTAATTACAACATTCGATTAACTTTACATACGGGAACATTGATTTACATGTATGTGAGGTGGTGACAGAAATAACATACATGTTAATAACTTTTACATGCATGAATCTTAATTTTACGTAAACTATATACTTTACATAGCACGTAACATGCATGTAACTTTTACATATGAAAATATTTACATAATGATTATGTATTTTACACAGAGATTTCAATTATTGCTATCATCACGTAACTACAGTATTCAGATAGTATGTAACTGTTTTACGTAATGCTCTTTCCCTTACATAAATGATAAAACACACAATGTAAACCATATACATGTAAAATACCGTAACTGAACTACGATATTCACATGTACGTTTTTACACATATAAATTAACGTTCTTTTTTCACCTACAACGTTACTTTTACGTGTAACAAACAAAACATAACTAACATGCATGTGAAATAACGTAACTGAACTACGATATTCACATGTACGTAATTATTACATATGAAAATTAACCCTACAACGTTCACTCACTCTCAATTACTAATACTACATGACGTGCGATAATTAACACTTTAAGTTTTAGTACAACCTGTACGATTTCACATTTACATGCAAGTAACTACATTATCACTTTTTTATGAAATTTTATTCAATAATTATGCTCACCTTTTGACGACATTACGGGCTGCTTAAAAAAGACAATTTATGTCGTTTGAAACCACTTTCTAGAGTTTCCTCGCCATGGTATTGGAGTATGCAGTCACCACGGTTTAGTAGATCTTTCTGCGCTGCGGTCATGTGTTTGAATCTCTCCGGGAGGAAGACTTGGAATTCTGATGTTTCGACGACAACCCGTTCACCATATCTGGTCTTCACGGTTTTGACGGATCGAATGATGTGTTGAACGGACTGATCTAATTCACGTAGTTTCTTTGTGGGAAGATGTGTTCCACCTTCAGCTAGTTGATTTAGCTGGAGCATCTCATGATCTGAAACAAACATATAAGCACAAACGAATCAGTATTACTTCAACACTCTTCGTAAACAGAGATGAAAAATGAAATACAATATACAACTTTTCTATCTTACCTGTAGGATCCATATTTCCAGAGAATCGACTGCCTCCTCACTCATCCGTACCGCGGTATTTATTGAGAGAGGCTCCACCCCCCTCCTTCCGGGAGAGCTGTTACTGTCTACATATTACACTATGACTTTAAAGTTGTTGTGACTACGTTATGAGTTAAAACATATTACTAGTAACTTTATTATCATAGTTTAAACTTTATATAGATCCAGCATTTTTTTACACCCCCTCCACCGTATCTCTCCTTCCCAAACACCATGTTGCGTGCGCACACTAACTGTGATTCGTTCCCTACATCTTGGAGGGGGGATATAGTTACACATTTCTTTACACACACACATACTTGTACAAAATATATTTTTCTGAATATTTGATTTTTTTACATTTGGTATACTAACACATTTATAGTATTGTTTCATCATTCATACAAATATATAGATTCATTCGTTTAATTTTAAAATATATTCTTTTTTCCCTAACGTTATTTGA
The DNA here is from genome assembly GCA_030765055.1 of Mantis religiosa. Classification (NCBI taxonomy): domain Eukaryota; kingdom Metazoa; phylum Arthropoda; class Insecta; order Mantodea; family Mantidae; genus Mantis; species Mantis religiosa. The sequence continues at coordinate 264,961,971 of CM060950.1, read as the reverse complement.
CAAAATTAGACTTTGCTACAGCAATAGGAATGTTTTGACCATCCCTGTCACCAGTCTGGAGAGATTAACTCTTTTTTTTTCTCTGACCCACATACCAAGAGGGATGTAGTTCAGTGGAGTATTCGTAATACTGAGGGGAGACTTTCTAGACAATTTTTTATATGGAGGGTGATATCTTGCCATGGATAGTTAGGATATCTACACTATAGATCCCTACTTGCGTATATATATTATCATATTGATTGATCAGTTTGTATTACACATATATACTTAAAGATGAGATACTTTTCTCTCGTTATCTTAATCATTTTTAAATAGATGGTTAGTGCTTTTATTTTATTTTCGATGTTATGTTCCACTTTTATCATGCTTAGAGGGAATATTCTTTTTAGGTTATCGTGCTTAGAGGGTGCGTTCCTTTATCATGAAAACCCTTTCAAACAGATTTACATTTGCATTCTTATACTTTTCTCTCAATATTTTTTTATTTTGCTATGTACCACTTTTATCATGCTTAGAGGGAACATTTCTTTGTCATGAGACCCTCTCACATAGATTTACATTTCCATTCTTATACTTCAATGTGGAACAGATTTATATTTTCTCGTACCTCGATGTGGGAATGGAATTTAACCTTTTCTTAACCTTTACATCGCTCTTGGATACGTAGCTCAAGGTTAGATTCTGGATAGGGAAAACCCCTTACCAGAATGTCTTATTACATTTATTTTCATAAATCTCTCCCAGTACACATACCTAATCATTCTCTCGATATTCTTTTATCTAAAGATTAACGATACTGCATCATATATCATACACTAAACGTAATAGATATCAAACCCTACACTCGATATTCATACATGAGAGTTTAAGCACAGACATCGAGGAATTACTATCAACACATTTAATTCAAACATCGCCCCTCCCCGAATCCCATATCGAACCCTAGACTCGATATTCATACATGAGAGTTTAAGCACAGACATCGAAGAATTACTATCAACACATTTAATTCAAACATCGCCCCTCCCCGAACCCCATATCGAACCCTAGACTCGATATTCATACATGAGAGTTTAAGCACACACATCGAAAAGAATTCACATTTAATTCAAACACCCCTGGAACCCCGTTACCCACCCACCCATCACACATCACACACACACACACACACACACACACACACACACACACAATCATCATCATCATCACCCCACCCTCAAACACATCTCACTGCACAGGGGAGAACGGCACTACGCCAACACTCCCCTTCTTTTACAACTCGATTTTCATATAGGAGAGTTCTAAATCAATGAGCATTCTACATCACTCATATATTAACACAGAGGAGAGTTCAGCATCTTATCTACACTGTGCTGATTCTCCCAATTCTATACTACTTACTTAGCTTGTAGTTCAATGATAGGTGCCTCTCCTCTTTTACCTGGGCTGGAGATCAGCACTAGAGTATAATCCTGGTGGCAGAGTTAACGCCTTCCTTTATTTTTCTTATTTCTTCTTTCTTCTTCAGGCGTCGTGGGAGACATATAATAGATGTCACTTGTGTAAATATTCATTCTTCAGGCTAGCTTACAGAGATAACCATCATCTTCTGATGTAGGTTGCCAAAAGTTGCACACTTTTTGCAACACTGTAGTGTCCGTACGCGTATGTTCATACTCTAGCTTCAGTAATCACTCTCTTGTCGTCATAAAGGGCAAGGGCTATTTTTTATCTTCAAATGTAGAAAAATTATGTTTTCGGGATAGGATTAAGTTCATATGAGTTCTTAGGATCTTTGGATTTTAAGACAATCGACATAGCTATCGAAGTTGATGTATTGCCTGTCTGATTGAGCTACCCCTTATGCCTTTAATCTTTTTGATTACTCCTCCATCTATGTCTAGAGCATGCATCTTGGGTCTCAGCCCTACAAAGCCATGAATAATTTTTCCACAGCCTTCACCTTTAAATTTTACCAAATATTTCCTGTTTATGTAGAATGACATATATGGTCAACAGAATAAACGGCAATATTCAGATGTTCAAGAAAACGTAACTTATCCCGGTATATATCTCTTGTAGTCAATCGATTTTCAATCCCGTAATCGATACATCATATCAATACAACAAGGTCTTTGATATATCCAGTACACACATCCCTATATATATATATATATATATATATATATATATATATATATATATATATATGTGTGTGTGTGTGTGTGTGTGTGTGTGTGTGTGTGTGTTTGTTGAACACTATCTTTCGCGAAAACACCTGTACTGCAGCCAGATTAGGTCCATATATAGCTCGATCAATGAACGTGGGCAGAGCAACCAGCTTTATCAATGTCTTCCAATCGGTGACAAGTTATATATTCAGTCGGTTTTTAAATTCTCCATAAATGTTCCAAACATGACATTGTTAAAACGTTTATATAGATCCTTCTCGAAATAATTTCTAGATCCTTGTCGTAGCCAGTTATTGAATTCAACATAAGGCTTTAAACAGCATGGGTGTCGAAATTGTAGCACAAGATGGATTCTTATCAGTTGTAAGCCATGATCATGGACCAGCTTCAAGGTCATGTAATGCACCAAATACTTGTTTCGCGATCCAAGGTGTGGAATTAGGTTCTCTGTAGAAGGATCTCTAGACTTAATACCCCCAGGAAGCAAAGTAAACCATTATGAAGCTCCTAAGGTTCTGTAGGATATTCAAGATCCACTTCAAAAATGTAGCCAAGAGGGTAATCTTCTCGTAGTATTTCTAGGTTAATATCTACAGGAGAAAGCCATCAGAACCACCATAAGGAAGGGCATGGCAAATTGGCCAGCCATATTGGTTATTTGCGACCTCGTACATAATATATGTTGAGAGGGCTTAGTTGAGTCACACTTGTCCAGGTAGATTTTGTTCGCCTTTGCATACCTATGAGAAAATTGTCATATTCCTTCTCTTATGCCTGATTCAATCATGAGTAGCTTATCATAATCCTGTAGCAATTCTAGTTCAATTCCTGTATACAGCAGCATTGCATGCCACGTGAGTCCAAGAGATGTAAAATAATGTGCAGGATCAACTTTATGCGTTTTAGGATCTGGTCTCTGAATGTCGCAAACACATCAGTTAGTAGAACATCTGAAGTTAAATAGAGATCACTATACCCTCTAATAAACTGAGTAATTTCTGAATGCCTGTGAATGAAACATCCTTAAATATTGAAGAGTGTTGGTTCGTTTGACCGTTTCCCTAGAATGCGTCTATCCTGATGCTTGCAATATTGGCTGTTTCTGAACTTTAAACTCTTGCGTAAATGATGCTTATTGAAACATGTCTTGGAGACCTAGACATTTTGTCTTCAATTGTACGTTATGTCAGCGATGTGTGCTCCGTCCGTGCACCTGGATCTGGGGGATGAAGTACAACGAAATAGGTTTGCTTAAACGTTTGGAGGAGGGAGAGGAACTTTAATGGGTGGTAGGGGCTGTAAGAGTGGTAGGGGTGTGGTGGGGGCAATGGAAGCTGAAATAATATTTTCTTGTTTCTTTATTTCTGTTGTTTTTAATCATACACTTATGGTTAATGGAATTTATATGATGACTCTGCTTTTAATCATATAATGATAATGATGTTAGAGATCTTAATACTCGTGCATCTTTAATTCTTGTTTTCTCCGATAGCAGCATCATCTTCAAACCCCGTTGGTGGTGGGGATGATGCAGTTTTCGATTAGTTTGGCCCTATTTGTACAAATAGGGCTTGGTCCAGCTTAGATATAAAAGACTCCGAGACCCTCGAGAAGATAACATCTACGGAACAGAAGAGCCCGACTAGACTAAGGTAGGCGAGAAGAAGGGATCCGAGCCAGCATCGGAAGCAGCGGCCCACGCAATAGGTAACTACCTAAGAGTTTAGCAGTGTAGAAAGACAAGACCGCAGGCAACAGTCCTAGACTGGTACCTTAGGGGTCCTCGGGCAGGTTCTCTGTCTTTCGGGCTTTTTAGCTCCCTCTATCTGTTCTTTCTCTTCTTCTACCCCCTTCTCTCTTCTTTTCTTTTTGTATATAAGTTCCCTCTTAGAATTCTATTTAGCTAACACACATATCACTCACATAAACTTAAACAGAATTCACCGGAAATATAAGACATGGGAAAAGTTGGACACTGCGAAAACCGTCTCCCCTTCATCTCTATCCAGACCAAACAAACCTGTAAAAGCAGCCAAACTTAAAATGACTAGTTCACTATCCATAAACACTGCACAAAAACCAACAAAAACACAGCTCCGAACTCTCCAACTAGACCACACACGAGATCACACACACACAAACTAAACATAACACTGCGCCAACCACACCGAACCAAACCACATAAAAACAAACCACATCAAACAAGCACCAAACACACACAAGGAGCTCATAAACAATTACAGTATACAAGCAAATACACCCACACAGCCAAAGACATCACAAAATTCTACAGCCAAATTCACCGACACCATACCTACAACTGAAAGCAGGACTCACAACACAAATCTAACACTCTACTGAAACAACACAAATACCCTCACACGATTCCGAATCTGACATCGAACTCCCCACAGCGCCACCACCTCCCCAGTCACCTATCCCTGAAACCTATGCGGACGCGGTAGGGGCATCTCCCAAAACTCAAAACAACTACACAGAGTACAAGCCCAACTTGGCACCACTGTACGTAAACAAAAGTCAGTCAACACGCATACACACACTCACACAAGCCTTTGACAACAAGCACAGACACAAATACTCCTACACAATACATTCATCATATCGCTGCGATGACCTCGCCTTAAAGATGTACGACGCAGTAGGGGCATCTCCCAAAACTCAAAACAACTACACAGAGTACAAGCCAAACTTTGCACCGCTGTACGTAAACAAAAGTCAGTCAACAGGCATACACACACTCACACAAGCCTTTGACAACAAGCACAGACACAAATGCTCCTACACAATACATTCACCATATCGCTCCGATGACTTCGCCTTAAAGATGTTACTGCCTGAGTGACTACCACAATATGTTGGAGCACCTCAAGGCAGAGGGCGCACAATTTTACTTACTCCCCTCTCTGACACTAGGACCATTATACATATTATTAAAGGATTGTGCGTCCCGTTCACCGGAGAACACAAAAGACAGGAACTGGCACGCCACCAATTTGAGGCCATTAGGGCAGTGCAGATTCACTCTAGGACCAAGACTAGGCATCCCGTTCCGATGTTCCTTGTTGAACTGGAGGACACCACCGACAATAGGCAGATTAGAGGCCACAAATATTTAGCCCTCTATAGAATTAGAGTTGAAGAATATAGGACCACTCCAGAGCCAAAGCAATGTGAGTGTTGCCCACAGCTGTGTCACACAAAAAGAGAATGTCAGGCTCCCACCGAAACATACGCAAAACGCACAGGCCTTCACTTCTCATACAGCTGTAACGGCCTACAGAAAAGTACAAGTGCACCCTCTGTGGAGAGCAAGCTCATGGTGCAACTTTGCGCGGTTGCATCAAATACCATGCCGCACTAAATAAATCAAGGCCAAGGAGCCAGCCTGGAAACTCCACTCCAATAGAACATCACCACAATTTTTTCCGGGCTGGCCCGTCAAGAACAGAAGGGCAATGATTATATCAGCACTGTCGTAGTAGGGCCCATCTCGCCCCAGGGCCTTCTGCAGCCGTGGGCAAGCGGATCACACCTATTCAAGCCACAGCTATTCAAGTGCAGCGTGCATCCCAGCTAGTCAACCCAAAGAAACACATACAGACGAAACACAAACAAAGAAGTAATAGATTACCGCACAGCTTATAGTGAAGCATATTGATTCCAGACACACTATCCCAACGCAAAGCATTTGAAAACGGCCTTGCATTGGCAGATTTCCTAACAAAACTAGGAATCCCCAACGTAAACATAGGCTGGCAGATCTTCCAAGATCATGCCAGGTGGCTCTTGGAGATTTTAGTATCACCAAACTTTGACCAGCTGTACATCTTTGACTGTGTAACAAGATTTCTGGGAACACTAACACAGATCAGCGATGTCTAACACAACCACCATAAGCACAGCACACTGGATCTGCAACAAGCTCCGTAGAATAAGAAATGAACTTTCATATTTCCTCCTAAGAAACAGCATCCAACTCGCGTTATTAAATGAAAACACCTGGGACCTACAGACCGCTTCCCAGTCTCAGGTTATTCGGTTCACCAAAATGATAGAAATAGAAGAGGGGGTGGGACAGCCATAGTAACACAAAAGTCCGTACAACGTCACCAAGCATCTATGCCACAATTAAACCGCTTAGAAGCCACAGCCGTTAGGATAAAATTGCACAATGCCCATGTCACCTTCATCAAGACATACATTGACAGGGATGAACCAAACACCCTCATGAACACGGCACATAAAGTAGTCCTAAACGGAGACTTAAATACTAAACATTTCCTCTGGAACGGGCAAACAATAAACACTGCCGGCAACAAACTACTTGCCTGCATTAATAACTGCAACATTTGAATAACCGGACCAGAGGAACCAACATTCATACTCAGAATACAGAACCACAGGCCAGATATTTTAGACATTGTGCTACTCTAAAACACAACTCACAACACCAACACACATGCAATCAACGAATTAACATCCGATCATCACCCATTTTATTAGAAATTGAAGCCCCGTTATCGTTTAAATTAGAACCCCCCCAGGCCAAACTACAGAGAAGCCGACTGGGAGGCTTTCGAAACCACGTTGAAAAACACAATCCAGAAAACAACAATAGAAACACATGACGAACAGGACGATGCAATAAACAATTTAGTCAAAGCGATAAAGCAAGTCACAAAGAAACAGGTCAATATTAGATATCCAACGTCGACAATAAACGTTTCCCCCGCGATATCAGAGTAATACTCCAAGAAACAAATCGAGCTAGACGTCAATGGCAAAGATCCCGCAATCTAATACATCGTAACCAGTAGAACGAACTAAGCAATCTAGCTACCGAACATATCCGAGAATACACCAGAAACCAATGGAATGACATGCTAAGCGAAATACATCCTCAAAACCATACGATCTATTGCATACCGAAATGTCTCACCTGCACATATACACACATCCCTCCCCTCCACACCCCTACTGGAATTACCAAAACTCCCCGAGACAATGCCGAAGCGTTTGCCGATACCCTTGAAGCAACCTTCCAGCCTAATGCCCATCCACCAGACCACGCTTTCGTAACCAAAACGGAAACAATAACAGATAACCTGGACCACACCCAAACACACAATAAACCACGTAGATCTAACGCGGGAGAAATCAAATGGATATTTAAGCACTTACCTACAAGAAAGGCTCCGGGGCCAGACGAAATCCCAAATATTGCACTTAAACATCTGCCAACGAATGCACTAAAGCAACTAGCGAGCATATTCAATCACTCCACTGGCAGATTCCCTCCTCAATGGAAGGAGGCCAAAATACTATTATTTCCCAAGCCACGAAAGAACCAATCGCTACCAGAAAACTATAGGCCAATTAGCCTTCTGAATACAATGAGCAAGGTTCAGGAAAAGATACTACTAAAATGCATTAATACCCACATAATAAAGAACAACATACTGATAAACGAGCAATTTGGTTTAAGAAGCTATCACTCGACTACACTGCAACTGCTCCGACTAACTGAATCAATTACTAACGGCTTCAACACTAATCGATTGACGGGTATCATCTTACTAGACATGGAAAGGGCCTCCGACCGAGTTTTTTGCTTTCGTTGCAATTTACGTCCTCCACCGTTAAGTCATATCGGACGGTGAATGAGATTGGTGAAATGATGCTCAAATCAGCCCAGGGTCCATGTACCTTATAGTTATCCGACATTCATCTTTCAGGATAAGGGAAATTCCCGGAAAAAGACCCTAACCGAGATTCCAATTCAGGACCTCTTGAACGTCATGCAGACACGATACCACCAGCGATACAGAGGCGTGTAGGTGAATGCTGGATTAAGCACTTAAGTCCCCGAAATTTCATATAACCACACTTAATTTCCTTAGTTTTCACCCCTGATCACCTATGCCGGATATACTATGATTCAAACTTTGCTTGCTCTTCGACCGGCTCCTGACCTGAGAGACTGGGTTGATTGTCCTTGAGGGTAAATCCAACAAAGAGAAGGGTGTTTTGAAGAAGAACAGAAGGGACAAGAGAAAGAAAAATCAGTTACATTAGGGATTCCGCTGCCGGAAATCTTTGCAACACATTTTATCAGTTATGTATAAATATTTATTATCTAATTTACTTCTTCTAAACTTAGTTCTTTTTCTTTATTTTTGCCTTTCATACTTTCTGTATTTATATAATCTATATTATACCATATTTTTAAATTTAGCAATTATAGCCATTAGTCTAAATATTTTGATATCCATATTACTTGAAATGGTGTTAAAAATTTCCTGCCATGGGTAAAGCTTAGATGAGGTATTTAAATAAAAAGGTGTATTAAGAGAGCAGAGCAAACATGTTCGGCTTCATAAGACGACAATTTTCTTTTCATATTACTTTATATTTTCCTAAGCTTTAGCTAAAATATTGAACCTATACCTGAGAGACTTGCAATTTGAATAAACAATGCATCTGGGATGTTTTATCACTGGATAGTGAATACCTCTTGCTTCTTTGAGAATTTAATTGTTTAAAATAATTCTTAACGAACGTATCACAAAATACATTTACAATCAGCGATGAAGGAAGTGAAATATCTGGTAGAGGAAATTTGCGAGGCAATTTTTCCAGTTGTATACTTAGGGCACCGTTCGTATATATATATGCCACTTATCAGAACTGAGATGTGCATTCTATGTGGATACCGAGGGGTTACAGACTTGGTGATTTAGGTGGCTTACTCAGCAGATAATAGACGACAGCGATCATGAGTGTCTCTCTGATATCTGTGCTTACTTTCAATATCTTCACAGTTGAATTGCAGTGTTAAGGGACGGTATAATGTGAAACAATGCCACAACGAAGCTAACGTGCTTCTTGTACACAGCAACAGGCATTTATACACGGGGTCGAACTGTTGGTCTGCATGAAGCTGGATGGCCCATCGACCAACTGCTGCACATGTTGGGCACAATATATCGGTGGTGCATTTGTGTTTTCATCAATTATTTTTGGAGCATTGTCACTCCAGTAGACCAGTTTCTGAGCGGCAACGTTGTACAAATATACGCCTGGATCAATGTGTTATAGGTCTGTGTCCGAGCAGCAACCGGAGAAGCGATCTGGGCAAAAGTAGCACCTTGTATTAGCACGGATTATTGGAAACCGTCTTTTTGCAGCAGGAGTCAGATCACATGTGCCTATGGCTTAGGTACCTCTTGCACCACAACACCATCATGTACATCTCATCTGGTGTCGACAAAGTGTGAATTGGACAATCGGTTGGCGCTCTGCATTCTTCAGTGATGAGAATAGGTTTTGTGATTGTAGGTATGCGTACGACGTAGAGCTGCATAGCGAAGTCGTCTTGAGTGTATTCGCCCACGACACAAAGGCCCAACTTCTGGCATCCGAATGTGTGGTGCCATCGCTTACAACATGTAACGGTAGTTTTTGTTTGAACTGAAAATGAGTTTTGTCTCCTGATCTTACTATTAGTGGGCCATGTAATGACAATATAAAAATGATGAACGGTTGCTATGGGAAGAAAATCAATAATCTCTATAGATATATGTTCTGTAAACTTGTTTCATGAGGATGATGGAAAAATGTCGCGGTGAATATGAAAGTTTTGGATAATAACGAAAAAATCAATAATCCTCAAAAAGAGATATTCTGTAATCCTATTGATAGTGATGAGTGGACGTGCAGGAGTGAGGAATTTTATGTAATTAACGGAAACTATTTATTAAGGAAGTAAGGATTTATCGATATGCTGGAGGTAAACTGCAATGATTGACTAGGAAAAAAAGTTCGATTAAAATGTAATCCAAGTTATACAATTAAATTGCATATTACGAAATTGGACTTACCCAAAATTGTATTTATTTCACTCGAAACCACACCTGAAAACGAGAGATCTCATGACTCTTATTTAATGAAACACAATCATCAAGAAACAATTTAAACTACAACGAAGTAACCCTGTTACATCTGGCTTGCCGACTTGGGTCTTCGAAACTGTCAATTTGCACCCTGTCTGCAACGAATATAAAATCTGGTTACACAGGGCACCCGAACGTGTGGCTGATTAATATGGAGAGAAATAAACTACGAATAAAAATTCATGGTTACAAACTTACGCTCGCCTTTGATTCTTGTGCAGGGGCGTGAGCATAGTGCGAGCTACTTCCAGCTGGTAGTTCGTGTTACTAACATTTCTTCGACAGGAGTGCAATATACTGTCTTCAACAGGATAATGCACGTCCCCATACATTTGTAATAAAACATGCTTTACAAGGTGTACGACAACTGTCCTCACCAGCACGGTCCGCTGACGAATGTCTGGTAACTCTAAGCTCTATGGACCCTGGGCTCACTTGAGCAGTATTTCACCCATTTCATTCACCGTCCGATATGACGACGGAGGACGTAAATTACAAAAAAAGAACAATACTCCCTGGTTTCCCACAACCATTTCCGAACTGCGACAAAAGGTGTAAGATGCTTGGGACAGTGTATCGCCGGATGCCATTTGTTACCTGTACTATGGTCTGCCTGCACGAACACACATGCCTGCATTGCAGCCCGAGGGGGCACACCAAATATTGATGCAACTGTTTGGACATTCCTTTTGTGGGATATCTTATTCATTTGTGCTGATTATGCTATCGTATGATGCTATTATGATGCTTTTAACTTAACTCTCCATTAAAGTTGAGCAGTTTTTGATGGCATTGCATTCTTTTCCGCAAGTGTATTATAAGGTAAGCCTGTAAGTTCTGACAACTATTATTCCTTTATGAAGGTTTTGTATGACAATAATTTTTTTGACAAATTATTTATATTTTTCGACAGCGGCTTATGTATTCTACAAATTAATGTGTTTAGTTTTTGTATGCTTGTATACCGATTGCTCCTTCCAGGTCAATAAAATGGACTGTCAACTTTATAACAAAGAGCGAGCATTCGCGTGCAACTTTTGTAGCTTTGGCACTTAGATTAGGCGCAAGAAGCAGTAAGTGTCAAAAATACTCGTTGTTTATATGATGTTCCAGTTTATTGACATAAAACAAAAATACATATAAATATAAAGAAACTAAGTATATTAATCTTGCAGATCACATGATTCTCTCTTAAATAACATTAAATGCATTACCTAAATATTTAACTTCGCACAGAAAACTTAACTAAAACAACACCAAAATTTATGGCACAATCCATTATAACGTATTCTTCATAATATTAACCATTTCCGCCATATCCTGTGTTGTATACTTATATTTTTCAAAGGTACAGGTGTATAGTTTGGGTAAAATGTTTTAAACTGCACCACTTTTGCTTTGTTAAATATCCTTATTACTACGAAAACACCCACAGTTCTTTTTATACATGAGTATTACTTGCAAGTTCATATTGATAATTTGAAATCACTGCTAGGCGAACGTTTACCGTGTTGCTTTTTCTGTCCACGTAAGCTTCACGTCTTATGTGAACAGGATGGCACATAAAGTACTTGTGTAAATTTATGACATGCAGGGAAATCTGCATGCCCGTCACAAAGGAGATTCGATTTTTATTTAGAAATATAAATACGACTGCTACTTTGAAAGGGTTTCATTGTTGTTTGACAGATTGATCAATACAATGTCATAAAAGTAATGGCATGGAGGTAGGTTTCGCCGTTTTCCGCTGCTTCCCTTCGAAGTTCTTACACTTCTTTTGTCACAGGAACTCTATACAAGTATTGGCAATTCTTTTATTTTCCCTAGTACGTATATTCCGTTTGCGAGGTATGGTTGACATTGTACCCATAAATTCGATTTGGAGATTTCAAAGGAGATTTTATGATATCTCCCGAATCCATTAAAAAGAGATCTGTGTGTATGTCTGCACTTGCGTGCGTGTGCATACGTGTAAGTATGTATGGGTGCCTGTGACCAGCATAACTCAAGAACGAAAAGTTTAATTAAAAACCAAATTTGGTACTAAGTTCAGCACCTTCTAAGGATGCAACACGAATATTTTCAAGAAAACCTCCCACCCCGAGCTTTCCTTACACAAAATAATGTTTAAAAGCTTTAGATTTTTTCCTTAAAATGGCCAAATATTTGGATTTAAATAGCACATGTTTAAGATGTTTTCAAGCGTAATGAAATGTATATCTCAAATTTCCTTGGAATAGCCTCTTATGTTCCTTTTTATGGACACTTTTCCGTAAGAGATAGAATCTAACTACACAAAAAATATAGATCATGTTAAAGCACACAATTTACGTCAAATATTTTTGTTTGTAGAGCAAACCACTTCCAAGGTTCGGCTGAATTTCCAAATAATTAAACCTATCTCGGATAGAAAAATTTCCTCCGCTTCCTTCTCTTAGTATCTTTGAAACGGATATTTTATGTATAAGTTTTAAAATTAATTTGGGATTATCATGGAAAGGAGACAAGATTAAAATGTGACGTAATGATATTGGAAAAGAACGGTAAATCGTAATGACTATATAAATATCAACAAAACGAATATTAATTCTAATGAAAAATTATTTAAATTCAAATAATATATAGCTTTCTTTAAATGGAAAAATCCTAAAATAAATTAAGATAAAATAATTCAACAAATTTTAAATCACCATAGCAACGTGAACGGGCAAGAAGGGAACTAGCTAATTAAGCGTCCTTCTGTTTGTGACCTACGAGTAAAGACGTATTTTTAGCGTCTCTATCAAATCTTGCAGACATTATTTTATTACAAGTTTAGCATGCAAGGTTGGCGTGTGTGTGCAAGTGAAAGCTAAATGACTAACGCATCAAGCTTTATTTGTGAAAGGACTACTTTACTAATATTTGAGTGTTATCGATGAAAAGAAATGTTTTGCAGTAATCAAATCAGCATTTTTCCGAGGGAAGGAATTACTTTATCGCCCTTAAGAAAATATATAATTCCTTCCTCTCCACCCAGACCACGTTCGAATGTAAGATTTCATGCAGTAAAGGGGCGAGAGTAGCCGAGGAACATCTAGAACCCGACTTCAAGATCATCAGGGAGGTGAGCAACAAATTATCATTGCACCAGCCATCCTCTCCCTCCCATATATAACAAACCATTGCATCTTTACTATGCAAAGAGAATGGAATTTCAGAGTCAACACAGAGCAACAGAGATCTTGAGTGATTTCTTCTTTTCTTCTTTTAACTTCTTGAAAATGCAAAGAGAGTAGTACCGACATATAGTAACCCATCTTGAAAGACTTTACTGTCGCTTAAGCCTACTGAAGTCCAATATTCTCCAAGCATATGTAAGAAATTTAGCAATAATATAATTTGTGTAAATATTTAATTCCATTATCACGAAGTTCACGAGTAATAAACGTCGGTACGCATAACTTTTAGAGAAAGTGATGTGAATACGACTATCAAATTTTCTTTCTCACATGTATAGTAAGTAGGAGAAGTAAAAACTTTTGTACGTATTGGACTACAACCAAGAATCTGATCCAACGTTTCACTGGAGTAAGATTTAGACAAAATCTTATGACAAAAATGAATATTTCGTTAAAGCTCACAGCTTATGTCAAATATAAATTTTTGTTGGTGTAGTTAACCATTCCTGAAATATTCCTAGTCATTGGTTTGTATTTTAAAATTCATGTACTTCTTCTCAAGCGGGTGGTCTTTATTCACTTTCATATTTTTTTTCTACTATGTACGTAGCGGGTATATGGAGTATTTGAGTGAAGGTACACGTCTTGAGATCCCTGAGTGAAAAAAAAAAACAATTTCATGAATGGTTCGTGTGTGTGTGTGTGTGTGTGTGTGTGTGTGTGTGTGTGTGTGTGTGTGTGTGTGTGTGTGTGTGTGTGTGTGTGTGTGTCTGTGTGTGTGTGAAAAACGAACAATCGGTTAAACACCAAGGAAGCGACAGGAACATTTTAAGAATATCCCGTACCTCAAACTACCGTTTACATAGAAAGTGGAAACGCTTTCGGGAAATGTAATTTTTTTTTTCAAAGACGGCCATGGATATGTTTATACAGGGTGTACCGTAAAGGCATTTACAATCTTTTAACATACCTAGAATGAACTCCTCATCGATCCAAACAATGTATTGCTGCAAAGGGATACCTTTTGAACTTAATCCACAATAGAACCTGATCAGTGAAGGTTTCAAAAACCTTTGATCTATAAAAGTATAGTTTTGCATACGGTTTCCTAGCTTTTACAGTTCAAAGAGCTCAATGTACTTATGTCTTTGTGCGACATCCTGTATTTAAGATCTTTTTATGACAAACAATATGTACACCGCGGGAAACAAAAGTGTAACACCATTAAGAATTCCTTAACTGTAATGAAGAGTTAAGTGAGAGGTAATACATTATGATAACATCATATGATAACAAAATCAGCATAAATGAAGCAAACATGTCACAAGAGGTTATGTCCAAACATTTGGATCAATATTTGGTGTACCCCCCTCGGGAAGCAATACAAGCATATATTTGTGCAGGCAGACGATCGTGCAACTAACGAATGGTATCCTGGGATACACTGTCCTAAGCATCCTACACCTCTTGTCGCAGTTCGGCAATGGTTCTGCTTCAACAGATTCTCTCCCATCATGCCCCATACATGTTCAATGGGAGAGAGGTCAGCGGACTGTGCTAGGCAGGGTAGTTTTCGCACACCATGAAGAACACATTGCGTTGCAGCAGCGCTAGAGGGACGTGCGTTATCCTGTTAAAACAGCTCGTTGCCTTCCCGTTGAACAAACGATAGTAACACAGGATTAATTACTTGCTGGATGTTGTTCGTATCGGTTTTACGTCCCTGTATGAACATCAAAGGCAAGCGTGATTTGTAAATGTTGACACCCTATACCATGATGCCAGAAACTGGGACTTTGTGTCGTGGGCGAATGCACTCTGGATGATTTCGCTCACCAGCCCTACATCGTAAAGTGAACATGTGTAGCTAAGAGCTTTTTGTGTGAGGTGGCTCGCCTCTGACCATAATGAGCCCAAGATAATCTTGCTGTTTGCTGTACCTTTAATTTAATACACTTAGAATTTAAACCACGTTCAACTGTTTCGTTGAATTACCTACGAATCCCAACATTTCCTGCAAAGCATGAGTCCAAGAACTACATTCTGAGAGCACGTTTTGCCGGATCCTACCTGGCCATCTAATTGCATTAATGAATCTAAATCTGTCCATGACTAAACCATGACAATATATGCAGTATGGATACTAAATGTCATATCACAATAATAAAGTAAATAAAAGAGCCAGACATAATGTAACTTGCGAGACTGGTCTGCTAGTTAATGCAATAAAAAGAAGATAACCAAAAAATGGATTAGCTCATAAATGCTGGCGCATTTAGAGTCAAGCTTTTCCATGCAAAACAAAATATGTTGGCAATGCGTTTTATGTTATTCAATAGAGAATTATAGGCTCTACAAAACAGTGTGCAGACCAGCAGACCAGCAGAAGAATCGAGTCGTCCAGGTTTACCTGGACGGAATGGTTTCGCCCAGCACCTAGCCGCTTTCTGCGGCTTTATCTGGGTAGTGTGGAAGTTGTCTGTGTTTTGTCTCAAGCGTTTATGTCGGGGCATAGGTTTCTCTGATCGGATGGGTTAAGCCGCCCAGGCTGCCGCTTGGGGTATGTATTCCCAAGGCCGTCTTCACCCGAACTCCCCGCTTGAAGAAGGTCGGAGTGAAGACAGCACGATCAGAGGGGATAGGAGACTGTGTGGGGGAATTATCTAGACCCAATTCTGGTTCTACGGTGGGATGGAGAGAACCCCTTCTGGCTAATAGCCCATGGCGTCCTTGGGGAGTTTGTACCTCCTCCTCCTCCTGCGAGGAGCTCTGTGGTCATACCGACCCAGAGTGTTGACCAGCTGGTTGGAATGTGTAGACAGTTTTTGATGGAGGGTTCGAGATCTCTCTCTTACCATATCCTCTATGTAAGGGATTTGGGAGTATTCATGTAGAATGTGAGTAGGGAATCTGCGCCCAGTACCGTAGACCATCCTTAATGCCCGATTCTGCACGGTTTGCAGTCTGCGGATGGTGGTCGGAGCCGCCAATCCCCAGACCTCGCACCCATACAGAATCATGGGTGGAATAATCGCCCGGTACAGACGTAGTTTGAGGTGTGCAGGCATATTGGATCTGAAAATGGGGTACAACTACCTGAGTGCAACATGGCCTAGTCCCGCCTTAGCCCTGACATGGGGAGTGAAGTTTAGCCCGCGATCAAGCAGGACACCCATGTATTTAGCCGAGGTAACCCATGGGATTTGCCTCTGCCTCAGCCTCAGTGTTCCCGTCGGTCGCCAGCGTCGGACCTTAGCCAGTAAAACAGTGTGTTTAGTCTTTGTGTGGTTGTATACGGTTTGTAACGGCCGGCCCAATCACAATCGGGCTTGGTTGCGCGTGGACGTGCCCACAAATGGCTAGAGATACCACTGCCCAAGACACAAGACACACCTCTGTGCTGCCCAGATAAAACCGCACTATGCCACTAGGTGCTGTCGCAGAAAACAACCCATCTAGGTGCAACACTACAACCCTGTCATATACAACGTTGGTAGAGGCGAGCCGCGGCATCGCATGCACGCCGGGATTAAGGTGCTCTGAGCGACGGCAGCTATCCAAACCTGCGGACCGAACATTCCCCGGCCCACAGCCATTCCCCGCAACGCAGAGGCCCCACTGACGACACCATAGCCTGGCTACCAACTGCCGCACAGTATCACTGCACAGTGTAAATAGAGTACATATAGTCAATCAGAGTGCATTTGTGTATGTATGGATGTGTGTATTTATGCGTCAGTGTAAGCACGAGTGCGAGATAAGCGCAATGTAAATACCGTAAATAAACCGGAAAAAGAACAACAATCAAACAAAAGCAATAGAGACTCAAAACAAAAGAGCTATACAACAAAATAAAAAAAAGAGTTAACGTAAAAATGTTCTGGGCGGTCGAAATAGGACAACCGAATGGGTTTTCAGTAAACCTTGGAGGTCTACGAAATGTATAATATAATCCCATGCCATATGTAAGCCTGTAAACTGGGCCATATTGTACAGGCCATTTTTAGTTCAAATAAAACGGTGAACCGTAAACGTGTCATTGAGATCCTGAAGAAGGCCATGGAGTATAGAATGGCCGAAGTTTTGACCTTCATAAATCTGACTCAGATGATTACCCGCGAAGCCTTGATTAACATTTGTGCTTTATATTGTCTAACAAACTATGAAATAAGTAAATTATCGGCATTTAAGTTATTAATATCAAACTTAAGTTTAGTAATTTTGTTCATTGCCGAAAGTTTTTGAAATGAAGTAACCACGCATTTCCAAAACTTTTGGGACTCCTGTTAGCTGCTAGCATAATAAAGCGCGATGACATTTGCACGCTATGCACTGCAATTCCATGGGGTATAAATCAGGAGTTTTACTGAATTTTTATAGGCATCAGAGGTAAAATAGAACCATCTGTAACCATCTACAGTAGCCGTGAAGGTACGTACGTCTTTAACAAACTAGGCTTCAGTAGGGTTAACCACGTTCGACAATTCGGTACCATTCTACATATTACCAATTTATTTTTTCTTCCTAATGCTCTTTGCAACTTAATGTTACTCTCATTCATATGCTATCCATATTTATAACGCTCTCCGTTTATAGTATTGGTCCTTCAGAGATTACTTCTTTCCACCAAGCGATGACTGGACTCTTTCTGAGGTAACCAACCCATTTCCTCCAATGGTAGGGTGATGACGAAGATGGTGGTGGTTTGAGATGACCTACAGATTTCGCTATTGGCACCGAACTACGCTGGGCTTTAGAGATATTTCAGATGAGTTAAGGAGAAATTTGGATATGATAAACTTAAAATCCCAGCCACCCTAGAGCCGGGAGTCGAACCATGAACCCTTTACTTAATCATTGAGCTGTCCCTGAGCCCTTCATTAATATGCTATGTGCATTCTTATCACGCATTCTACTTCAGAGTATTGCAATAGATTGAGAATGAGCCCAGGTATGTCAGGGGTGCTGGGACACCAACTGACATACAATATAATGCAACGAATAATTCATAGCTTAAAATGCAGGAATTTTACAATCTTTTAGTGATCTATTAAATTATTTTGTAAAGAACATATAAATCCTTTGGTTTCTAATTAGTCATTGTATTAGGTGTGTCCTGTATTTTCTTTACTTTTATCTTTAACTTTATTTGCAATTTTTGTAATTTTATGGGTTTTATGCTTCTCTTAAAAAGTACATAAAAGATTGGAAAATTGCATGGATTTACAAACTATCCTATCTCACACCACAGTGTAAAATCCCTACTCCGGTAGGTATGTTTGTAAAATGTAAAATGCATGTATGTAACCCTTTTACACATTGTTTGAATTGGAGGTGTGTGTGTCAATGTATGGTCTATTTAAAATTTTATGCAAACGTACAGATTGTTACTGTATCCCATACAGCGCAGAACTATCACAATATGCCATGCGAGCGATTAACAGTGTGACGTATTTTTATAATAATTATATAATAACGGTATTCCAAACTTTTGTGGCTTTCAGAGAGTAACAATTTTGTGACACTCTTTTCTCTGAGCAACGAGAATACCAAATCCTCTACACATTATAAGTATAGAATAGTACAATTGCTTAACATGTTGTACTGATAACAGGTCACATCACAGTCTGTAACATCCGGCAATTGCGTGCCGCTCTCAGTTTTATACGTCAGTTGCATTTCTTAATTTTTTGAGTAACGTGCGAATTTCGTCTCTGGATTTATTGAATCATACGCCAGTTGCTCCTCTGAAATATTTAATTTTCTGGTCCCTATTTTCAATTCCTGACACAAACACTTCCTTTCACATTTTGCAGACTTAGAACTGGTTGAAACATACTCAGTTTAAACCCCAAAAATGGATAACAATTTTTGCTTTGTTAGATTACAGTATCTTATGCATAGCAACAAAACAAATAAACAATCCAACAAGGAACTAGGATTTGCATGCTTGAAACTTTATGTTGAGACATCTGTTTAGTTTCACCTGTACATTGCATATATATGACTTAGCAATAAACAGTAATACTTGGCCGTGTCTCTTCGCAGAATCTAAATGGCTATGGGATATCTAAGCAGGAACTTGAATGAAACTATATATTTTTAAAATTCTATAAAAAAGAAAAAAAGGGCTTAACGCAACTGACGTACTGATTTTTCGTAAACGTATTTACTTGGACGCAACTGACATAACCTCCTGATATATGTTCGCATCTTGTCAGGAAGGGAATGCATGCAGTCACCCTTCTGGCTTATCGCTTCAACATGCCAGATATTAAGTGTGATGCAGAGAAAGAATTTAACGTCTCAGTTACTGGCATATGCAAATATTTTTACTTTTCTCAGCCAAATATGCCCTACCGTTTTGTGATTTATTTCGCACAATTTATAATCCTAAAGTTGCATAAAAGTTGTAGCCAGCTTGTGCATAACCCTAGAATAAAGTCGTGAAAATAGTCAAGCTCACTGTCGTTAGTGCGACAAACATACAGTTGCGCCAAAGTTATCATTATTCACCTGTTACACAAATTGCTAACGATTTGGCCAATAAGTCCTGGCATTTTGCTTAAGTGGAAGTTCTGCGTACAGAATGATATGACTTGGTAATGCATTTTGTTATTCGAATGAGAATTCTGTGCTCTACAAAGTAGCATATCTAGATCTTGTATCTTTACATACTATTTATTCTGTTCTGATCAATAAAATAGAATGACGGCAACGAGAAGCATTTCAGATACCTTTAGTTTTCTGTGTTTAATCAAGGTGCCGAAGCCACAGAAGCTTCTCGGTTGAAAAGAAGGTGACAAATATACTCTTAAACGCCACAACATTGGGCGTTCCAGCGGTACTACTCTCTGACAGCTAACAGCACCTAATTTCATGTAAACAAAGGATTTGCGTTAATCCGTGCACAGTGCATTAGGTCGAACGAGGAGAAATTCCGTTAACTCAACAGTAACACTGGATCTTAGGTGGTATAGTCCATTATCGACAAGGCTATAGGTATTTATGTACCTGTTCAACTACCATTGAACCAATTTTACAGCGTATTGAGCTACTGCGGCAGCAGAAATCACAGTACTAGAATCTAAAACTCATTACATTACGGAGATAGGTCATTTTGTCTTAGGAATCATGCTTCATGAATTTTGATCTTTCCTACAATGTCTTCTGGCTTCCTGTAGCTCGTAATCGATAATGTTCACGTTTTCGTGCATGAACTATCTAGGATCTAACTCTGTGGACATTTTGGAGACAAGAAGTTTAGATTTGTATATTCTAAATATAATATTTTTCAAATTATAGCCGTTAAAAGTGAACCAGTATCCGTTCCCATGTTAAATGTTTACATAAATTCGTTACATAAGTTGTCCATGAGGACAACAAAACATTGTTTTGATACTGCATGAATATCAGGGTCCCTCGGGCCGCCCGAGGGATAATATAAAGTCCAGTCACTTCTAGGTAGGAATTCTCGGAAGAGCAGACAAAGGCCAGGGAGAAACGATGGACAGAAAGTTCTTAGAACAGAAATAATCACAACATTCACTTACCGGCTCGGCAAACCATGAAAAAAAACCAAAGTGTCCGGCTTACGTGGGTCAAGTCATTCACTATTCGTTCACTTTCTAAATTTCCATTTATTACCAAGTATGAGTTATGAAGTTTCTCTTGAATGCTCTTCTACCACAGAATACCCTTTAAATGAACGATCTTAGCACTTCTAACCTAAAATAGACAAAAAATGAGAGATGATATGAAATGATAATGGAGATGAAATGGAGGGACAGGAAATTCGGGGATGTAATTAACCTACCCAGCATTCGCCTAGCGAACTGGAAAAAGCCCCGAAAAATCCCATGTGTCAGGTAGGTCGGCCACGGAAATCGAACCCGAGGCTCCCGAATGCGGGCCACAGACGAAACCACCTGAGCCATCCCGTTAGGCTTTGTTTTGACTTGCTTCTTGCTCCCTCTGCATTACTGCCTACAATCTGTGGAACAGTTGCACATATGTTCCATCGGTGTCCAGGTTAAAAGGCTAATTATCGTACTTGTTAAAAATTACAAACATTAAAGAAAAGCCATTTAAAAACATAAAATGGATATATGTAGTATTTCCATAAAAATGTAAAATGTGTATGTACTTATGTGGTTCGGAAGCCACTCAACCAATTTTGATAATTATTTCACCATTCAAAACAATACAGTTTTATGTACTAAAACTATTTCCAAATATTTGAAATTGAAAAGACAGTTGCAAATACAGTTAACTTTTAGTAACTTTACGGTATGAATTCATCAAACGTATTAACGTGTTTAGAGAACTAAGTTATTGAAGTGGAGAGAAGATTTGCATAGTTTTATATTGACATCACTAAATTTTCTTTTGATTGCCCTTAAGTTTATCAAGAAAGAGTTTTTCTAAGATACTGCAAGTTGGTACTCTTGAATTTTAGAATCTGGCATATATGATGAGCTATCAACAACATTCGCCGCCGCTCAGTGTTCATTAAACCGGCGCTGACTGTGGTCACCATACTACCGCAGCCAGAAACAAGGCTGTGTCTAGGATATCTCTAGCCTCAACTTCAACAACACTAACAGGGAGCTGCAGGTGATTCAGATGCAATTCAGAAACTCCGAACATCAGGGCGTGACTTTCGGCCCTAGAGGTACTGTTACCGCACTGAGCTCCATCATCCAATTAATACAAACTCCACTCTATCGAAGCAGCAATTCAGAACATGCAGGACAATTCAACATTATCTACCCAAGCGCCCAAAACCTTCACAGCTTCATCCCAAAGGCAGCCTCTTACAACAAATGGGTTGTCCCCAATAAGACTTATCACAGCAAGCTGTACATAGATCACCTCAACAGATATCCATCCCTTTGCATGCCGAATATTAGAAGCAAATGGCTAGAATGATGACTTCCATAGTCTGAAATAAACCAGGACTACCCTCCACAACCCACTTCCAACTTCAGGTTACTTTTCTGGCGATAGCGAGGGTTTCGGTCATTGCTGCAGCATAGAACCCTGCTCTCTTCCACTGGAAGACAGAACATTTCATTGTAAAACTAACAGATGGTCAGGTGGAACTCCGAAAATTCAGCACTCTCCATTTTCCTTTGATTACTGAGGAGTAGATGCACTTATTACCCTGAATTAAATTCTCAGTAGTTCATATACTTTCCTCTCCTGGAAAAATAAGCCAATCAGTCATTTTCGACTTAACTACTTTCTCGTGGATTTAAAAAAGTAGAAAAAAACTGAAAAAATAAAATAAATGATCAAGTCATGTCTTCCCATGTCCTTTAGGTCAGGAACATTAGCATAAAATATTATACAATTTCTAATAATTTTTTCAGACAAGTTGTAATACACCTGCTTCATATGTACTTTCATTCTAATTAATTAAGCTGTCACTATACATCACCAGAAGTTTATTTAATTGACTTGATAGAGTACATGTATACATAAATTTTAAGAATATTTCTTCATATTTATATTTTATGGTTTATGGGTAATTTTTATGTCCTGATTAAGAATACCACATCTATTTTGCCTAACGTTAATGGTTTAGCAAATATAAGGGACCTCTTTACACAGTAGTATTAAAACATATCTCATGTAACTGTGTATAATAAACTACTTCATTCAAAACATATAGTATCATTATTACTGTAGTTCTCTGATCAAAGCTCTAAGGTTTCACTGTAGGCACAGCACGCATATGTATATTGATGTTACTGAGATTATTCTCAGGATAATCACAAGTAAACTAAAAATCTATAATCAGAAAGGAAGGTTCGTTATCCTCCTTCATTCGCAGACAGGATTTCGTTGTCACGTACTAATCTCCAAATTCATTCAGTCTTCATTGTACATATCATCCTCCTTGACATCTCTTTGCATTTTCCGAATGTGTTTGTGAGAGTGTTCTCTATGCTCTTCACTTGTATCACACAGAATTATCCCCAAAGACACCCAGATGCAATGAACCATGTCAGTTTGAGAGACTTTCTAAAATTAAGTGCTATATATCATTCCAAGAGTGATTTAACCTCTCCATCCCACGTCTCACTTCGATTATGAAGAAGAAATGAACTTCTCAAACTTATCTAAATCAGTCATTTTTGTGCCCGATCATTACTATTTAACATTGAACGAATTTTTGGAAATACCACCCAAAGTTTTAGTTTGTGACACGTTTCTAAATATTTGCTTTATAAACTGTAGAACATCTCAATCTGGACTGAGTGCTTTAATAAACTGTTTAAACATGATGGTTCTATATGATAGTCGGTAGCAGGATCCTCTTCCTCGACATAAAAGTCGAATTTATTATACTGTGACTGCCTTGAATGAGCTCTATTGTTTCAGACCGCATTGTTTGTACATAGTGTATGCTGATTGTACGACTGTTCCTAAGACAGAGGAAGTACGAGTATTTTTGTTAAACCACTTTTTAAGCCCAATAGAAAACTAAGGATTTTAAAGTCACCGCATATATCCCAATGGTGACCCTCGTAGTGAATTTTTCCTGCATCAATATCACATCAAAATAATTATCCTTCGGATGGACAAAGTATGAGTTTAAATGATGAAAAGATGTTTCCATTGCGTGAAAGCATACCCATAAGACTACATCCATAAACAAAGGCTATTCGTTTGGTCATAATAAAACTCAATTTTATTAAACTGATTATTGTCACAATCTTCTGTTTTGAAATAGCTTCAAAACGTTGTGTGTCAGATTCTATGGTATACGTTGATATTTTACACGAAGAAGGTAGAAAATTTCACTCCTTAAACCATGAAGCTGAAATTCCTACTTAATATTGGGTAGTTATAAATTTATGATTAGGCCATCCAGCTTCTGGTAATCCAGCAAATCTGGTTTCTTTGAGCAACTGTTATTAAAATGTTCATCCTAACTATCCATGACAATTATTTCTTCGCTAAGCACTGTTTCAGTTTTGGGGTGAAGGGATCGCCAGTTTCACTGTGTGTGATTGGTGTTCTGGAAGACGGTGTGTCGGTATACTGAAGCTGAAATTGCTCTCGCCTTTCCTGAAATGCTCCAAGTGAACATTACACAGATAACTGTCTTCATGGTGGTTAATGGGGTCCCTCCAAACTCGTGGCACAGCAAATTACTTTCGAGAGTAATCACTTGTATGCAACGAAGTCGAAACCTTTACTTAAGCCACTAAGGATGCCATAGTACCTATAGTCTTTATGTTTATATGAATTGTATATTGTAATTAGTAGATTATCAGTGGAAGCAAATCAAAAAATACTTTTTCCAGTAGAAAAGACAAATTGCGAGGGGTTAATTACATTATGGTTTAAGAAGTATCGCCTTAGTTGCAAGAGACCTACTTCTTCAGCATTTTCCAAAAAGTGACAATGTCAGGTAAAGTAATATATACTTCATAGTATATATAGTATATGTATATGTATAGTTCATATACGTCATTGGTAGATGTAGCCTTGTTAAACAAGAGTGCAGTAGTTGAGTAATCTGAAAGTGATGTATAATTCACTTCAGTATTGTATATTCCTTTATTCAGATTTGTTAAAATATTGTCAATTCCGGCAGTGACTTGCTGGTTCGAAAGTTCCTCAATGGGAACGTGTGTAGTGTTTAACTGCCGCTTTTACTACATGTGGCACCGCAGGCGGTGACACTGATGATGCATGAATTTAAGATGGAGCACCGTCAGAATGAGATGGCGGGGGAACCGAAAATCCTGGAGAAAACCCGCTCCAGCGCCATGTTGTCCACCACAAATATCACTTTGCAGTCGCTTGCGATCGAACCCGGGCCACCTTGGTGAGAGCCGATCGATCTAACCACTCGACCACGTTTTCTCGACCATGTTTTAAAAGTTTCTCAAACTCTTTGAGTATTATAATTGAATAATCATCTGAAGAATGGTATACTGTAATTAAAAACTAAAAATGGCCCATTCACATCAACTGCTTTGAAGTGATCCTCAGAACAGAAATGTAGTAAATTAGACTCGGAGTACATATACAATATTTTTAGACGTTCCACAATTTTTAAATTTATTTCCAACAGTATTGATTCCTAAATTATAGGTAGTTACTTAAAACACAGTTTTCATCTCTTAAGGAAGTAAGAAATTTTCAATAAAACAAGGAAAAGTGGGACTAGTAACTTGTAATTACATTTAAATTTCATCTCTTTTGTTTTATAAGCATTGTATAGTACAGACATTTGTTCCTGTTGTGGTTTTGGGCTAGGTGTAATAAACGACGCATACAAGCATTAGGAGGCTGTAATTGGCCTACGGACCACATATTATATGATATTCGTTTTGTGATTACAAGAAACATAAACTCGAGATCCACCGTTCACTGTGAGGTTTATTAAGGCATTAGAAGATAAAATGGGTCCAGAGAAGATTGTGGGTGTGTCTACAATAACGAAGTATCCATCGGCCATCGAACGTGGCGTAGGTGATCTGAAGTACATAGCCTTTTTGACGCAGAAGATGACGTGGAATCGGCGATGCAAGAATGTTTTTCACAATATTCTATGTTAATAGAAAATAAAAGTTAATGCCAAACTACGCCAAATGCTTGAAGTGGTTTCAACTGTATAGAAAGGTAGCTAAAATCCAAAATGCAAATAAAGTAAGAAACTTTATTTCATAAACATTTGGCACTCACTTTTCAAACGCCTCGTATATTCATTGTTTATCTTAATTAAACATCGTTTCAGCTGAAGCTAAACTATGTCTATATTAACTTTTAATTTATTGGAAAATAATTAAATGCAGACCTCAGAATTCCTAGGGCAAGGGCAAACAAAGAGTAGCTCATCTTTTCCGTGATTACATTGTAGTAATGAAAGAGGAGGAGTGCATAAAAGGATGATGGAAAAATAAGCCTTAGTTAGGGAGAAAAGGGAGAATAAAATTCTGGCAGGGCAATTGTGCTTCTTTCTAATCTTGCTGAATGTAACAAACGCTTATCGTTATGTTTGAGAGTGCTGTTAATAAAGTGGTTGAAGCATTTTTATCACATTATTCCGTGTTTATTAATTGCAGACCTCACGCTCCTTAAGTACTTTTAGCTGCTGTTTTGAGTTAGTTACATCTCTGAAATTCCAGCTTTGTGCCTTTCAAAATATGGATGATGGTTTTTTATAAGAAAAAAGTTTGCGAAACATTTTTAATTTAATATTTTGTGATTCATTTCGGCTGTGAAATATGTAACTGTGGTCTCCTAATTATACTTGTCAACAAAATGGAAAGCCAGGAAACACAAGTTGGGACAGTGCAAGCAGTGCAATTTGCCGAATAATGTGTTGGCTGAGAGATGGAGTCTCTATCGGGGTAAGCTTTCTGAAAGGGGTGGTTATTTCTACGGGGTTTGCAGATCTTTGAAAAGAACGTTTCCAGCTCAGTGGATATTGCTCTCATTTTGAGAAAGGTAAGACAAGTGAATGAGTTGATTACAAATAATGTGGGTTTTGTAACTTAGGGGCAGGATATAGCTCTCTTGGTATAGACAATTAAGTTACGATTGGAAAGAAAGTCATTTTTTACTTCCTCTTCGGTATCTTATTTTTTCCATTTCACCCAAAAGGATCAATATCGAGACTTCAAAGGAAATACATGTTTTGGTATCCACCAAACCCCTCAAAATATCATTTTGAAAAAAAGGCTTATTTGGAGTGGACATATTTGTTTGACAGAGAGAAACAATTAAAAGAGTCAAATGAAAACAAACTTCAGATTTGAGTCAGACAGTATTTAAGCATGCCAGAAGAAGATTTTCATTGTAGACCCCCTCCCCAAATTAACCTGTACAGGAGATGTTTAGGTTGTTTTTTACATGGTTCGAAAATCTTTAATCAAAGTATCACATTTTAAAAACAGTTTTATTTTAATAAAATGTATATAAATTTGAAATAAAATTTAGAAAACGCAATGAAATTTACAGTTGAAATATAGAATGAATATTGACAATTTTCAAAATATTCCAAAACCTATTTTGGTTGAACCTTCATGCGTCCTCTATAAAGCGTCTAATACGATACTTTCTCTTCTTCTACATGGGTTTATTAGTAACATATACGGACTTATGATATATAAATAGTTACATTTTATTTTTCGTATTTTGCATGCTATCCAGTACTTACCGTTAAATTTGCAATTATTTCTAATGAAATGTTTATAGTGATTAAGCCAACAAATAATCACATTTTATAGTTGCTATAATGTATAAAAGTTTACGAAAATTTGTGAGGGATAGAGAAAGAAGTTTTATTGCGACACATGAGGTTTATTATTACTATGCTAAGGTATTAATTTTCAAATGGATACAGCTCATAAGGCCTTTGCATAGTTCCTGTTTAGACATCTACTTGAATGCCAGTGGAAATTATCAATTACATTCAATTTTGAAATATTCCCTGAATTCTGTCACCTCCTATTCTCTAAATTTCCATTTGTTGGCTCTTTTACAGAGAGAGATAAAATATGTTCTTAGAAGTTACAATAAAGTATCTATGCACATACAGGATGTCCCTCTAACTCTGCGACCTCAAATATCTCAGAAATGAAACAAAATATGAAAATTCCAGTTGGCCAGGAATGTACTTATGTCAGAGGCTCATACAATGAGAAGGTATACACAATCCATAAAGGTAAACAAATGACATTTATAACACCAATATGCGTTCTTTTAAATGGAACATGTACGGTTTTTCTAGCAAAATGACCACTAGAGCTACAATTAGTGATAAGACACTTGGTTACGCTTTTCTAAACACATTTACTAATCTCCTATAACCCTCAGAAATTTCATTGTACGTTACATCCGACATGGAAAACGCATCCACAGATCACCTGTAGCGTGTTGTCCGATGAAACTGTGTCACTTCGACACAGGTTCGAAGTGTCCTCCGTTTGCTTGAATACAATTTTGAAATCTGGGAGCAGGAGAGTGTTGCACGGATTGCAGTGTTTCTACAGATATTGCCACACACGCCACAGTAATACGACGTTGCATATCCTCTACTGTCGTTGGCGGTTGATTGATACACTCTATCGTTTGCTGTGCTCTAGAGGAAGAAGTCTAATGGTGTCAAGTCTGGGGACCAAGCTGGCCATTGCACAGGACCCTGTCCGATCCACCTATTTGAAAACTTCGCACCCACAACGTCTCTGGAAGCTTGTGCATAATGTGCGGTACATCCATCATGCTGGAACCACATTGATAGACGCGTTTCCAATCCCACATCCTCTATGAGGAAGGGTAGAGTGTGTTGTGGAAACGATGCATATCTCTGTCAATGTAATGTTCCCTGATAAATATAGGGAACTCAAATGCGGTTATCAATGATACCACATCAAACACTGACATTTCACTGTCGTTGATGAGCAACTTGGCGAATCCAGTGCGTATTCTGCACGGACCAGTAGTGCATGTTTCAAGATTCACATGACTATGATTTGTAAATGAAGCTTCGTCCGTAAACAACGTATTACTAAGGAATGCTGGATTACCTTGCAATTGCAGAAGTACAAAACGACAGAATACAATGCGTGATTCAGTCATTCCCCTACAATTCCTGATGCAATGAGACATGGAACGCATGAAACCGATGCCTTTGCAAAATTCTGCTCACACTACTCCGGCTTATTCTAGAATCTCATGTAATTTGTCGGACACTCACCTCAGGATTGTGCGCTACAGCAGCCAGTACAGCAATTTCGTACCCAGTGGCAGTCGCTGTCTTTGTGCATTGTCGCTTGTGGGAGTTCAGCTTCCTGCTTCCCTGAGTTTCGTGCAGATATTCGCAATGGTACGAGGCGAAGTACACCGTCTATCTGGGTAACGTTCAGCGTACAATGCCACAGCTGCGGTTGCATCTCTGTGAAATTCGCCGTACATTAAAATAATATCCAGATTTTCTTCGTTACTGAAGGTGGGCACATCGACTAGATTACGGCAACTGTTACACTCCACACAAAAAGACGGTTTATTGTATCAGAATGGAAAGCAATATCCGAAACGTACGTGAATTACGCTACAGTATGACAGCAAGCCGGATCAGGAGACTAGCACACTGAAACTAGAACGTGCCGAGCTGGTATCGTTTTGTTTACAGCAGGCTACAGGCCAGAGCAGGCAACTCGTGCTCTGAGCATAGAAGTACGTGTGTTGCATTGCGTCAGAAACATGCAATCCTCTAATAACCACGTATTTCAGAACGTATAAAGTTTAGAAGCGTGAAACCAACTGTTTTTATTTTGATAGAATAAGCATATATGTTCCATTTAAAAAATGCAACTGGTACTGGAAGTGTTATTTGTTTACTTTTATGGATTGTGCATGCCTTCTCATTGTGCATGACCCTGACATAACATTATTCCTGGCTAATTGGAATATTTATATTCTGTTTCATTTCGGGGATATTTGAGGTCCCAGAGGTAGGTAGTTCACCCCGTATATTATATGGGTGTTTTGATAATCTTGAAACTGGAAATATTTGAATATTGCGACCAATATTATTGTCATAGATCCGTGTACAAAAACTATGTAGCCATTTAAAGTTAATTCACACGGTGCAAATGTTCAGGAATTTGCATGTGGTCCCGAGGGCTAGAGCTCCCTAGGTCCCTTATCGCCGGTTTCCTAAAATAACATCAATGGGAGTTTGCCGTAATGCATATGGGAAACATTAAGTGCTTATTATATTAGAATATAAGAAGTATGAATACTAAACTAGATGTGGAAATGCGTAATGACTCAGCTGTTGATTGGAAGTTAATAGTCTACTTTAATAAACGCTCTCTTAAATGCTCTGGGAGATCAGCGCCGATCGATATTTATTAAACTTTTATATACAATTCATATTAAGCAAAACGACCTATTATTATACAATATTCAACCTGGAAGTACGATAATAGAAACAAAATTAACCATACGTTTACCGAGCGGGATGGCTCAGGTGATTTTGTCTGTGAGCCGCATTCGGAAGGTCTGGATTCGAATACCGTGTCCGACCTACCTCCTCCAGGGCTTCTTGGAGGGTTTCCAGGCCACTAAGTGAATGATGGATAGGTTAAGTACATCCTTCGAATTTCCTTTCCTACCATTTCATCTCCATTATCATTTCACATTATCTCTCATCTGGGGGTCCCTTTCAGGGTCAGAAGTGTCAGCGGGTGTCTTGGCGGTTCATGGTGGAATGATATGCTCTGAGGAAAACTACTTACTCCTCCGGCAGTTGGTTTGCCGGTCTTTCGACCTGCTGCTGGGACTATTTCGGCACCGGCTGTTGGGGCCATTTGCGAGCTGGCTGTTGGGCCCGTTTTCGCACCTCAGAGGGGGCATATCCATGGTTCAGGCGTTTCAGGGGAGGTCTCTATCTGGGTAAAAATGTAGTGACCCTGCCCTCTGTACTTTCTTGGCTCTTTAGGATGGCCGCCCTCTGTATCCTCTCGCTTCATTCTTCCTCCCAGGGGTGCCCCAC
>CM060950.1:264915278-264930115 GCA_030765055.1 Mantis religiosa | reverse complement strand
GAGAGAGAGAGAGAGAGAGCGGATGACAGAAGCGGATAGCACATATATAGGCAATTGTAAGGAGTGCATGTTCAGCGCAAAATATTGAAATGAAAACAACAAAGAAAGAACAAAGCTATCTAAAGCTTGACCAGTCAGACTTGTCAACTCCCCAGCCAGATGCTACCGCGACTTCCGTGGAGTCTCACCTACCACTACAACTACAGATAGCGCACAAAATTGCTCATGAAAGGCAAAGCAGCGTTATCTATGACACTCCAGAAGACTTTCCATGCAAGTACCTTCTCACCGCAGCATAACAAACGTGGCCTTTAACCATTTGGTCTAAACGAATCTCCACACACAGAGTAACCACCACGCTTGTCCGCTTGGAGAGAGCCCAATTCTTGCGATCATAAGGCGGCCTTCTCGCTCGCTCGTCGTGCTGGCTGGCTGTATTTAGCCAGAAGGTTTTTGCTGCGTGCCCACCCGTTTTGGGTTTAACCGCAGGTAAAGTTTGTTCGGGATGTTGTGGGGTGTCTGGTGGGTTTTTAGATTGGAATTAATTTATAAGGATACAATAATTCTACCTCGGGAATGAGAGGATAGGATGCAATTCCTAGCACCTTGGTGTTTTGTTTTAAGACTGAGGTTGGTAATTTTGATGCCAAACAACTTAGGAGAATATGTGGAGCTCAGCTTTTGCTGCTGATTGTATTAGCTCCTGGGTTATCTTGGGTGCCCGCAAGCCATGCGGGGTACCCGGTGTAGGCTAGAGCGACGTCTAGTGGAGTCATAATCTCCCAAATGATCTGACAAGGGCGCTTCTGTGATTGGGTAAGTTGGCGTATAATTTTGATGCCCGGCGCCTAATCTCGTCCTCCACGTATGGAAGACCTGAGGCTTCATGAAGCAACCTGGTGGGAAAGTATCGGCCCACAGAGTAGATAGACCGTAGTCCTCTATTCTGTGCACACGAGGCGGCCTTGAGGGTGAGCTAGCCCTTATTAAGCCTGTGCCTACGCATCGGGTGGATCGCCAGCTTCCCTATAGGGGCTGCAATTCCGTTAGCCAAGACGCAGCCTATTAAAATCCTTCACCGAGGTACCGCTATTGTGGCGCTAAATGCAAAACACATGAATTGAGAAACTGTCGCTGGTACTGCGCCATCTGCAGTGATTTCAGTTCTTTTAGCCATATAGACGTGTTTCTCATCCTATCCAAAGAACAGACAGCAGCCTGCAACTTCCAAAAAAAAAAAAAAAAAAAAAAAAAATGCCCGTAACCTAGTGAACACCACCACATACAACACCACACACGGTTCCATCGAACGCAGCAGCCGACACAACGGCACTGGCCAGGCTTGAAGTTCTCCGGGAGATCACAATCTAGAGATCCCAGACATCAGCGCCAGCTTCGCCACATAGAAGGAGCGCATTCCAGCCACAGTCTTCTGCTCCACCACTCAGCCCTCGAGAGAGAACATTCAGGATCTGCATACCAGATCAACAGCATTAACTCAGCGGTTTAAGAACTCGACTCAATGATAGACGAAAGCTCACCTGTGTTGCTGAATTTCATCGGCACCCGCAGCACACACATCGATCTGTCACATCGACGTTGCAAACAGTGCAGACAACCTACAGTAAGTACCACAGGCTCAATAAGAAACAGAAGACAATCAATTCATCTCCTTTATCCATCACACTCTGAAACAGTAGCATCGCAACTACACAAACATCGCTTCTAGAATCATCCAACTGCAAGGGAGCCAGAAGAAGACCGATTTAAGATTCGCCGTAACTTGCAACTTATTCGACCGATCGGCCCTCAAGACATTCACCACCACTACACCTGAGGCTAGTGCTCCAACCTCTTACAAGAAGCATTTACGTTCAGAGACAATACCAAAACCATGAACAAGAAAATATACTTCCCTACAACTCCGCTCCTCTAACTTACTGGGGCTAGTCAGGGTCTCGGCTAAGCTGTCACAAGAGATACTTTATCGTCCAAAGCCGGAGCAATAAGCCGACAGGTTATCCGATGTGAGTGATGTCCGGAATCTCAACGCCTTCTTTACCTATTCCATCTTATTTTCCATAGTCCTCTCCAATTTCATATCTTAAAATAAAGCACGCGCCCATACTGGAGAAAATAGAAAAAAGGTGAAGGAAATGGGGAAGAGTGAGAGAACGTAGGTGAGAGAGAATGGTAGCGAAGGAATACGAGAAGTATAGTAAACATAATGAATGATTTTTAAATATACTAAAAATATTCTTCTGACAGAGTGCTAGATAAATTCGCTTGCTTTTCAAGCAGTACACAACTATTTATATTATAGGAGTTATCTGTTAGGGTATTTCTCACCATTATCTGAAAATCGCACAAACAAGAGAGCAGCATAATGGAAAATTTAGATAAAAATTTAAAATAATGTCAAAAGGCATGCTTTTGCATTATGTGTGAATTAATATACATTCCTCAGTATGGTAATAACATTAGTTGTAATCTCTCTTAAAATGGGGAGCGAAAATCATTCTTGAAAATCAGTTGAAAGGTCTGAGTAAACAGAAGAATTTTAAATTGATCATTTAGGGAACTTAGTCTTCAGCCTAGAGTAATGTGCATTACAAGAACGGATGCACAAAGGAATGCTAGACGGTGCTAGCGTTATTTAAGGCCCAATAATATTTGTACAAATGTAAGTCGATTAGGTAAGCACAACTGTGAACAAGCTCTTTGTAGAACGATCAGTATGAAAGAAGAGGGATTATATAACGGCAAGTAAAAGGAGAGGTAAGGAACAGAGAATAATAATAGAATGTTGAAAGAATAAACCTGAAAATACTTCCAAGACTATTTAGGTAAGCCGTGCATCTAACTAAAATAAGATAAAACGAGGAAAGGGATTCTCCCTCTGTGCAATAAGCGAAAAAGATGAGATTACACCTTCTCTATAATAAACAATCTGTGAGAATTTTCAGCTGTTGAGAAAGTTCTGTGGATACCGGTCTTGTAGGTACCGCAATGTTACATTATAACCCCACAAAGCGTTCAGATATACCCAAGGAGGGAGCTGGTAGACTTACTATACAGGAAAACACAATATAGCCAGCTGTGTACACTTGATAAAACCTTTCTTCAAAGAAATATTCAATTTGGATTGAATTGCATTGGATTACCGTCCGGTGGAGAATCGGCACCGCGACGAGTCTAGATGTATGGTAGCTATGCCCCGAGTGAGGCATCCCCGGGAGGAAGGATGAGGTGAGAGGAGACAGTGTGGCTGCCCCAAGGAGCCAGGGCAGTGCACAGGGCAGAGTACCTACATTTCACTAGTTGAAAACTACCTGGCAGGCCAGCAGAGCCAACAGCTCAACCAACTGCGTTCCGGAGGTTCGGAGATCGGAGACCGCCCTACTAAAGAAGGAAGTGGTTCACTCAGAGTAATCCCGTAGGGGAGGGAATCCATCCCCTTGATCTGCCGTGGTGTGAGCGCTGCGGATCCCTAGCACTCGTGGTACCTCTGACGTTATTAGAAGATCCTCGGGCAGAACATTCGAGCCCCTCCCTGATAGGGAGTTGTTCGGATTGGGTTGGACTCGAGGGGGAAATGGTTCCCGATACCCGTGGGAGATCGGGTACGTCTCCTGACGGGGTTGAGGGAAGCCATTAATATTCCCGCGTAATAGCCTGCATAGCTAGTAGAAGGTGTGCTAGATCACCAGGCGGCCCCACCGTGGTCATATCGGTAGCCTTCCCCTCTTGGTGTTGGCGCGCGTAAGTGGCATATCCACTTCCATCCCGTCTTGAGTCCACAGGACCAGATGGATGGGGGGGGGGCTTGTTAGTCTCTAGGTCTTACCCTATGGAAGGAGCCTCGAAGGCGCTGGGCGCCCTTTTGGGACAGCTCGGTAACTCCTTGGCAGAAGGAGGCCCGGGTCCTTGGTCCTACGGGTCCAGGACTAATGGGAGTAGAACCTCTGGCATTAACTTAACTCAGAGTATATCATCCTGCCATGTACCGCCAAGACACCCACCGACACTTCTACTCTAAAAGAGACCACCGAGGTGAGGTGATGTGAAATGATAATGGAGACGAAATGGAGGGACAGAAAATTCGGGGGATGTAATCAACGTGCCCAGCATTCACTTGGTGGCCCAGGAAAACTCCAGAAAAGAACCCATGGTTCAGGTAGCAATCGTAATTGGGTCTCCCGAATGCGGGCCACAGACGAAACCGCCTGAACGATCCTTCTCGGTAAATAAATGCAATACAATCGTGTTCTGAAAATATTGTATATTTGGTCATAAAATTCCAACCTTTCAAGTATCTCAATTCATTTGGCTTCTTTATAGGAACAAATTTTTGATTTGGCTGGATTTCTTTCATACAAAACTGCTCCATGCAATATTTTTCAGCCAAAGTTAGGACAGAAACATTAATCCAACGATTTTCACAAGATCATGACCACTATTGAACCCTCTGGTTAGGGAAAGTATGTGTAAATCTCCAACTGGAATAACTGAAGTACCTGTAGATGAATCAGCTTCAAAAAGAAAACGTTCAGTTGGGAAAATCCAACGGTCTACCCATCACAAATTAAGTAACGTTGAAGTATGAGAAATGGGGAATAATAAATATTTCAGAGACAAGGATTACCGTTACTAAGCATATTTCCGTTGGGTTGCTCGGCATGCCTGAAAGTTTTGAGCAATTCACCAAATAATTTTCAGATGAATGACTTAGAAGGCACAATCGTGGAATTCGGCAACCAGGAAGAAAATAAACTTAAAACAGAATTACGGATACTTTATTTGACTAAGTATCTTTGAAAACCATCTTGGACCATATCTGAGAATGAAATAATTTTATTAATCGTTAAGAGAGTAAACACACTTCTACGCAACATTCAATACATTAACAATGTTGTCATCTTCTAGGAAGCCAGTCAACACAAATGCAGACTTTATTACTGTGATCATTGATAGGTTTTCCGGTGCAAAAACCATGAGAATGAAATTTACCTAGAAATAATGTGAGAAGTTAAGGAATTTTATTTGAAACTATTATGGATGTTTTCTGTACACGTCCTTAATTTTTCCTTTTTTAGCAGCCGCCACTGCTTGCAGTGTTCCATGACACATTTGTTCTAAGCTGACCTAATTTAGGTAGTTTTCCTGGGACTGTAAGTTGCAGATACACGACTCAAATGCCATTTTCTCTTTTAAGCAGTAATAGCGAACACTGCAGATGCATGGTGTGGTTCTGTTGGTAACAGTACAAATATAGGTAGTAGTAAACTGCAGGTCTGCAATTTGAAACGTTGGTCTACAGGAAAGAACCATAACACCCTTAAATCACAGATTGCGAGGAAATTGGATGTACTGAAGGATTAAGATATACAACACCAATATGCTGGCAAAAACACGTTCTTCAAAAAAGAGTATTTAGTCAATTGACGCCATATTAGAAGTTTCTGTATGTAGTGGAAGCAAATGTCACCACTTGGTCATGTGTGAATCAGTGATGTTAACTAAAACGAAGTGGCCAGACGCTGAACATTTATACATCCGGAATATTATATGCGCGTTAACGATGAATAAATTATCTTTTATTTTCCATTTATATTTCACGTTAAAGTACGTTCCCTGCGTTCCCGGGTTCGATCCCACCCATGGGGTGCGGATTTTCGGTCCCAGGTATAGGACCGGTGCCCACTAAGCATCATGAGGAAAGTAAGTAGCTTACGATAAGTAGGTGGCTTTGGTCACGAAAACCAACGCTCCGGCTGGGGGATGCCGAGATGCTGACCACATCTCCTCCCCGTATCGGTTGAATGATTGCCCACCTCTACCGTGCGTAAGTGGGCGTGAGGCTGGCATCCGGGTTGGTAGACCTTGGCCTTCTTAGGGCTGTCGCGCCAGTGGTTAGGTTTTTTTTTTTTTTTTTTTTTTTTTTTTTTTTTTTTTTTTTTTTTTTTTGAGGCTACGTTATTCATATCGGCTGCCACATATCGCCCATTAGCGATGGTGTTAACTCGTAGATGTTGGGTTGCTGGTACTTTTTCTTTCTGAATCCTTAGATCACGCACAAATTCGCACTCTCTTTCATTCTTCCAGACCCTGAGAAAGATGGGGAATAATTTTGGTTGCAGAAAATTTCTTTCCCCTTCGCATGCCCTGACAGGCAGTTTTTCTACCTACTGAGCTACTGGGCAGTCCGAAAGCAACTGTTTAGAGAAGTGATGATTGCGAAACAAAGAAAGAAGTGCACACATACCATATTTTCATAAAACTTAACTATTTTCTCTACTTCTGCTTTAAAGTAGGCCGAGGAATGATTACATTTCACTCAAAAATTGGACACCGAGATATCAATATATATAAACCAGAATCTGCGTATCGTCTGTGAATGTGTGTGTTAAAGAACGAGATGTCGGTTAAATACCAAACTCGTTATGTATTACAGGATATCAGCAATAATATTTCCAAGAGATTTCCCCTTACCTTGTGATTACTGATTTTCTCCGAAAGAGCTCCAATAATTTTTGTTAAAGTACAATATGTTTAAGATATTTTCATCAGATACGATTAATTCTGTGAAAATAGCATGCGAAGGCCTCTTTATTCTGACTTACTATTGTATAGCTGGTACACTGTAAGAATAGATAAGCTTTTACTACTAAAAAATGTAGACCTCGATTAAGCGCCCAACCAATGTCATATTTCTGCTATGTTAAATACTTCGGAATTATTACTTCTTATTGGTTGGAATGCAGAAATACTTCATTTCTCTCTCACGTAAACCATCCAGAAATTATTATATTTCAAGCAAGAATTTGCTATTGAGGTTTCATTAGAAATACATCTTTTAGGTTCCCAAGAACCCATAAGAGGCATTTTTAGCACAGGTCTCTCTCTCTCTCTCTCTCTCTCTCTCTCTCTCTCTCTCTCTCTCTCTCTCTCTCTCTCTCTCTCTCTCTCGCTTCTGTGAGTGTTAACAGCATAGTTCAAGATAGAAAATTCCGTATAATACCAAACTTATTATTTAAGTGAAATTAATTATTCTTTCACACTGGCCGTGTGTAGGCTCAATTGTGGAAACGTAGAGCCAGACTGAAAAATTCAATGCCATAGCCGGGATTTGAACCACGGATCTTCTGGTTTCCGTCCAGCCGCACTACCATTGTGCTACTATGGCCAACGTGCCGATATGACATTAAGTTCTCCAACTGACTCGTATTTTCCCGGTAAACCACTTAGGAGTTCTCATAAACACATGAGACAACTACCTTAATGGCGACTTACTACATGTAAGTACTATAAGGCCCGGGCTTTATAGTTAACCACTAGTAGGTTAATTAATTGAAATTAATTATTCTTTCACACTGGCCGTGTGTAGGCTCAATTGTGGAAACGTAGAGCCAGACTGAAAAATTCAATGCCATAGCCGGGATTTGAACCACGGATCTTCTGGTTTCCGTCCAGCCGCACTACCATTGTGCTACTATGGCCAACGTGCCGATATGACATTAAGTTCTCCAACTGACTCGTATTTTCCCGGTAAACCACTTAGGAGTTCTCATAAACACATGAGACAACTACCTTAATGGCGACTTACTACATGTAAGTACTATAAGGCCC
This sequence comes from Mantis religiosa, assembly GCA_030765055.1. Lineage (NCBI taxonomy): Eukaryota > Metazoa > Arthropoda > Insecta > Mantodea > Mantidae > Mantis > Mantis religiosa. The sequence continues at coordinate 264,922,486 of CM060950.1, read as the reverse complement.
GGGCTTTATAGTTAACCACTAGTAGGTTAATTAATTGAAATTAATTATTCTTTCACACTGGCCGTGTGTAGGCTCAATTGTGGAAACGTAGAGCCAGACTGAAAAATTCAATGCCATAGCCGGGATTTGAACCACGGATCTTCTGGTTTCCGTCCAGCCGCACTACCATTGTGCTACTATGGCCAACGTGCCGATATGACATTAAGTTCTCCAACTGACTCGTATTTTCCCGGTAAACCACTTAGGAGTTCTCATAAACACATGAGACAACTACCTTAATGGCGACTTACTACATGTAAGTACTATAAGGCCCGGGCTTTATAGTTAACCACTAGTAGGTTAATTAATTGAAATTAATTATTCTTTCACACTGGCCGTGTGTAGGCTCAATTGTGGAAACGTAGAGCCAGACTGAAAAATTCAATGCCATAGCCGGGATTTGAACCACGGATCTTCTGGTTTCCGTCCAGCCGCACTACCATTGTGCTACTATGGCCAACGTGCCGATATGACATTAAGTTCTCCAACTGACTCGTATTTTCCCGGTAAACCACTTAGGAGTTCTCATAAACACATGAGACAACTACCTTAATGGCGACTTACTACATGTAAGTACTATAAGGCCCGGGCTTTATAGTTAACCACTAGTAGGTTAATTAATTGAAATTAATTATTCTTTCACACTGGCCGTGTGTAGGCTCAATTGTGGAAACGTAGAGCCAGACTGAAAAATTCAATGCCATAGCCGGGATTTGAACCACGGATCTTCTGGTTTCCGTCCAGCAGCACTACCATTGTGCTACTATGGCCAACGTGCCGATATGACATTAAGTTCTCCAACTGACTCGTATTTTCCCGGTAAACCACTTAGGAGTTCTCATAAACACATGAGACAACTACCTTAATGGCGACTTACTACATGTAAGTACTATAAGGCCCGGGCTTTATAGTTAACCACTAGTAGGTTAATTAATTGAAATTAATTATTCTTTCACACTGGCCGTGTGTAGGCTCAATTGTGGAAACGTAGAGCCAGACTGAAAAATTCAATGCCATAGCCGGGATTTGAACCACGGATCTTCTGGTTTCCGTCCAGCCGCACTACCATTGTGCTACTATGGCCAACGTGCCGATATGACATTAAGTTCTCCAACTGACTCGTAGTCAATTAATTAACCTACTAGTGGTTAACTATAAAGCCCGGGCCTTATAGTACTTACATGTAGTAAGTCGCCATTAAGGTAGTTGTCTCATGTGTTTATGAGAACTCCTAAGTGGTTTACCGGGAAAATACGAGTCAGTTGGAGAACTTAATGTCATATCGGCACGTTGGCCATAGTAGCACAATGGTAGTGCGGCTGGACGGAAACCAGAAGATCCGTGGTTCAAATCCCGGCTATGGCATTGAATTTTTCAGTCTGGCTCTACGTTTCCACAATTGAGCCTACACACGGCCAGTGTGAAAGAATAATTAATTTCAATTAATTAACCTACTAGTGGTTAACTATAAAGCCCGGGCCTTATAGTACTTACATGTAGTAAGTCGCCATTAAGGTAGTTGTCTCATGTGTTTATGAGAACTCCTAAGTGGTTTACCGGGAAAATACGAGTCAGTTGGAGAACTTAATGTCATATCGGCACGTTGGCCATAGTAGCACAATGGTAGTGCGGCTGGACGGAAACCAGAAGATCCGTGGTTCAAATCCCGGCTATGGCATTGAATTTTTCAGTCTGGCTCTACGTTTCCACAATTGAGCCTACACACGGCCAGTGTGAAAGAATAATTAATTTCAATTAATTAACCTACTAGTGGTTAACTATAAAGCCCGGGCCTTATAGTACTTACATGTAGTAAGTCGCCATTAAGGTAGTTGTCTCATGTGTTTATGAGAACTCCTAAGTGGTTTACCGGGAAAATACGAGTCAGTTGGAGAACTTAATGTCATATCGGCACGTTGGCCATAGTAGCACAATGGTAGTGCGGCTGGACGGAAACCAGAAGATCCGTGGTTCAAATCCCGGCTATGGCATTGAATTTTTCAGTCTGGCTCTACGTTTCCACAATTGAGCCTACACACGGCCAGTGTGAAAGAATAATTAATTTCAATTAATTAACCTACTAGTGGTTAACTATAAAGCCCGGGCCTTATAGTACTTACATGTAGTAAGTCGCCATTAAGGTAGTTGTCTCATGTGTTTATGAGAACTCCTAAGTGGTTTACCGGGAAAATACGAGTCAGTTGGAGAACTTAATGTCATATCGGCACGTTGGCCATAGTAGCACAATGGTAGTGCGGCTGGACGGAAACCAGAAGATCCGTGGTTCAAATCCCGGCTATGGCATTGAATTTTTCAGTCTGGCTCTACGTTTCCACAATTGAGCCTACACACGGCCAGTGTGAAAGAATAATTAATTTCAATTAATTAACCTACTAGTGGTTAACTATAAAGCCCGGGCCTTATAGTACTTACATGTAGTAAGTCGCCATTAAGGTAGTTGTCTCATGTGTTTATGAGAACTCCTAAGTGGTTTACCGGGAAAATACGAGTCAGTTGGAGAACTTAATGTCATATCGGCACGTTGGCCATAGTAGCACAATGGTAGTGCGGCTGGACGGAAACCAGAAGATCCGTGGTTCAAATCCCGGCTATGGCATTGAATTTTTCAGTCTGGCTCTACGTTTCCACAATTGAGCCTACACACGGCCAGTGTGAAAGAATAATTAATTTCAATTAATTAACCTACTAGTGGTTAACTATAAAGCCCGGGCCTTATAGTACTTACATGTAGTAAGTCGCCATTAAGGTAGTTGTCTCATGTGTTTATGAGAACTCCTAAGTGGTTTACCGGGAAAATACGAGTCAGTTGGAGAACTTAATGTCATATCGGCACGTTGGCCATAGTAGCACAATGGTAGTGCGGCTGGACGGAAACCAGAAGATCCGTGGTTCAAATCCCGGCTATGGCATTGAATTTTTCAGTCTGGCTCTACGTTTCCATTATTATTTAAGCTCAATAGATTTCAGGATGAGACAAATCTGTTTTCAAGAAAATTTTCCTCCCTGAAACGTGCTTTCAATTAATTTTTTTAGAACGTCTTCATTCCCTAAAAATGTCTTTTACCGATTTTTATCAAACTACCACATGTTTTAGACGTTTACATTACACATAAACTTTCTAGGAAAAGGTTATGAGGATCATTTCATTCAAAATGATTTTTGCTTAGCTTGTCAACCGGAAGAGATAGACACTCATACTATACAGAAAATGAAAATCCCGGAAAAGATACACAATTTAATTCAGATTTCTTTTTTTAATTTGGCCTTTATCATTTACGTACATTCCTTGTCACTGTTTTATTTTTAAAATTGTTACGCATTTCTAAAATAGGAAATCATTTTTAATTTTTATCCCCTTACGACCATGCAATGAGAAACGAATTTCAAAGCCATCATATAGCGATCAGCTCTTAAAATATTTGACTATCACTTAGGCCTATTGCAATTCCCTATACCCATTGCACCTATAAGGAAACATGCAATAAATGTATTTCTACACATGCTTGTTTCGATTAACGTGAAGCAGACAGAAGAAGGATATTTTCTGAGAATAATTGTCAGAGATTGTGTACTGAAAACTATTTGTAGGCTTTGGACACGATTGCTGTTTCGTTGCACTTTGACCGTAAAATAGTTACGTGCTCACGGGGTTTTACTGCGAATTGCTCCTTTCCTGCTGTCCGGCCACTCACAAACTTCGTAGCGCACAAGGCCTCTTTCTCTCTCTTCTGTCACTTGTAAACAACGTAACGTAACGTAACGTAACGTAACCGAGGACTAGAGACCTCAGCCCGATTGCCGACCCCACACCCACATGCGCAGGCAGAGATGGACGATAATCCAGCCGATAGGGGGAGGAGATGTAGTCAGCATAACGGCACCCCCAGCCGAAAATATGGCTTTCTAGACCAGCGTTTGCTACCTTGCGTAGCTCCGGTCCTATACCCGGGACTTAAAATACACATCCCACAGGGGTGGGATTGATCCCCAGGCCTTCCGTGGCAGGGAACCAAGCAACGCTGCCCAATGCGCCACGGCGCAGGAATGAAAAAACCTACTGGTATTTTAAAAGTTAACTTAAAGTCACGGCCGAAGAGAAGTCCTTTGAATATAATGTATAACTCTTATAATTTTCGAGTGTTAAGTAATTATTTGTTTGCTTATTAGTTTTTTCTATTTGGCCTGTGAGAAACGTGGAAGTTCAAAGTTATCACATAGCAACCCGCTGCTTAAAAACTTATCGCCTTAGCCTGTATACTTGTATGCGTTACCTACAAGGAATGTGTCCGCCTCCATGAGGGATAGATCACGTGATGAGAGTTGGTTCAGCTTTACAGCTTTGAACACCTTACTTGTGACATTAGTCAAATTATAAAATTGACTATTATGTCTAAATCCGAAGCTGAAACTGTTCCTAATTAATACGCATTCTAGTGTAACTCTTAACAAAGGCTATCTAGAGTGATTAAATGAACACGCAAGATTGAGACCAAGTTACCAGAAAGGGACAAAATGAAATCAAATGATGGACTCTCTTTGGTATCGCAGTATCGTGCTCAATTATGCGTAATTCGGTTTGCCGCAAGTCAAATGGGCATTGTGCTTTGCTAATGGAGAGGAAGCTTGGTAATGAAAGCCAGATACTGCAAGTGAAAGACGCTGGCCGTAATATTGTGCTCTTGGAACACAAGGTGTAGGCCGTTCATGGTGACCTAGTCGAGAAATTGAACGGCCTACAACACCAATAAAAATTTGTCTACATTTTGTATTCTTTATTAAGGGACTGATGACAATGGCGAGCAAAATGATATGAATTAACCACCCTATATTCTTCGTTTGAAGCAGCATTTGTAAATTTGCATAATATTACAGTGAAATATTACTTAGACAAAACATAAATAAAAAACTGAGGTGTTGTTGCTTTTCAGTAAAAAATGTTGTGCATTAAACTTGGGAATTGGAAATACTAACATTTTAAAACATTTACGTCCCGCGCTTTTCTTTGCTGCTAAATTTATTCGCCAGCTTAAGCATCTAAGGCCATACCGCGGGTTTTTCCTTTAGAACAATGGCTCATCGGTAATGTTCACTCGTTTAATATAGGTATGTAGGTATAACTTTTGGTTTGTTTACGTTGGGGTCTCTTTATAAAGGTTAAATTCACAGCACACTGTCAAACTCTCACTCACACTTCCAGACACTATGGAGAAATGGAAATACTCCTGGCTAAGGAATCGAAAGCGGGACCAGTGAATCTGTAAGCTAGTGTACTGACCACAAGACCATTGAAATTTTCTAATAAATTTTTCTGTTTCTTGTTACTGCTATTACTATTTACTTTCCATAATAGTTGCTTATAAGGAACTAGAGAAAATATTGCAACCATTCAAATATTCTACCTAGACTTTTCTCCGGAAACAGATGTTTGAGCTTTCCCGAGAAAAAAGAAGCATGTTTGTAAAAGTATTCGAGTGTCGGAGTCTGTCAGTGTACAACGTTACTCATAGGTTGGTTAAAGGTAAACTTTGGTATTTAATTTCAGGAGCTTTGAAGCAAATATGTTGGCGAGCAAATAGTTCCCCTTTTACGGGACAGTTTGAAACAAATAGTGTTTAGCTCAGGGTTAAGCAATGAGGTTTCTTACAGGGTATGCGTGGATATGTGTGAGAAGGATAGTTTTAATGACACTGGAATGCCCGTTTCAAACTGCTTTAATGACTGCTTCTTTTATTATTACATTAAACTCGAAGTTGCCTACCAAGGATTACCAATATCACTGTTTAAAGTTACTGAAGGCGGAATGCTTATTACTCGATCACTTCTGGTCTGCCTGGCCCAAGACAGAAGAAGTTGACCACCCTAATCGGCCTCACGCCGTGGACTGACTTAATGGCTTGCCAGGCACGAACTGACTGACTGTCCTCACAGCTACGTGTGAGTATGTCGCTTTCACTTTCTGGAAGCCCTCTTCATTCAACCAAAGATTCCCTTTGTGACTTTTTGTCGCCATTATGAAGGATCCGAAGAATGCCCTATTCACAGTCAAGTGCCACCCTTTAGAAATCTGTTAAGGACACTGTTTCTTACGTTTCTTTTGTTAAAACAACTTATTCACCCAAACTGCTATTCGACTCAAATGCACCTGCACGTGTTGTAACAAAGAACCAAAATTCCTTTGACATCCATACTGATTCTTTTTACATTGTAATTCTTAATTTCGGTATCAGCTTCCAAGAATGCGCCACGAATTAAAAATATCCCCACAGCACCATTTTTGTGTTTGTAATTTGCGTCCTCCAACATTAAGTCATATCGGACGATGAATGGAATTGGTGAAATGATGCTCAAATGAGCCCAGGGTCCATATAGCTTAGAGCTACCAGACATTCGTCTTCTAGGATAAGGGAAAACCCCGGAAAAACCTTATCCAGGTAACTCACCCTGAGCGAGTTTCGAACTCGGGACCTCTTGAACGTGAGGCAAACACTCTACCACCACGCTACCGAGGCGGACCACAACACTAAATACAGATATGCTCGACATGGGATATATTGGTCACCCAAAGTGGCTGCAACGATTTTTATATAAATACCACATGATTAAGGCAGCTTTGACAAGAAATTATATATAATGTGTATTTTAAATTCCATGGAATAGCCTTTAAAGTGTTCTTCATTTAGAAGAAGAGATACTTTTATTACAGGTATAACTGGTAAATCGTAAGAGATAGACACAATTTTAATGTACAACAAATATTAAGCACACAATTGGTGTCCAATAAATGTTTATAGTGTTTATCAATTCTTAGTTGTCGTTTGTTGCTTTTTGTGTTACTGGTTTGAATTTTTAGATGATTATGCTTATTCAAGTGGCAAGCCCTTATTAGTCCACTTTTAAACTTTAAGTATTTTTCTTACCTTTACTTATGACCCAAGAAATGGTAAGTATAATATGAAAATAAAGCACTGTGGCAATTTGACCCTTCAAGCTGTGTAATAAAGTATTAAAGTTTGCAATGAAAATCCTGTTGAAGGAATTAGTATACCTGGATCGAGCATTTCATATTTTTATTTACGCAATTACTTAATTATTTTTCGTGATCATGCAAGGCGCAGGGAATTTCAAAGCCATCGCAAAGGGACTCGCCA
>CM060950.1:264877778-264910278 GCA_030765055.1 Mantis religiosa | reverse complement strand
CAGTTTCATTATCAGGTAAGTGATTTATTTTCCCCTCTAGTTCCCACCTCTACATTGAAATGTGGGGTAGTCAGCGGAGTTGTGGTGCTTCGAGAGTAGAAGGACGTGCTTGTTATCAGGATTGTGGGACATATCCCAAAGACTATACCGCGCTTGTATGAGGCCGAAGTGTCAATGTATGGGGTTGAAAGCTCTGTGAAGCCGTTTATCTGTGTCGAACAGCAGCACTTTAATCAACATATTGGGTATGCAAGTGCGCTTGTATTGGCGATCATGCCATGTAGACGCTGAAAAGCTCTGGGAATGACACGGAGCTCTCAGGGCCTCTTGCTGTCCTAAGTGTTGATGGTTTCTACGCAAAATTACTTTAAATATGCTGTGGCGTAGGAAGCTGGGTAAAATGCTGATAAACTGTGATTATCTTCATATACTACAGAAATGGGAGAACATTGTGTAAGAAATCACAGAATATCTGCTGCTGAGCTTCGCACTGTTAACTGGAATATTTACACGAGATATACTGCCTGTTTGAGAGCAGAAGGTTAATATTTCCAGCATTTCTTAAGGTAAGGATTCTAGCCCGCCTCTGTCGGGTATGTTCCTCGAAGACTGCCGGCCGTCTCACGCAGTAAAGAGAGTCCATGAGGGGGTTCGATTATGATTTTGGTATATGCTATTTTTGTAGGCTAACCAACAAAGGCTGGGACATACTTGCTGGAAATATCTCCCTGTTATCCGTTGAAAATGCCATCATTTTAAAATATGGAGCTGACTATGTTAACTAAACGAAACCTTAGAAAGTCCAGAAGGCCTGGAGAAAGACAAAGAGAATATAACACAACTTTTACGTCATCCTAAAGCACATTAAGTGTAAAACATATTATTTTGCATTTTTCTACCACCCAGAGATGGATGATTTTGTTGTGCATTCTTCAGCATTTCCAAAAAAAAAAAAAAAAAGAACCAACAACGAAAGTAGTCCTTCATTCCTAAACGTTGCAGTGCCTTGCCGGCAAAAATAACAATGATGGAAATAAACTTCAGGTTTTATTGGTTAGGTAATGCTTATTGTAGAAAGTTTCGGATCAAAACAAACAAAAACACACAAGAGTCGCATAGAAGTATTTATGGGATCATTGAAACTTCTGGAGCAAATACTCGAATGGAGCAAGATTGGACTGGACTTGAGGTGATAGTTTCCCTTTTCGCTTGCCCTTCGACTATAAAGACAAGAATCAAAACCAAACCGAGGAAGTGTCGTAAATAGGGTCGTAAAGGGAAGGTACGTCAGTTGCTTTTGTGGAGGAGGCATTTCCTTAGATGCTTTTCTATTTTGGCTGAATAGAGTGGATAACTGATCGTAAACTTTTGGGCGGGATTTTGTGCGCATCACCAGAGCTGAAAAACAAACCCTAAACTTTAAATACTTGTACTTCATTTTATAACATTTCATTGACATTGCAGGCAATGGATATTAGCTGGAATTAGGGGACTTTTGGTTCACCTGTCGTCAGCATATCGAAAGGACATTAATTTGTTGTTCTATGGAAAGACATTTATTGGTGTTTAAGTTATAGAACTAAATTCAACAGTATATTGCAATCTGGTTACTAGCAGTTTACATCACCTCCAGCAATGTAATTTGAAAGTTCGAAATATCAGGGAAAATTTGTGAAAAACAAAATTATTGCAAGACGCAACTTAGAGTCATTCCGCGTATCCCATAACTGAGGGACTCAGTTGAGGGTTCCGATCACCCACTTCGACCAGTGTTTTTTTTTTTTTACTTTTTTATTTTTTGATTCCCTTGAGCGGCACACAAATATTGAGGTGGTTGTTCTTCTATCATGACCTTCCTGTCCTTCATCTGTTTGAGTATTCTAAGACGAGGTGACATTGTTCTGCGTGTTACGGTTGGGTGGTGAAGTAGCGTTTTCTTGCCCGCTATCTGACCCAAGATAAGAACATTAGGCAAATGTAGCAAATTTATGGTAAAAAGAATAAGCACTTTGAGCCAATATTCTGGACTTAAGTAGCCTGTTATTACGTCTAAATAAAGTATGCACGCTTATATTGTTTGATATTTTTCGACTTCTCGTTTTCTGCTGTACACACGCATTTTATGTTTCTCTGTCACCTTTATATAGCATAGTCTATTTTATAATTATAACATCGCGACTAAGCTGTTCACAGCAGTAAAATGAAACCAGTTTCTATCACCTGATTTACTCCACATGGGAAGATATGCTGACATATCTGATTGGTTAAAGTTAGATATGAATTCAGTAGTCATATCCTTAATTGGCTGGAGTACAGTTATTTGCGAATCCGCTTCCATCCAGCAGCAATCGATTCATAATTTACTTTAGCCAATCAGAGACAACACAATATCTTTCTCATGTGGAGTATATTACGCGAGAGGAGCTGGTGTTTTTATTGCTATGAACACCTTAGTCGTAATCAAACAAGCAAACATTTGCGTTATTTTGCATTTTATTGACTGCAGCGATTTCTTGATCAAACAAAATATAGTGAAGGCATTAATGTGACATCGTGAATTTTCTATGAATAGTCTGGGAAATTCTATTCACATTGACCGAATTTTATACAATTGTAAAGAACTGGGAAATCATAAGATATAAATCAAAGCTTACAATGAAAAGTAGCAATAGGCTTCATTAAATTACACAATTTATAACAAGAAGATTTATGTTTTGCCGTTTTGAAAGTATTCCAATCCGTAATTTTACTGCCAAATACATAATCGGGGACTCAATCGAAAGTCTGTGATTTTATTTTTACATATTGTTACCATAATTAAACATTTGCATGCTGTTTCTATATATTGCATTTCAGTGGGGTAAAGATAAAGGTACGGATGAACGCAACCAGAGCACTGCAGGTAGGCTCTGCACTATGGTTGCTAACGCCTCCAGTTCGAGTGTATTTAACACTTTCCAACCTCGGAACAGGCAGATCTATGCAGTTGAACAGTTCCGAACGGTGCCAGGAACAAACCTTTACACAGCACACATCCACCATCCAGCCGCAACACGCCGAACACCATCGCCTGCTTCTAATAACCCTCAAAGAGATTAAAATGAGGGAGAGTGTAATCGTGGTAGAAAAGAAAGCACACCATCATTCGGCATACCGATTTGGGGAAACCACGAGAAACTCATGGCTCAGAATGGGCGTTTGCCAAATATGGAACCTGGAACCTCCCGAATGCAAGTCGCACACATTACTGCGGCATCAGTTCGTAAGCTGTGTGATTACATATTTATTACTTAATTTGATCTCATGATAGGTAAAAGTATTGTGAGCAACAATGATTAAGAAGCCACTTTTTATGAGTGCTATAAAGTTATCCGATATGTAGCAGGTCATGGTTTGAGAAAAATGTGTGACTGCTCACATAAGATTTCTTTAATACTTTATTTTGAATTTAGTAGTTTGAATTTTGCATTTCGAGTAAAATCTCTGTATAGTATTTATGAGAAAAATGCAATATTTTGTTTCCCCGAGGAAAAAATATAACGGACTGTATATGAAAACCTCAAGGTAAAAATTTAACAGATGCAACTCTCTATAAAAGGGGAATGAATGCCGGAGCGGCATTGTCGAACCCTCTCTAGGTGAGCAAAATCTTTAAAATCACTTTTACGTCTTAAAATGTTACACGCGGAAAATTTTTCACTTTACAACTTATTAATTTATTAAAATATGTCGAAGATAATCGCAAGTGTTGTGTTTACTAAGACATCTACATGCATGGAAGTGGAATTTATGGCTAATTCGTCTGCTCTAGCATAACCCTTAAAAGAAGTACATGCTTGAGGGGCACGAATGTAATTTTATTTGTTAGATTGACAACACAATTTGTACTTTAGGCGTGGTGTGATCCATTGTTGTTGGTTGTGACTACAAAGGTCTCACTGTGTTCTCGAATATCATGGTGTCTGAGAGACACGTACTTCCATTAATGCAACGTTTTGTTGCGTGTCCATTAGACACGTGTCCAAAATTGTCACTTCTATTTCTGGTGAGTTGAATTAGATGTAGGGGACGGCTCTCTCATTATAACATAATTCGCTGAATTTGGGGAATTACAAGGGTAGTTAGAAATTTAGGTGATATTTGTAAGATTCAAAATATTTGATCCTTGATTTTTGATAATGAAACTATACAAATAATTGTAAAATGGACAAATATGAAATCAGAATAGTGTAGAAACAGGGTTAAAGTGCATCAACAAAGGAATTACTAATTTACTGATTTGCATGTCATAGAAGTTTTTGTTGTTGTGGTAATTTACGTTGTAATGTTATGCACGTTAGCTCGCCCAATGATACATCTCGAAGAGAGCGGCCCGATAGTATTTCGTGTCGTTATGTTACCGCAAGCCTGTTCGGCTTGTCCCCATCCACTTCAAGCTACTGTATAAGCACCATTTCCTCAAATTCTCTTCGAGCCTTCGCGGAATTGCTGCAACATCATAGGGCGAGTCAAGAGGACCTCCGAAAAGACATTCATCTCTGCTAAGCAGGCAATCACCGGAGAGCACCCTCGCTTGCAACTCTCTCTGCCGAAACTGGCTCTACCTCCCAGGCGGGAGCAGCCCAGTCACCATCGGCCACCAGCCAGCCGTCACCACGCCACCGCCGTCCAAGTTTAGCAGCGAGCTCAACGCTGCCTGAACCTGGTCCTGACTCCCTGTCGGGAGCAGGACAGCTCACAGAGCGTCAGTCATTAGACAGTCGCCGCCACCACCACCACATCGCACCAGCATAGTGATGAAGGATGTACCCGGGCATCTACAAGCACGTTTCATGCTTGCTGCAGCGCAGCACCAGTGGCCCTCAGCAACGAGGGCCAACCGCATCATGTCAGCTCGGGTCCCGAAATCGCTGGTCAGATTGGAGCTAACCAACAACGCTGACCTAGAAGCTGCCTTGGCCACCGCCCTGCCCTTATTAGGGCGGGTGCAGAGGACCGAGGCTAGCCGACAGAGCCGAGTAGCTCCATGCCACCACTGCTGCGCCTACGGCCATGTAGCAGAGACCTGTGCAGCCGAGCTAAGGTACCACTATTGTGGTGCCTCCTGTTTCTCCTCTACCTGCACAGAGCACAACCTCCGCCGCCTCAGACGCTATTGTGCCTCCTGTGGGGGGCACAAACATTTCACCGCGCAGGCACTCTACCCCTTGCATCCGTGCAGGAGGGCATCGCCAGCACCAGCACCGCTAGCGCCGTCATCACCTCAGCAGCAGCCGAGCACTACACAGCCGCTCCAGCAGCAACTACAACAGAGAGTACCACTCGCTAACATCACCCTGGAGCAGCTGAAGGACGAAACCCGGGGCTAGATGAGGCCGTTCAGGATCTCCATTCGGAGATCCTGGTTATAGCGACCAAACTAGCCAACTTGGAGGAACCCCTAATAGAGCTCCTGGCTTCAACTGCAGGGCAAGCTCCAGCACTCGAGGATTTCAGCGTTTAGCTTGCAGAACTGCAAGAAGATATACAGGCGAAGCATGACTTCTCCGTCAAACTACTCGACACAAACGAGCCTGGGCTCCGTAGGCTCATCAAGGAGGAATTGGCATCCCTCCAGACGATGTTCGACGGACCCAATACCAGAGGTCGTTACCAACCGGTGAAGAGGCCCAACAACCAACAATTAATCCACAAATCACTTCCTCACACTATCTCTCACCACTCCCTGACACTTTACCTAGAATCACGCTAATATCCACTCCTAATAAGCAAGGGCGTAAGTAGGGCTTTAGTCATGTTTGCGTCCTGCCGACTTCCTCTCCTTACACCAGGCTTCTGCCTGGCCAATATATCCCTTCCTCTGATTCCGCAGGTGCTTACAGCGGTACTGCCTCAGCATCTCTCCTGAATATTAACCGATGGAAGTCTTTTTAGCGGGTAGGCCTGGCAGTTCAATCCTCCAGAGTAGTCCCACACTCCAATCCCAGGGTTAGTGCGTAACATGCATGTTTCCTAAACTTGAAAAAAAAAAATGGCCAAGGCATCAGTTCGCCCAGTAAGGGTAGGTAGTTACGATCTCAGTTCGTCCAGTGCGGGCAGGCAATCAGGACGAGAGTTCACCCGGTACAGGAGTCACAGCTGGGAGTCAGTCACACAGGTAACTAGGATATGACAGTCTACAATGCAAAGCCATACTACAGAGTGGGAGTTACGTCGGAAGTAACATTCGTACCAGGAAAGTTACAGACGTCGGAAGGTGCTACTGCTTCATCCGTGTTAATTACGTGCTGGTTGAGAAAATTCCAGACTATTTAGTTCAGACATTTATTTGGGTTTTACTAGCGTTTTCTTGAGAAAGATTTTTGGGAACTAAGTTTAATAAAACAATCACTGGATGTTTCTTCTGAGCCGTTAGTAAAGGTGAACTGAAACCCCTTTTGGTGTTCATATTATAGCCGAATGTGTCAAAGATCAAATAGGGTCTGTTTTACTGAATATATATGGTTTTCGTGTTTGGCAAAGTTCTGGTATTCTGAAACCATGTGTTGACTCATTTAAGTTTGAATGGAATGTTGGGAACCCATTCTTATATGATTATAGAATTACCATTGTCACGTCAGGGACAATCAATAGAAGCTTTTTTCGATTGTTTGAATCTTTGTGCTTTATGTGTTACATACAGTTCTGTAGTCTTAAATATATTCAAGAAAGCTTAACATGTGTATATGATTGCAAGCCCAATTCCACAACCGATCCTCGATCCAGTACGTTTCCTCAAACAATGTTGCTAGGTCACTCATCTATGCAAGTAATGGGGGAAAGAGAAACAATGGAACGAGCAGCATAGTGAGTTGTTATGTGTTGTAAGTTATACATTAAAGGCTAGGCAGTAACATCGGCCAACGCTATGTCATATGGGAGGATGACTGAAATGGGTGAAGTGATGCTCAAATGAGTCCGGGGTCCATGGAGCTTACAGTATCGGACGATGAATGAAATGGGTGAGATGATGCTCAAATAAGTCCGGAGGCCAAGGAGCTTAGAGGTACCTGACATTCGTCTATCAGGATAAGGGGAACCCCCGGGAAAACCCTAACCGGGATTCTAACTCAGGACCTCTTGAAAATGAGGCAGACATGCTACTACCACGCCACCGAGGCGGGCCAGTCATAGACGTATTTATGCCTCCTTGTATGCTAACTTGTATCTGTAAATCAGGGTATGAAGGCACACCGTCATTGTTCTCTACTATCTATATTACGAAGCCTGTACTTAGAGCCAGAATGTCAGTAAGGTGGTGCCAAATCCTATTACTATTTAATTTGATGATCTTGATACGGAAGAAAAGATAATTTGAAATGTTCTCAAATTCATTAGTAACTGTCAAAAATTATATCTCGTTGGAGAATATACTTGTGCAGATGAAATGCTCATACCATTTAGTGATAATGTGATTTCAAAGTTTATTTGCCCATCTGCCCATTATGATGTCAATAGTAAACAGGCAGACTTAAACGACCATCAGAGCATGAGATTAATCTGCATGGATAGATTGCTGAGGTTTATAATTGCTACGAAAAAGAATCGGCTTTGATCCATTGTACGTATATCCCTAAGTGGGCATCCCTGGGAGGAAGAATGAGACGAGAGGAGAAAGAGGGTGGCCGTCCTAAGAGCCGCGATAATATAGAGGACAGCGCCCGTACAGTTTAATACAAGGGCAGATTAAATATAAATGGAAATTATATCTTGTAAAATTTATTTTATCAAAAAACAAAAATGCTCATTACAGATTACCTTTCTGCATAGGTTTCTGCCTTCGATACACATTTTCTCCATTGGACTGGCAACCTTTTGATGCCATCCTTATAGAAAGAAGAAGGATGCGTGCGGAGCCAGTTGCGCAAGAAATCCTCTCCACGTGCATCATCATCAAGGCGCTGTCCTCCTAGGTCCTGTTTGAGTGGCCCAAACAAATGGTAGTCTCAGGACGATAAATCTAGACCATAAGGAGGATGTTTCAGATGCGTCCAATGCATTTTCTCCAATTTTTCACGCGTTAAAGTGGCAGTATGTGGCCTCGCATTGTCATGGAGAAGAATAGCGTTTCGGATCGGATGTCGGCGTCATTGTAGCTATATGCAGCTTCATCCAAAATGTGACAGCAACATGCTGCATTAATTTTCCTTTGTTCGTGAAGAAAATCCACCAACATAACCCCGTGCTGTCCCAGAAAACGGTTGTAAGCACCCTTCCATAAGATGGGCGTGTTCTGACCTTGACCGGACTTGCTTCGTCTCCTCGCTGCCACTCCATGCTTGCTTGCTTTGACTCTGGGGAGTAATGATGCACCCACGTTTCCTCGTAGCGATTCAGGTGTCTCTGACAAACGTCGTGGCGTAAAGTTCTTTGTTCCTGGTTGAGGGAAAGGAACCTACCTGCAGGACAATTTTCTAAAATGGAGTTCATCTCAGATGATTGTTTGAGCACTTCCGTAATTTATTCCTAGGGTAAAATTAATTTCGGATAACTTTATGCGCCGATCTTCTTCAGTAATATCACGAATGTAACAATGTTGTCTGCAGTAATGCTTGTCTGCGATCTCCTCCTATGAGGTTCATTTTCTACAGCTTCTCTTCCCGCCACAAAAACTTTAGCCCACTCATACACTCCAGTCTTCGAAAGTGTTTCTTCCCCAAAGTGTGCGTGAAGCTGTCTCAAATTTTCCGATGGTTTGGTGCCCCTTTTTAAGGAATCTGATGATGATGCTTTACGCAACAGACGTGTGCATCAATCATGGCGTACTGATGCAGCCCCGTTATCCGTGGTGCGTGCGCAATACCCCTTCTGGACATATACCCACCAACATACTGACCACGTCTCTCCTCAAAATTATTACAAACAGCAGCATGATATTAAAATTCCCGTTTATATTTGATCTGTCCTCGTAGTTGAAAACTACCCAGCAGGGCAGTACAACCGGCATCCCAATCTACTATGGTAAACAGCCCCACCAAACCGGGTTCGGAGACCAGCAACCGACCTATCCGAGGAGGAAGTGGTTCACTCAGAACATATCGTGCCATCCACCTCCGAGACACCCTCCGACACTTCTTAATGTGAAAGAGACCAACAGATTTTTTTTATAATTTATGTCCTCAGACGTTTAGTCATATCAGAAAATGAATTAAATGGGTGAAATGATGCTTCAATGAGTTCGGGGTCCATGGAGCTTAGAATTACCCGACATTCGTCTTTTAGGATTGTTGTAAATATTATATTCTTTATATTCGTAATGGTACACCTAGCGCCACCTTTTAAACTATTGTATACACTTTATGCGTCCTTCTTTTGTTTAATTTTATTTATGACATTCTTGTTCTGTGTCTGTGGTCTGTGCTAATGTAAAATCTGAAATAAAGCTAAGTAAAGACTCTAATGACCTAGTTTATTAAAATATCCACCACTCTAACATGGTAGCAGAGGTCTGTGGTTATAAAGGTCGAGTGGTTATAAAGATTAAGTAATACGGTTGTGTAGAAAGGACAAAAAAGTTTAATAAAGCAATATTAAGAAGAGGCCACGCGGAAAGTAAGTCACGCCTGGTGTATATTGTCACAATTGACTATTTTGGTTAATACAAATATTAGTTCATTTGACTGCAGAAGTATGTGTGACGTCACTTCCCCACTCCTTCACCTTTTGGATAGTAAGTCTGGAAAAGCCGGTCTCTCTCTCTCTCTCTCTCTCTCTCTCTCTCTCTCTCTCTCTCTCTCTCTCTCTCTCTCTCTCTCTCTCTGAGTTGCTATCGTCTGGAGCTGACGTGTGTACCCGCAGCGGGTGAGGGAAAGGAAACCGGCCAGTGCGGCCAACTATGTATCTTTCTTTATATCTATAGTAAACCTTTTCTTGCCTAAATTGTTGTTTTGGCATGTGATTATATAATTACAACTGATAGAAAACCCCAACCTCTCGCAAACCATGTAGTTCCTACCTTGAGTAATTCCCCCGTGTACGATCTGGCCATGTTATCCATTACCATCTTTGGTTAGGTCGTCACAATATTACGGATTGAAAATACAGCAAAAAGACGTTATCTTCATCAAAATGGCTAAACAAGCAATGATTGAAGACTTAATGATGCCCATTTTTGATTGTGTAAGCTATTCAAGCTGGAAATGAAGGTTAGTGGCTTTATTAGAATACGATGTATGTAACGAGCCCGCCATTTGCGTTATGTCTGTTAAATGTGCTGATAAAGAGGTGGATTGGAAGAAAATGGATTAAAGGCAAGAACTATAATAATGAGTACAATTTCTGACAAACAATTGGTATATATTAGCCTATGTACAACAGCTTATGAAATGATGAGAAAATTCGACAAGATATATTTCACCCAGTCTACTGCTATGCAGATTGCTTGTAGAGGAACAATTGAAGAGTATAAATTAAACAACTACAATACAATAGATCTTTTTCTTGATTTTGAGAAAACTACGAATGATCGGCTGGTGGGAATATTGAGGAATCTGAAAAGATGAGAAACTTGCTTAGAGCTTTACCTCCAAGTTACAGTCATATTGGAGATTTTATAGATGTAATTCCACAGGAACAGAGAACAGTAGATTATGTAAAATCAATAATAAAAGAGAAAAATATGAGTACCAGTAACACAAACAAGAAAATTGATATGAATACGTTTGCAGCAAAAACCAAAGCAAGTTGTTTTACCCGTGGAAAGACCGGCCATCTCAAGAAAGACTGTTGGCATGGTCAGAAAATTAGCCAAGAACAACAAAGCTACCAAGGAAGATATCTATCCAGTCAGCGCCAGCAAGGACTAAAGAGAGGTTTCAACAGAGGTGGATTTCAGCAAGGTCGTGACCGAGGCAGAGGTCAACGTTACCCCAGAGGTGAGTCGTTGAACACTCAGCAAGACAGCTCTACAGCCGCATCATGGACAGCTCAAGTTAAGTAATCCGGAAGTAAATCAGGCAATGGGCTGCAGCAAAGAGGAATATGATAATAATAATGAAATTAAGTGGTTGTTAGGTAGAGGGTGTACAGGCCGTATATAAAGACTGATACATTTTTCTGTAACTATGTAGATTTAAAAATTCACATTGATGTGAAACTGCCAGAAGGTGAACTGTTAAAAGCAACCAAAGTAGGTACTGTTAAAATTTATTTAAAAATTATTATAATATGAAACACATTGACCTGAAAGAAAAATGTTTAGTTTGTAAAAGGTATTAAGCAAAACCTGTTAAGTTTTTCAAAGATAACCAAAATCTGCACAATATTAGCAAGAAATGAAAATGCAAAAATTTATAACAAGTCAAGGTGGCCCGGGTTCGATCCCAGGCGACCACAAAGTGAGATTTGTGGTGGACAACACTGCGCTGGGGCGGGTTTTCTCCGGGATCTCCGGTTTTCCCCGCCATCTCATTCCACCGGTGCTCCATCTTCATCTCATGTATCACCAATGTCATCGCCTGCGGTGCCGTATGTAGTAAAAGCGGGCGTTAAACAGTACACTCACATTGTTGCTAATAGATTAGACAATTTGCATTGTTTAAAAAGTTTTGTTTCGAATACTGATAACAATAAAATGTATGTGAATATAATAAAATTAACTGGTAAGGAGAAATGGCAAGGGGCACATGGTCATGGAAAAGTTCAATATTTAAGTAAGCTGATAAATAGTAAATTAGTGGAAGGTTTGCTAGATAAGATTGAAAGTACGGAAATGAAATATTCAAATTGAATAGAAAGTAAAATGACTAATGTACCTTTTGAAAATAACAGGACTAAGACTACTGAAATTCTAGAATTGATTCATACGGATTTAAATGGCCCACATAGCACAACTGGTTACGGCGCAGAAAAATATTTTTTGACATTTATCGATGACTACAGTAAATGTGCAAGATTTTTTTGTATTAAAAGAAAAGCAGAAACTGCAAATTATTTTATAATTGTTAACTTAGTAGAAAATAAGTTTAATAAAAGAGTAAAGAAGATACAATGTGATAATTACAAAGAATATTTAAATATAGATATTTATAATTTTACTAAACAAAAAGGAGTACAATTATTACCACGTCCACCCTACGTTCATGAATTAAATGGAGTAGCGGAAAGATATAGTACGTCTGCTATGGACATAGACAGATGTTTAATGAGAGAAGCTAAAATTCACAGAAGGTATTGGCCTGAAATTATGAAAACGACAGCTTACTTAAAAAATCGAACCACTGCTAATACAGTAAAGAATAAAACTCCTTATGAAATATTTTTTATTATTAAACCAAATGTAAAACATTTAAAGATTTATGGAAGTAGAGTTTATGTCAGCATTCCAGAATTTTTGAGAAAGAGTAAATGGGATGATAAAGCCCAAATAGGTGTGTTAGTAGGTTATAGTGAAAATACTTATAGAGTTTTAATAAATAATAGAATAATTAACGCTAGATATGTTCAGATAGTCGAAGAAAATACTCAGTTAATTTGCTTAGAAAAACTTGATGATGATAGGTAGAATAGAGATATAGACAATAAAATAACTACTAAGATGAAATATTAGGAGCCGATACTGATGAAGATTACGAAGATGGAATCGAATCTAGTCCTAATAATGATGTGAATGGCCTTGTTAATGATGATAATTTATGTAACAATAGGTACGAGCTTGTAATAGAAAAAGGGTCTAAAAGAAAGATAAAACAAGTTTCTAGATATGATATTCCAGTATCACATTTTATTTATGTAAATTACATTCATGCAAACGTACCAAATACATTTGAAGATGCGATGAACTCCCATGATTATAAACAATGGCAAATAGCTGAGGACTCAGAAATAAATAGCTTAAATAAAAATAATACTTGCCAAATTGTTAAACGGCCAAAAGATAGTAAGTTAATTGATGTCAAGTGGGTCTTTAAAAGGAAATCTAATAATGTTTATAAAGCTATATTAGTTGTACGAGGATTCCAGCAAATGGAATATCTTGAAAATGTTTATTCACCAGTAGGAAAAAGGCAAACATTGAAAATTTTATTATCATACACTTGTAAGAACAAATGGATGTCGAGGCAGAATTTTTAAATGGTTATGTAAAGTCAGAAGTGTTTATAAATCAACCGAAAGGTTATGAAACAGGAAATAATAAAGTTTATAAATTGCAAAAATCTCTCTATAGTATTAGAAAAAGGCCCTAGAGTATGGTATGATTGTTTCAGCAAATTTATAGAGAAATTGAATTTTGTTCGATTGTTGTTTATATGTAAATGTTGAAAGCAAAGATCCAATATATATATATATTCGATGATGATCTTTTAATATGTTGTAAGGATAAAGATAAAAAAATTGTTAAAAGCAAGCTTAATGGAAATATTTGCAATGAAAGATTTAGGAAAGATTAAAAGCTATATTGAAACAGATATTTATTATAGTGATGATAGAAACAAAATGACCTTATGAAAAACAAAATATATTGAATCTTTGGCTATAAAATATGATCCGCAAAATACGAAGTTATATGATACCCCAATGGAAACAAATTTAAAATTAGAACAAGGTAGGGAAGTAGATGGACGTATAAAGCATAGAAATACGAGGGCTGTTCCATAAAGAATGATCACAATTTTTTTTTTTTTTGATAACGTACCTCTACTCATCCTCACAATTTTGATGATCCTTCTCAAAATTGTCTCCCCTGAATGCGATGTACTTGTCCCAGCGTTTCTGCTAGTCTTCAAAGACATGCTGGAAACCATTTTTGGGAGATCCTTCCAAATCGCCTCCGCAACCTTCACCACTGCTTCTGATGATGGATAATGCCTCCCACGAAGGCGTCTCTTCAAGTCAGGGAATAGAAAAAGGTCACATGTGGCTAAATCCGGACTATAGGGTGGATGAGGAATGCACTTCACGTTAATTTCTGCAAAATTGTCAGCAACAACATTGGCAATATGCAGCCGCGCATAATCGTGGTGCAGCATCCAGCCTGCTTCATGGAAATGTGGTCTTTTGCGCCTGATATGGACTTGCAATGTTTTCAGGACATCCCTGTAGTATTGTACAGTTACTGATGTGTGTGCAGGTACAACATACCGATAAACAATTCCATGAATATCAAAGAATGAGATGACCCTAACTTTCCTAGCAGAAGCAACCATTTTTACTTTTTGCGGTGTTGGTGATGAAGGAGATTTCCACGCTAAGCTTTGCTGTTTGCTCTCAGGATCAAAATAATGTAGCCAAATTTCATCAGCAGTGATTACGTTTGAAAAACAAAACTGCGGATCTTCCTCTAACATCAACTTAAACTGCATGTTACCCCCATTGCAGCGGTAGGCGATACTGAATATGACTGAATTTGACTGGTTCTCACAGGCGGGAACCAGGAGTACCAACAGTGAATCTACTATGGCGTGTTTGTTTCACATTAAGCTGACAGAATGTAATAAGATTAAATTTTAGTGCGAAAAATTATGACCGTAAAAATTATGATCATTCTTTATTGAACAGCCCTCGTATAATAGGTTAATTATTGTATATTAGTACAGGCACTACGCAGATGTAGCGTACAGTGTTAACTACTTAAGTCGATTTGAAAGTTGTTATGACCGAAGACATTACAAATATGCAACGAGAATCTTAAAATATTTGTATAAAACTAAGGATTTAAAGTTAACGTACTATGATAATGTTAACACTGAAACTTTAGATTGTATGGTAGACTCTGACTATGCAGGAGATAATGCAAACAGAAAATATACAACAGGTTTTGTAATTAAATTATATTTGGAAACTTAATTTTTTGGAAAACCCATAAACAAAGTACAGTAACTAAATGTTCAACTTTTGCAGAACACATTACTATGTCAGAAGCAGTGACAGAAGTACTTTTCATTAGAAACATATTAAGTGAATGATTCAATGTGAAGTTTGATAAGCCAATAAAATTGTATGAAGATAATTCAGGTGCAACTGCGATTGCGAAATACGGTAACTTTACAAAGAATTCAAAGCACATCGAAGTGCAATATCATTTTATAAATGAAAACTATGAAAAGGGTATGGTCACAGATGAATACGGTATAATTGATATTGTAAAAATTTATTCCAAATATAACATAGCGGACATGTTAACTAAAAGTTTAAGCAAGACCATTTTTTTTAAAAAGTGATTAACTTAATATACAGCATAAGTTTATTAAGAATATTGTCTATGTAAAAGATCAAGATTATAAATTTAAGGAGGCGTGTTGTATTATGTAGTAAATATTATATTCTTGATCTTCGTAATGGACACCTAGCGCCACCTATTAAGCTTATGTATAAACTTTATCCGGCCTTCTTTTATTTAATTTTGTTTATGGCATTCTTGTTCTGTTGTTATGGTGGGTCTGTGGTCTGTGCTAATTTAAAATCTAAAATATAGATAAGTAAAACCACTAATAGTCTAGTTTATTAAAAATCCACCACTCCGACAAGGATAAGGGAAAAACCCCGGAAATAAACCTTATCCAGGTAACTCACCCTGACTGAGATTCGAACTTGGGACCCCTTGAACGTGAGGCACAAACGCTACCATCTACGCTACCGAGGCGGGCAGACCACCAAATGAGAGATGATGTTAAACGATAATGGTGATGAAATGGCGGGGCAGGAAATTCTGGGGATGTAATTGACCTACCGAGCATTCGCCTAGCGACCCGGGAAAACTCCCGAAGAACCCATGGTTAAGGTTGGACGGCTACGGGAATGGAACCCGGGCCTCCTGAATGCTTGAGCTATCCCGCTCGGTGTGGATAATTCACAAAATTAAACGAAAATTCCGAGTGAATTGCTACCTCCAAGAATATGGCGTTGGCTTTTGCTTTTATGGATTCAATGATAAAATTACTGTACTGTCACTAATTCCAAGAAAGGACAAAGTAGCAATACAATTACCCAGTATACATTTCTCAAAAGGAGTAGATGAAGTGATATGCAAACATAAAATAGTACGTTTTTACTACAGTACCAAGGGTGGAATATACAGAATGGACCAAAAATGTGTCAGTCATTCATATAATAGGAAACGTAAACGAGGGCTAATAGCACCGTTGCTTTTACATTAATAAACATTAACACAATAAATATGAGCACTCTCCACTTGTACTTTAGAAACAAGAAAAGTTTCTCCAAGTATAGATTTTTCAAAGAATTATTTGTAAATATAATGAGATTTCTCTGGAAAACAGACTACTTATCTCGAAACTTAGAGGAGATTTGAAGGTCACAATTCAAAATGTCCTTGGAAAAGCCTCTCAGAAGATGGAAGATGAACAAGTGCTGGTGGAGAGTGACAAACTAGAAAGAACTAGAAAACACTACATATAAGTGTGTGAGTTGTGGTAGACCAGTATGCTTGGAATGTTCCAGAAAAACATGATTTAAGTCTTTCATATGAACTAAAGCATTTTTGCCTTTAAAACTTATCCCTGACATTTCTTTACACATGTCTGAAGAAACACAGTTTTTCTAAAGGTCTATTGAATATGAATATAAATGAAAGTAAAAAGTTTAACCATTGGAATCTTTTATTAATGGGAATGTTAAGTGAAGTATTATTCAGCTTCTTCATTGCAAAACACATTTCCAGAACAGGCGACTGCATGTGAGATTTATGGTGGACAACACGGTGTAGGGGAGAGTTTTCTTCCGCGTGCTGCTGTTTTCCCCGCCATCTCATTCAACGGGTGCACCATCTTCATCTCATGTATCATCACTGTCACCGCCTGCGGTGCTGCATGTCCTAAAAGCGGGCGTTAAGTACTACAAAACAGAACAAACATTGTCAGAAAAGCAATATTTGCAAGGTTTTTGTATTACTGTATTCAGACTTATATTTCCAGTATAGTAATAAAAATCATCCTTCTTGTTGAGGAGTAACCTTCATCTTTATTTCCGAATAAGTTCTTCGGGTGCCTTTTGATTTCATGTTTACATATGGCTTCTTTCTGGGAAACAAGTTTTATCATAAGAGGGATATATAAGGCCTTTTTTTTTTTTTTTTTTTTTTTTAATTTACGTCCTCCAACGTTAAGTTATATCGGGCGGTGAATGAAATGATGCTCAAATGAGTCCGGGGTCCATGGAGCTTAGAGTTACCCGATATTCGTCTATTAGGATAAGGGAAAACCCCGGAAAACCTTATCCAGGTAACTCACCCTAACCGAGATTCGAACTCGGGACCTCTTGAACGTGAGGCAGACACGCTACCATCTACGCCTACGAGGCGGGTGATATAAGGCTTCCCAGCAATCAGCGGGATATTTTCAAATGAAAAGCAACCGGATTACTTGTTTACGCAAATTTTTGGCTGGTTATTTTAAAGATTTTTCTGTTATACTGCTGTTTTGATGTTGGCTTACCTTTATAGTCCATCATAGAGATTTTATAGTTACTCATATTGTCACTTGTTGTGAACTTGTATTGCAGAATTTAAAATACAGTGTTCTGTTTGGAGTTTTGTCAGTCATTGTAACAGTTATTTAGTTATCCATTACCGAGGGAGACGGCTCCGCAGTAACTCGTGAGGTCCGATTCCCATGGACCGCCACTTTAACCTGGGGCTTTTCATGGGTTTATTTGGTCTGTAAGCAAATTCTGATGTGGTTTTCCATGTTCCATGCCTTCCTTTCCATCATTTCTCTTTCACTGCGTCTCCTTCTTATGTTACAGATGCGCTTCTAAATTTCGTGGCCTATGACGTTGTCGGACAGATGGCGCGGACGCCTTCTCAAATTAAAGAGTGGACATTACAGGACTGCTTGGTCGACTGGTCGTTCATCGTGCTGTGAAAACAACTCCGGCAATAGAACGCCTCTTCGGTTCTGGAACTGGTGATAACTTCCGAGCATCTCTGTGGCCTTCCTGCTCTTGGGGGTAGATACCCAATAGATCTATGTAGGCAGTTTGTGAGGTGTCCGCTTCCGTTGCCTAACCTTAGCCCTAAATCTAGTTATGCATTATTAAACTCATCTGTCACATTTATTTAACCTATGTGTTTCAGTTTACTTAGTGAGGCTATAATTTTTTCATGAAGACTGTTTACAATAGAAGTAGCATGTGAAGGCCTTCTTCCATAGTATAACAGCGGCTTTGCTGTATGAGTAAGGGGCAGGCAAACCTTCCTTATGCTGAAGGTTGATTGCCATGCTTGTAATTAATGTTTGTTCACTTTTTGAAAGCAACAGTAGTAATAGTTTCATATAATTCAGTGTAACGTCATAGAACATTTTAAGAATACACATTTGTGTCAACTTCCTTGATAAACGTTGATCAAACAAATTAGATCACAATTGAACTGTGTGATTAGGCCTTACTATTGTATTTTGTTAAGATTTATGGAATAAACATATAGCGAACCTTCAGATACCTTTCAAGATACTGCCATGTGCGTTTGTGAATGATTGCTGACGATATAACAGTACGATTAACTTTAAACGCCGCTATGTTTTCATAACATTTCCTGTAGCGTGGTGGTCAGCAAAGGGAAAGAGACTGTGAAGCTATGTTCAGTGTTGGAACATACGTTGCCCCAGTCCCTTTGGAAGATCGGATGTGGTATCACTTCATATGTCGCTTTCCACATCATTAGTGTTATATCGGCGGCTTGTGACCTCTGAAACACTTCATTACCGCTTACTTACCGCAAGCACTCGCGGTGATGATTTTTGTGCTGCTGTTACTTTCCTTGATTACATTACATTCACACACACACACACACACACACACACACACACACACACACACGCACACACACACACACACACACACACACACACACATACACACACATACACACATTCATACTTCCAGAATATAAGGATGATAGGGGAAAATGCTGCCTAAAGAAAAATTCCCATCCTTCAACGGGACCGTTTGATTTGGAGGTTAGTATGGTAGTCTGGTATATCTTTGTTTCCATACTGAGGAGGGTAATGACAAATCTCTACCTCAACTCCGCCAGTTACACGAGTTACACACTCAACATAACAGTTTTCGTCACCTGTGTCGTACTTAGATAATTATCATATGTTCAATCTGTTGGATACCTCCAAAATAATAAACACTTACTTTAGCATAAAAAACTACAAATGCCTCACAGTACACGGGATATCTATGAAGATAGTCTTAAGTTAAATCTTCAACTTTTACTTTTTTTCGGCTTATTGAATTTGTTAAGCCATTCCAAACTAAATTCATATTGGAATTGGTTTAGTTTTTATTCTTTTTGTTTCCGTATGACTTGGCACCTTACTTTAAAATAATGGAAAGCTTTCCTTGAGTAAATATAATACCCATACTCCTACGTTATATTAATATTTTATAATATTTTTTGAATTTTAAATTTATCCTTATGAATATTAAGGGAATATTTTTATCATCTAAAAATATACCGAGCAGTTTGCTGTTCTTAACCCCAAAAGTGAGGGCTATTTATAAATTTACTTTTAAAGTAATAAAACTGAATAGACCGAACAGTCATCTTGAATATTGCAGTATATTGAATTTTTCAATGAACATAATCTACAAGTAAACATAATTAAACAATTTGGGAATGCAGAATGCTGTCAGTCGAATGAAGGTTTGGTCTGTAATGTTTTCAGGCAGAAAACGGATGTGAAAATCCCTGTTATAAGCGTTAAAGAAGATTGTGCCGAATAACACGTTGCCTAACATCCTTAACACTGGAATTTTAGTGCGCATACGAGAGGAAACAATGTTTAGTTAATTGAGGAAGTCCAGATGGCCACGTGACTCCGAAAATACGATTACAGCTGTTTAATATGCCCGTGTCTTGTACAACATTCTGTTATTCATTACTTAGGAAGGATTCGAACAATTATAGAGCAGCAAATGCAACATTGTTCCTTTTGGTTATATAGTTTATTAGATTAGCTGGAAAGTCAGACATATTTTCTGTCATCCAGCATTAAATATTTCTATGACATTTTCCAACGAACTAGTCATAAATATGTTTTAGAATTATATAACTTGTCAAAAACTGAAAATTTATCTCTTTGAAAACAAAATATTTGTACTTTCTCTGACAGCTGGATATAATATCTAAGACGAAATAATGTATACCAGCCAAAAGTTTCATGCCGAGGTTTCCCCGAAAGTACATGTTTTGTGGTACTCTGTATCCAAAAAAAGCATTTCAGTAAAATGTTACTTTAGTGAGTATGTATGTGGATGGGTGGGTGTGTGATTGTGTGAACAGCGCAACTCAAAAACAAATTATTCGGTAAATGCCAAATTTAGTATTTAAGATGTAACGATAAGTTTTAGTTAGAACTTTTTATATGAATATTGTTTTCTGATATGACTTAGAAGGCCATGTAATGACAATATTAAAATCAAATATATGTGTAATTTTGTGATTGGCCGTAGTAATAAATGTATTACGTAATGCGGTGACGTAGCAGTACATCGGCCAATCACAAAATTGATAGAGGAGTAACGATAGTTATGGAAAATCAATAATCTTGAGAGAGATATGTTCTTCAGTCTTGTTTGAGGAGGATGAAAATGTTGCGGTGAATATGTAAAGGAAAGTTAATAACCTTCAAAAAGGGTTATTCGAAATTCGTAATAGTAACGAGTGGATTATACAATTAAATATATTACGAAATAGAAGATATATAAAGTTTTATTTCTGTCACCAAAGATCCACACCTGAGAAAAGATCTCATGACTTTATTTAATCAAATCTCGACCTGGATCTTCAAAACAGTCGGCGAGCTTCCTGTCTGCTGCGAGTGGAGGATAAATCGTCACAAATTTGGCTCCCGAACGTGTGGCTCGATTAAGTTGGAGAACCAACGAGTGGCTGCGATTAAGTTGGAGAGAGAATAAGCTGGAAAAACGCCACAAAGATCCATATCATCCAAAGTTGAAACACAAAGATAAGTATTTCAAGAATATCACCGCTACTGTTACATCGGGAAATGTTTGATATTTAAATCTTTCTCTAAACTGGCTCTAACAATGTTTAGGAAAATACAACTTAGTGGAACACCTCAGAGTTTTAAAACTAAAGGGAAGCTCTTTTCTTATGGAATATGAAGAATTCTTTTTCCTTTCCTCCTCCCTCCTTCCTTCTTCCACCCATCTTTTCCTTCCTGGTTCCTTCCGCCTCTCTCCTTCCATCTCCCCTTCCTTCCTTTGCTTCCTCTTTGCTTCCTTCCTTCCTTCCTGCCTAGTATTAGCAATTAACATATGCATCTCCTGCGCACTTAACCAAGTTTACACAGAAATATTTCTCAGAAGGCAATAAGTTCGCCGTGGTTCACAAGGAAGATACAGTTGCACCATGTGTTAAGTACTCTCTCATTAAATAGTACTAAAACTTATCTTGATGCATTCTTCTTGGCACAAATTAGGGTCAAAGGCTGCAGCATAAATAGCTCTCCCGGCCCAAATCACCCAACTGTCGACGGGACCTAAATCTCCACACACACACACACACACACACACACACACACACACACACACACACACACACACACACACACACACACACACACACACACACACACACACACACACACACACACACACACACACACACACACACACACACACACACACACAATCATTGATTCACTCATTGAATAGCTTTAATGTATGTAACATAGGGGGCACACTGCGCACTGTACCTTAACTGAGATCCATTGCAGGAACCACATTTCTGGGAGTAAGAATAGAAGTGAAGCAATCATAGGAGGACATAGTTTACTGGTAGACATACCACAGAGCAGTGCTGAGGTCCGACAGGCTCATAGATACGTCCCATTATTGGAGCTGCCTAGTATGAACCAACTTTTCAATCAAGGAACTGTGTAGTGCACACGAGGAGTAAGTACTATTTCTAGAAGAAAGAATCTTCACCACTGGTCTGCCACTAGAAATCCTAGAAACACACTTGAAAAATGAGAACCATACAAAATGTAAGTCAAGCCAGGGAAACGAAATCGTGGTAGACGAGAACTCACACCAGATTCGCATATGTACCAGAGAAAACCACGAAAAACACAAGATCTGAATGGGCGGTACACAGAGATCGAATCCGGGACCAAGTGTCAGGTCCGTATTCCATAAAATCCTGCCCATGTCCACTTTGTTCAATAACTCACTCAAAGGTGCCACCGATTTACCAACAAGTTTGTCTTTTACTTACTATACTTCTCCGACTTATACAATTTTCTTTGAAATACAATGATGATGTTTGACTTCTCCCATCGTTTGTGCCTTAGAAAGGACGAGGAGTTTCCTTATTTCGAACCAAAGATTATATATATTCATTCATTCATTCTCCTTTATTTGTGGTTCTTAGAACTGGCTTGTGCATGTTTTAAAAGCTAGTCCACCATTGCTTTCCCTGATCTCAGTTGGTAACAGCCGTTCTTGATTTGTATTTCCACGTATTGTATTCGCACTTATTCTCATTGTATTCGCTTGTATTGAGTTGACCCATTCCAATATTTGTTTTAAAATGCTTGCCGAAATTGCAATTGAATGGTGCCGCAATGCTAATCTGTACCAACTAATACCTATTAGTCCGATTTCTGCTATTAGTATACGGTGAATTTCAGGAATTCCCTTGAGTGAACATTACGATTCGAAATCTAGAGTATATAGCCAGGACTGATGGAATCGTCAACAGTAGGTGATTTCATTCAATAATTATGTCCGTACTGTTACTTGGGTGTGCACAAAATCATAGTTTAAACCACAACTAGCAACATTGTTGCCTTCTGGAGCAAGGAATAAAACGAAATCACATTCAATAAGAGTCGATCTCCGTCCCATTACCATAGGAAACTTCTGTAAAGTGGCAAGCGTTTGATTTGGCTATTCAAGTTACTTTCATTTTCAAAGTGGAGAATAGCAGCTTGCACTTCTGCCATATTCCATGGTGACCATAGAAACTGCAAGGTGAAAATAGGAAAATCTTAGGAAAGTGAAAGCATTTCGACGACCAGATGTTTTCAACACACCGTAGACACTGTTAATGAAATTTTAAAAAAGTATACGTATACATATAAATATAAGTATATGAAGTAATTTTTTAAGCTTTAGGTTAGTATATTTTTCTATTTTAAGGAGCATTCATCAGAGAATATGAGAAAAACTGTCATAATATTTGGTAAAACCTCAAATTACATATACCTATTCTGATGAGAGACATTTGAAACAGTTATTTAAACGTAGCCTCCCCAGCAAAGACCATTTATCGATTTTAAAGTTGTAATACGTTAGAAGGAATAATGAAATATTAATGTGACAGTATATTGATAAGTGAGAAAACAAATGAGATGCGCAATGAACAGGTAACTGAGGAAATCATTATATAGTGGGTGATCGTAAACATTACGTAACCATAGAGATTTAAACGTAGCCTCCCCAGCAAAGACCATTTATCGATTTTAAAGTTGTAATACGTTAGAAGGAATAATGAAATATTAATGTGACAGTATATTGATAAGTGAGAAAACAAATGAGATGCGCAATGAACAGGTAACTGAGGAAATCATTATATAGTGGGTGATCGTAAACATTACGTAACCATAGAGATTTAAACGTAGCCTCCCCAGCAAAGACCATTTATCGATTTTAAAGTTGTAATACGTTAGAAGGAATAATGAAATATTAATGTGACAGTATATTGATAAGTGAGAAAACAAATGAGATGCGCAATGAACAGGTAACTGAGGAAATCATTATATAGTGGGTGATCGTAAACATTACGTAACCATAGAGATGGTTGGATACTTTTGCAGCAAGAGAGAAGAAACTGCCGGACAAACTTTCACTATGGGAGAATAATTATTTTAAATATATTTAAATTAAATTATTGTCTGATAATTGAATTTTACGAGTTATAAAACAAAGTGCAATCATCAGCAGGAGAGCAATTTTCAACAACAGTCGTACATGATCATTGATCCGAGACCACCACCGGAAGACACAAAAAGATTCCATTGCCCCCGGTTATGGCTAGGCCGAGGAAAAATTATAATTATAATCATCGTGACTTTAACGCAACATCCGTCAGTAATATTCAAAATGTAGTATAATACTGCAGGAATGCATTACAAAATTAGCACACAAAGCGCAGCTATAGAACTTGAAACCCGATAAACAATGTTAACAAAATTCAGGCTTCAACGTGTGGGCACCAATTTGCCACGGTCTATTCTAATTGCATTGGCTTTGCCGCATGGGGTTTTGTAGAATTGGTACTGAGTTCGATTCTAGCACAGGATTGCATGGATGCTTGCTGTCAGTGATTGTATACAGCACGCCTGCCTCCTTTTTCTATTCCTTTAAACCTATCACCTTTCCTTCATTAGTGGAGCTTCACACACATGCGCGCATTCCTACAAAAAGGGGCATCTCATTGCCAAAGTGCTTGTCGACTTCTTAATTTTAGTGTATTTATTTGTATGTAATAATCAGAGTGCACGCTGCGCTTGCGCAGTTTAACGGCAAAGAAACTGGATCAGTTCTACAAAATGGCTGCTCTTTTTTTTTATTTACATCCTCCAACGTTAAGTCATATCGGACGATGAATGAAATGGGTGAAATGATGCTCAATGTGTCCGGGGTCCATGGAGGTTAGAGCTACCCGACATTAGTTTTACAGGATAAGGGAAAACCCCGGAAAAAACGTTATCCAGGTAACTCGCCCTGACCGAGATTCGAACTCGGGACCTCTTGAACGTGAGGCGGACATGCTACCACCATGCTACTGAGGCAGGCTGGGCTGCTTCCGTGCCATATGTAAACATCACGGAGGAAAACGTTTAAAACTGATCAAAAACAAATTATATTGAACGTGTTTTGCAAATTTTGTGAAAAATATCCGACTTTAGCATTGGATGACTTAATTTGTCAGCAGAATAAGCCAGTGTTTCAGCGCAAATACGTATTAACGCCGCTCGAAGCGAAGTTGGGAAAATAGGCCAGCTTTCTAGCCCAGGAACACATCGAGAAAGAAAGAAGCCATTTGAGGAAATGTGATGAATTTGTTAAGAGTGCTGTTCGTGTAAGATGCATAGCTTCTTTGAAAGAAACGAGCCACCTCAATAATACGAAAGTGCTTCAAGTAAAAACAATGATCCCGAATAGCCAAGCTTCACAAAAAGTGAGCTTTCACACCACTTTTCACGACATAGGTTTTGGATTTGTGAATAGAATCTGAAAAAATATAATTTTTGACCTGGATATATATTGTTGCTGTGCAGGAATTCTCAAAGAATAATTCGGAAGTGGAAGTTGTTTAAGGAATTCGTCCCCTATCAGATTTCAATTAAGTTGGTAACTTTTTTTGTAATTGCATGCCAGAAGAACTTTAAAGTCATTGCCGAAGTGGCTACACGCAATTATTTAACACTGTTATTCCGCAGAAAGACCCGTGCCTTAACTTTTAATTTATAAATGAGGTTAGGTTATTTGAAGAAATAAAATATTTAAATTAACTTCTAAGCATTCAGTTACTTTTCAACGCACAAAAGGAAAAATATATTACACAGTACACACACCTTTGTATTTAATGTTAACGTAGAAGTGCTAACACATAAGCTACTCGAACATCGAAAACGGCAAAGCAAAACTTTGCATAAAGGTTGGTTTACAGGGCACAAGTTTGACACGTGGGAATAAAATGGCATGAATATTCCCTCCAATCACAGTCGCCGGCGGAGTAATACATTTTCCACCTTTGTTTACATCGCCATATAAACGAAGGACAGTGCATATATAGAACTAAAGTTAAAACATGCGTTGTTTCATTTGGCGTTAACGTTGGCGACCATATAAACAAAAAGCTGTTACACTCCCAAACAATTAAAAATTGGATATAACAATAAAAATAATTTGTTATTTGTTAAGACATGTACATATTTTTTTTCTAATTTACAGTGGTTAAAATGTTATCTGAATTTTGCTTATGTATACTTTATATTATTGAGTAAATTAAAACCTGTACCCAACGAATATAAATTACTGGAAGCTAGCTGTCTTGGTAGAATGAGAAGTATAAATATATTTAATTTTTGTTCTAAACAAATTAAATCCATGAACAGCTTTATAAGCGGAAGTGAAATTATTATAATATTGTATATAGAAATAAGGGTTTCCAATATTATACTGATATTTGTTTAGGAGCTCCTCATAATGACCCAACAAATTAATGGTATTAACAAGTTTTGTTTTATTTTTGACAAAAGCTGCTATTGTGTTGCTAGCACATCAGAAGCAAGAGAACCAGGAACGGTCAGACATTGGCCAGAGTGTCATACGTAAAAAACGTCCCACGTGTTAACGTGTTGTGACGAAATTGCAGCCCTACCCTTGTACTGTATAGACTAACTTTAGTTGTCAGTAAAATGTTAGCAGAATGCTAAATTTCACTGATTTCACTTTTATAACTGCTCATAGCCAACACGAGTTATTCGTAGAGATTACTGTGGAAATAATGTTAACTTATACAACTGCATCATTGTAGAATGGTCCTAGAAGTATGTGGAAGTGGATGATTCCAAACTTGCCAAAATTGAAGAGTCTCGAAGCTTGTGCGGCAGAATTAAACGCGATGTATTTCTCACTGTTCGAGGCAGCAGTGGCGGCAATGGCTTTTTAATGGCAGAAGCGCTCGGTTCATGTCTCTAATTTCTTTTCTTTTTTTCCCTCCGTCGGCTAGACTTTGTGAGTAGCGTAACAGTATGCATAGATGGCTGCAGTTATTCTGATTGGATATCTCCATTACGTACCTACATTTCCACATCTGCAATCTGTGACTTATCCGTCTCTATTTCTCAAAATTTGAGAAATGATATTTCATTTAACTATTCTGATCAAGGAACATCGGCTCACAAATGGTGATAGCGTTCGAGGCTCCATTGAACAATAATTCAACATTCATCCACAAAGAGTACACAACGAAGGAAGACACCTCGAGAATGCAATTTTCACAAAAATATATTGCGGCCAAGAATCTTCAGTAGGATGAGATGAAGTTAGGGAACGGCAGGAGACAACACGGTTCACAGGCTCTTGAACCACAAAACTCGCAAAAGTCCCTAACATCTGCTGAGTGTCATTCACCCCAGGACCTGCTGCGCAGCTACCAACATTCCGGATCTGGCTTCGACAAGACTCACCTACAAGTAAGGACAGGCCAACGGCGCTCAACGTCGAAAATAGCATTTATATTGCTCAGGCATCCACACCATTCATCCAGCACCGCCATACACCACGAACTTGAAAGCACACCTGAAAATGATAAGGAAATGCAATAAAGGAAAATTAAATTGTGTTATGAAAGTAAGCACACCCCCATTCTGCTAAGTGACAAGAGGAAACAGGCCAGGATGCGCGGTAGACGTGGGTCGAATCCGCAACTTCCCAAACGCAAGTAGATATATTATTGGCCACCTTGCCACCTCGCTAGTATCAGCTACACATGATGTTTCTGCCTCAAGAAGTAAATCATCAAATTGACTGCTGGCGTATATTGAAATAGAAAACCGGCAATGTACGTAACCCACATTTCATTCCTCAACTCTCTATGTGTAACGTTACAGGAACTATTATGAACCTCAGCTTCATCAACGCAACATGGCTAAAGAGATGTAACACCAGTGATAAATTCAACATTACTAATTGATTGGCATGATAAAGTACTAAAATTAGGGAACTTGCGAAAGAGAAATTTTGATTGAACCTGTTTAATATAAAACTTATAATAAGCATTAACTGCAGCAACAGAAGATTAGCAATCGGAATAGGTAATGTTAATTCTGATCTCATTATACACGGAGGATTTAAGTTTGAAAAAATTTCTAAATTAATGTTGGCAATACATACATTCAAATGCATATCAAATAGATTATTATTTTAAATAGACAGTAAGAGTTCTGTATTTAATTACAGTGATACCAGTTTATTAACCATAGTGGGAAAAATCTATTCCAAAATTTTAAGTAAACAGCTTCATAGAGCGGACCTTGCTAAACGTAAGACCAGAGCTTGAAAACCAACACTTAACTAATGTAACTGGTCCCTGAGCTCGTCGCTAAAGAACTTGTTCACTCTTGTGAGGTACCGCGTTAGATTCCTGGGGTAGAGAAGGGTTTCTATGTAGGAGAATGATTGTACCTTACCAAAGAATAAGCATAAAGAATAAAAGAATATGCCAAAGATGGAACATGGGCTGCCTGGCCTTCTAGGTTTCTAAAGCTAAGTAGCCAGGTTAGGGCGGAGTGGTTAGTCCTCGGGTGCAATTGCTGACCGCCCTGGTACTTGTAGAAGTGCTCCAAGATCTTCACTACGCCAGTAGTTCTCGCATAGTTACGCAGTAGTTCTTCTCTGCTTTGGACAGCGTCCTGATGTAGTCGTCTATCAGCCGATCCAGCGATCCGTCCTGGACTCGGGACGGAATGCCTCCAATGCAATGGTCGCTGGGGTCTGTGTCCACATAGAAGACGCTACCTGGTAGTAGGAATTCCAAAATGGGAGCGCTGCAAAGTGTCTGCCTCAGCACCTCGAAAGCGACTTCAGCGTCCGCCGTCCACATATAAGACCGGTGTTCTTCTGTCAGTGGGGTCAGGGGCTAGGCGATGTTGGAGAAGTCCTTTATGAAGCGGCGGTAATAACTGCACAGCCCCAGAAAACTTCACAGTTCTCGCTTATCCTTTGGGCGAGGCCATTCTCTCACAGCCTGTGTCTTCTCCGGGTCTGTGGCCACGCCGGTTGGTGAGACTATGTGGCCAAATTAGCAGACTTCCTTGCGGAAAAGCTGTCACTTCTTCGGGTCCGTCCTAAGTAAGCAGCAAAATATAAATGGTCCAGTTATTATCTTTCATTAAAAAGGGGATATACGCAAAGTCATCGCTTCATAACATCGTGTGGAACAATTTGAAAATGAGTATATGCAACAAATAAAAATTCCAGAAAACGGGGTTTTAACTTTAACATAACTCCTTTTGATTTTTTTTAAATACTCATACTATACAATCCGCCCTTGACTTGTTCTGCTCCTCTACAAGCAATTTAGTATTCAAGAATTTCAGGGGGTCTCTCCTGAACGTTTGTTCACATTAATGCGGGTGTATATTATGAATGGTCAGAATATGCAATGCCCTTCAAAAATATTTACATCACTATCTTCAGGGGCAATGGTATAAGTCTGCTCTTAACAACTATTTATGAAGCAAGGCCTATTACTCAGTACAGGAATTTATGGACGATTATTATAGTGTCGTGTGCACTAAAGAGAATGTAATGTATCACTGTATTGGTTTAATGTATTGCTGTCTCAATAAACAAATGATTATCACATTTTCTTGGATTATGTGAAACATTTGTACATGTATCGTTTAAACCTAATTTCCTTTCCTGTTTTAATCTTGTATGTCGATTAGGCACCGTGTTCAGATACATTAGTGATGAGTAAGTGTGTAATATTGTCTGAAGTAGCAGTAATGGTAGTAATTATATTAGTACTAGTACTAGTAATAGTAGTAATAGTGGCACTTCTTAAAATATTTCCCTCTTTCAGTCGAATGTTACAGATGTTATATGTTTGGTGGTAATGATAAAAAAGTGGGAAAATGGAAGAAAAGCATGTTTTGAGATATGGTGGTGGCAGTTAAATTATTTATGTTGACTTGGTGATGTTGTTTTCTGTATGACGTGTTCAATGTCCTAGAGCGCTGCTCAGTGATGGGATCAAACGAGCAAAACAAAACAAAAACAAAACACAACAAAACAATTTTATATGACTCTAAGCTTACAAGCTGGCATTTAAATTCCTATACGATATGCTTTAAAATCATAAAAGTAGAATTAAAACAGAAGGTTTGTGGTATTTAGAAACAGTAAAATGCATATTTATGATTTATGGAAGTTTTTCTCATTGTTTTATCTCCACAAAAATTATTTTACTTAAACTGTATGCTTTAACGAGGTCTACATTTTAGTGTGCAAAGATTTATTCTGTCTCTTGAAGTTTAACATTAGTGCAGAAGTTATCCCAAATGAAGGAAGCCTCACAAAGTATTCATAGAAAATTCAGGATATACATCTTATTTGTCACGAAAATATTTTAAATTTATTCTATTTTAGCCGAAATTATTTCGTCCAAATATTCCATATACAGAGTACTTTGCAATGAAGAGATTTCCTAGAAAATCTTCGTGTCGTATCCTTAAAGGATGTTGAAGTAAATTATGGATTTTGGTATTCAACCAACTTTTCGTTCCTTATTTGTGGTCACAGACACACGGACTACAATGGAACCTTTTCTTAAATACCTTTAGGTGGAGTGATATAGAGGACTTAACATTTTTCGTCAAATTTAGGTATCTAATTTTTAGAGAAAATGCATTGCCGTCTTTATCTACTACATAGTATGTGGTAGGGGAAGAAAATAGGAATAACACTTTCCCATTTGAGAAAACTCTAAGAATTTTAAAAATTGAAACGAATAACAAGTTTTAATTAAAAAAACTTCCGGGCCGCACAGGACTCCTCAGATATTTCGTCCGTACCTGCATGAGACATCTTTAGCGGCAGTAACGATGTCGAAGTGTTCTCATCAAAGTTCCCACAGAAGTTGTCGGACTTTATTTAACTAATGCCAACACCTGTCTTGAAGGCCTACGAACCTCTCTGAATAACAAGCATTAGCTCTGGAATCAGAATTCTTTCTTGTGGTCATGAATTTCAAAACCATCACATAGCAAAACGCTCAAAATTCTGCCTACGAGATTGTATCGCACATTTGTATCGCCCATTGTTCAGCATAATAGTGACACGTGTGCGCTCATCGTGAACACTATCCTAAATGCATATACAGCAAGAAACTTCCTATTGGAGGACACTCGAGGAAATACAAATGTATATGAAGAATCAGAAAGTTTTCAGAGATTATAGCCAATGGGGATATTCGAAATACGCCACTAGAAATAGAAATATAGGCAGACACAGCATTCACACAAACCTCGGATACAAGCATCCAGGAGATACCAGATACACCGGATAGCGTATCACCAGAAGGTTTAGTGCATTTTATAGTTACTGACATCGCAACCAAGGTGATCACAGCATTATAGGGTAACCAGCGATAATCTCTCCATGTGGGAAAGATGTTCTAATCTCCCTGATCTGCTAAAGTTGAATAGTGTCGCGGCAACAGGCATAAATGTTTCGGCACAAATAGAAAACAGATGGCGGCCATTGTTTCATGGTAATAAAGAGCTTGCATAAGTAGTTAACGATAGCGCGGCTAGTGTAAACAAATAGCCGGCAAACAAAGACAGCTGATGTAAAGGACTTGCCGGCCCATATAGGGTTTCAGTGTTTGGAAGGTTCTGGTGATACCTCGATTGACAGAGAAAAGTTGTTCTTCTTTATTGTTCCGGAAATATCTCAAATTTAGGAATGAGGTATTTAAGAAAGTGCCGACTCGTCAAGAGTTAGTTGTAAACAGAGTGAGTAAGCAGAGAACAGCTGAGAGTGTTGATGTAAATAGTGGAAGTTGAGTAAGCTGTTTGTTATTGTCATCAACCTTGGTGGACTGATTGTGTACGTAACGTAATGCTGCTGTAATCTATAAGTGTATTTCATCGGAAATAAAGAACATTTAGAATTTCGGCAAATTGGACTTTTAATTCTACGAACCCAGAAAGTCACAATACGAATCGATTCCTACCGGATGGAAACGAGGTAGCAATGAGCTCTACTGCAGTCAACGATGGATGCGGTCGCAATGACTTATTTTCTACAGCAATGACGTAATAGCGGTTTTCCACGTTTTGACGTTTTGTGTTACTCTTTTGAGCAATAAAGGTGCAAAGACTTCCGTACATTATTAAATCTAGAATAATAAAGATACGAGGTTATAATTATTTACCTACTATTCTGACAACATGTTGCATCTCAGACTGTAACATCTGCTCACTGATGAGGGGAAAGGATACAAGTGACTATCAATTTTATTGATCTGCACACCACTAGGCTGCTTTACGCACTAAGCAAACCGATAGAAACGTTTGATGTGGACATTTGTCACTTTACTGCAAACTGTTCTTTGTTTAATGTATTGAACTGTCTCCTTAGCAATCGTACCAGGAATTAACAACTCTGGTCACTGAAGGGTCAGCTCCTATATGTATAGGGTACATCAACTTAAAACGATATCGATGTTTCTTGGGTTTCAAAGCCTGTTAAATATACAACGTACCTGTCAATGCACCCTAAATCGAAAGCTAGATACCTATCAACCGAATGGCTTGGGAATGCCAGAAAATACTTCGGAAATTAGCATATCCTTCTGTGAAATATAAATTTTGTTAAAGCACACAGCTTCTGCAAATACATTTTCTGGGTCCCCTATTACCGAGATATCCCTTTTTTTGAGGGGGGG
>CM060950.1:264847340-264876778 GCA_030765055.1 Mantis religiosa | reverse complement strand
CTTCCTCTTCTTCCTCTTCTTCCTCTTCTTCCTCTTCTTCCACTTCTTCTTCTTCTTCTTTTTCTTCTTCTTCTTCTTCTTCTTCTTCTTCTTCTTCTTCCTATTCTTCTTCTTACTATTATTATTATTATTATTTTTATTATTACTACTACTATTTATAGTTTGTCACCTTGGTTTTGAAATATTTAACATCAACTTATTTTGGTTTTTATTACATTGTGAGTCCCAAGTCTTGTATTTTTTCAGTAGAGTATTTTACTCGCTTAACCCTCGTGGTTAAATTTAGTGATGTTTTGTGAATCAGTTTCATTTTATGTTTATATAGCTGTTTTCAATACTTTAAATTGAACTGCTGTCGGTTGATTCAAACATTGCTTCTGTTAAGTAATAAATGTGAATTAATCTTTACGGTAGCCTTATGAAGTTTACTTACTTGTCTGACAACAAAAAATCAGCATATTGCCTTTTAGTATCAGAAAATAAACTTACATCACCAAGATCATTTTTTTTACATACCGGCAAAGCCTACTTATGAAGCCTCCAAAAGAAATTAAATTCTCTAATTCACGCACCTACACTCTCTTTCCATTATACTCAAGTTTATCTTCTCATTTGAATTTACACATACCTTAGTAATATCTGTAACAAACATTTCTCATTGTCCAGAAACGGTCAAAACAAATAATATCTAGAAGTTTTATTTGTCTCTGTTTAATTTTTATAACCATTATAAATACCACTTTGTGAAAATTCGATTTATGCTGTATGTCATACTGCATTTTCTATAGAGAATTGAACAAGTTTTTTGTAATTAAAATCAGAAACAGTGTTTTAATTAATTTCTTTTATGGAGAAAATTAATGCAATATGTCATTTCAATTTCCTTAACTTCCTCGTAATAGCCTACCAAAGAAGTGAGACAGTTTTGCAGTAACATGTGTTGCTCGCATTTAACCAACTTTTTGCTATATATGAAGAAAAGAAAGAAGGAAGGAGAGGAAGAAAGAAGCAAAGAAGGGAAAAATAAGTAAAGATGGGAAGAAAGAAAGGAAGAAAGAACTACAGAAAGAAAGAAAGAAAGAATGAAAGAAAGATTTTAGGGAATCACTTTAGTGGCCTTTAAGTTTGAAGAACTGCTTGCAGCACATGCAAAACGTAAGTAATGACCTTTTAGATATAGGGACGCATATAAACCTTAAATGATTTGGGTTAATGTCATAGCATTTCACACTTATTCTTAGGTCTCATTAACACTTTCCAAATCTAGTTCTAGGGAAAAAGTAAAACCTAATCAGAACTCAAAGTAAACAATAAATTATATAAAGGTAAATATTGCGTGTCATTTGGAGCCCTGGTGCATTAGGCATTCATTCTCACTTTTACTTTCATCAGTTTAGCTGTTTTTCAGCACTTCTAGTTAACCTGCTTCATCTGTTTTGAAACAGCCATTGAGAGCATTAACTAAATAACGAAAGTAGTTAGAAAATGGGTGACAGAGCGGTTAACTTTATGCTCTATACTATCTCGAACAAATTTCATATTAACGTTGTTAGAAGTGATACAACACGTAATTTAAACGTAATTATACTCGAGCGAATTTCAATTTGAGAACCTTACATATTATAACAATAGGCTGTTAAAACTGAGGACAGTGAATGAGCATTTTGATGCTGCCAAAGGACAAAATAATAACTAACCGTAATAAATTTGTTAGGAGAACAAAAATAATTCCATGTATGAATTCCATGTTATTGATCACTGTAAACACGTTATTTGTTCTCTCGAGGTTTTGCTTCGAGCTACGTATATTTTATTATCCTGCTGCTTTTATGAAATAGTAAACGTAGCCCCAAGGGCAGAAATGGCTCTCCTGTAGATGTAGCTTAATGGCGTAGAAATAAATTGCTAAAATATTTATAATGTGAAGTACATAGGCATTCATTTCATACATCACAAATGTCTGCTACCTTAGTTGCGTCGTAACTATCATTTAGTATTTGCATAAACTTATTTGTTAAAATATGCAAGCACAAACCTAAAAATACAAAATAATCTCGCATCCGCTTTCTACCTAACCTTAAATAGTAATAATTATACATAGTTTAATTTCTCTTATATTCATATTTTCGGTATTACTCTCACAAATCAAGAATGCTACACTTTATTTCAGTGGTTTTTCTGCATATAGACGACGATAAATAATTTAACAGGATCCCTCTGTGGTGGGGGTTGTGGTCTCCTTCAAATTCTAGAGGTCCTTGAGTTCGAATCTAGGTTAGGGCCGGCTACTTCTCCGGCAATTTCCCTCATCATGAATTGATGAAAGTCTTTAAATGTATGCTCTCTGAATTACGGGCTCATTTGAGTATAATTCCATCCATTTCATTCATCGTCCGATATGACCTAATCGGCTAAAGACCACTAAACTAAGCAATTTGATGTGTTGCTCTCAGAAGACTTCTTTTCTCTTGTAAAAAGATCAATAACGTTTCTATTTGAGAAAACTATAAGTAGCTATTAGAAAATGCAAACAAGGCGTATCCCGGAAATACTTTATCTAAAAAGGAAGAAAGAAAACAATTTGTGACCCTTAACCAGATCTAGATGTTTTGTCATAAAACTATTTTAATGATGGCATCGAATTTATAGACGGAAAATAAATTTCCTCCACCTTATAAACCAAGTAGATGGAGTAAACGGGAAAATGAATATGAATATATAATGCATATGATTATTATGCTAAGAAAAATTAAATTTATAGAAGCCAGTAAGAAAGGCTTTAAATCATAAAAGTAAGAATGATTCCGTATTGTTCACTTGCTTCTTCTTCTTAGAAAGCTATTATATAAAACGGAGTAATCGAGACATTTGCTTTGATATAATATATTGGCACAGGTAAGCAGATAGGGTAAAGGGAGGTATTTTTGTGACACCTTTTCCAGAGTATGTCACAGAGAAACTAGTTGGTGTTAACGCGCCTGCTGATAGCTCCTGAGTTTTAGGAACAAATATGTCAACTACCAACAGTGAAAGACGAGTTAAGACCAACTGGTTTCTCTGTGCCATCTCTTCGAAAAATTATCACGAAATCTCCTATTTCACGAAAATACCTTCCTTTACCCCACCCTTTCTTGCGTTTGAACAGTTGCAGGATGCAACGGAGTAAATCCAGTCAAACGGATGGCAGTGGCGTCACATAATGTTGCTCTGCAGCGTGCGAAGAGGCAATTTCCAGGCTTGATATAGCGTGTGCTATGTAATAATAGTGTAAACCATCGAAAAGGCGTTAGAATATTTTACATTTACTTTAAAGAGCATTTTCAAGAGAAGGAGCTCACTTTTTTGATTGGCAATTTATTGAAGAATTTTATCCGACTTTAAGTACTTACATTTTAAATTGTCCACTACGTATATACAGTATGTAGGGAACGTATTGCCTTCCACCTAAAAATTCAATTCTGAGATTACTATGGAAATACAGTAGAGCAATATCTATGTACTCGTAGAGTGCTGCCATTTGATCACTAGGATTATATAAGCATTAAATGATGGATTATTTTCCTTTATTTGAATTCAGAG
Source organism: Mantis religiosa (assembly GCA_030765055.1). NCBI lineage: Eukaryota > Metazoa > Arthropoda > Insecta > Mantodea > Mantidae > Mantis > Mantis religiosa. Next base: position 264,873,199 of record CM060950.1, on the reverse strand, counting down.
CTTTTATGAAGTCTTGGCTGACGAGAGAGACACGGTTACTCATCGCAAAGGTCGTAGGGATGTGCACTCGCATGCGTTACAAGTTAGCCGAACGCAGAGTATGAATGACGTCAGTTATAGAGCACGGCCATCCAATGTGCAAACAATTGTCACTAGAAACAAACGTCCAAAACAGCGTAAAGTAATACTCTGCGAGCAATTGAAGCATTGGCTTGTAAGTGTATGTAGACCAAAGTTCCAACCGTGGTATAAAGGCTACTCTTTTGCTTCTTCTCCTTGTACCTGTCATGATCAGGCTGTACCTTACTGCACGCCTCGGTAGCGTGTCTGCCTCACGCTCATATGTATCTAAAGACCAAATTAAATGAAAATACTTATAATTTATAAATATAACCTCACAGCCTAAGACTTCTTTACATGCCAAATAATATCAATTGCGGAATTAGCTAGAATTACACCAGTTAAACCTCTAACTGGATACACATACACTATAACATATATAATACACATACTATAAAACAAAGGGCAAAATTCAATGATTTTAGTATGTACCTTATACAGGATATCCCACCTAACTCTGCGACTTGAAGTATCTTCGAAATAAAACAAAACACGAAGATTCCAATTGGCCAGAAATGTATATATATATCAGGGTCTCGCACAATGAGAAGGTATGCACAATCCATAATAAAACTTCCAAAACAAAGTTGTGTTTTTTAAATGGAACATGTATGCTTATTTTAGCAAAATGAAAATAGAGCTACAATAATTAGTGATCAGACAATTATTTTCACGTGTCTAAAGCTCATACGTTTTTTTTTTTTTTACTTAACTGCTAGAGAATGACAGTGGCCCAACCGTTTCTGACGTAATGCAACTTATGTACTTCTGTGCCCAGAGCTAGGGTTGCTTGCGCTGGCCTCTAGCCTGTTGTAAACAAACCGATAGCAGCTCGGCACGTTCTAGCTTCAGGGTACGTAATTCACGTACGTTTCGGATATTGCTTTCCATATTGTCACATTAAACCGTTTTTTCGTGTGAGGTGTAACAGTTGCCGTCATCTAGACGATGTACCGGCCCTCAGTAACGAAGAAAATCTGGATATTATTTTAATTTACGGCGAATGTCACAGAAATGCAACCGTAGCTGTGGTATTATACGCTGAACGCTATCCAGCTTGACGGTGTCCTTCACCACGTACCATTGCCAACATCTGCATGAATCTCAGAGAAACAGGAAGCTGGGCTCCCACAAAGCGACAACTTACAAATACAGCGACTGGCACTGGAAACGAAATTGCTATTCTAACTGCTGTAGCGCACAATCATGAGGTGAGTGTCCGACAGATTGAACGAGGTTCTGTAATAAGCCGCAGTAGTGTAAGCAAAATTTGGCAAAGGCATCGGTTTCATCCGTTTCATATCTCACTGCACCAGGAACTGTAACTGTACGGGAATGACTTTGAATCCCGCATTGTATTCTGTCGTTTTGCGCTTCGGCAGTTGCAAGGCAATGCAGCATTCCTAAGTAATTCGTTGTTTTAGGACGAAGCTTCTGTTACAAATCCTGGTCATGTGAATTTGTTCCGTGCCAAATCCCCCCTGGATTCGCCAAGTTGCTTATCAACGACAGTGGTGTGTCAATGTTTGATGTGGTATCATTGGTAACCGTATTTTAGGTCCCTATTTTTATCAGGAATCATTAAACGGACAGCGATATGTATCATTTCTGCAGAACTGTCTACCCCTCCTCATGGAGGATGTGTGATTGGAAACGCTTCTATCAATGTGGTTCCAGCATGATGGATATCCCGCACATTATGCACAAGTTTTCACAGCAATTTAGGATACAAAGTTTTCAAATAGATGGATAGGATGAGGACGTCCTGTGCGATGACCAGCTTGATCCCTAGACTTAACGCTATTAGATTGCTTCCTCTAGGGCACAGCAAACGACAGTAGAGGATATGCAACTTCTTATCACTGCGGCGTGTGTGGCAATATATGTAGAAACACTGCAGTCTGTGCAACACTCTCTTGCTACCAAATTCCAAGGGTGTATTAATGCAATCGCAGGGCACTTGGAATATCTGTTGAAGTGGCACGGTTTCATCGGACAAGACGCCATTGGTGATTTGTGGGTGCATTTTCCATGCCTGATGCAATGCACAACAATGAAGCTTCTTAGATCTATAGGCCACTAAGTAAATGCGCTCAGGAAAGCGGAACCAAGTACATTATCAGTAATTGTAGCTCTAGTGGTCATTTTGATAGAATAAACATACATGTTCCATTAAAAAAAACAACAACTTGGTGTTGGAAGTGTTATTTGTTTACGTTTATGGATTATGCATACCTTCCCATTGTGAGCGCCCCTGACATAGGTACATTCCTGGCCAATTAGAGTCTTCATATTTGATTTCATTTCGGAGATATTTGAGGTCGCGGGATAGGTGGGACACCCTAATTTATATGGAGAAACGAAATATTGCTATTTACCTTTTACGATATGTATTTTTTTTCAAAACCAATAATCAGCATGAAGCCATGAAAATGTCATATTTTTCAACAGTTAAAAGTTCTTTTGATAAAGTAAAAAACAAGCGTTGAATACGAAAGGAATAAATGGAGTAGAAACACGCTGCCCTAATGTTCATATTTTAAGTCCATTTTTTCTTTAGCAGTTAAAATTAAATTATTATGTAATCCTTATGAGTGGAAAATGTCATTGCATATCGGATGGGGATGAAAGAGAAAATAGGGTTAAAAATGTTAGTAAGTGCTTCAGTAATTATGAGATTTGAATATAAACAACTGGGGTTTATTAGAAAGAAACCACTGATTTTTAGATTTTATATATGGAATCAAAGTACATCTACACAATAGGTGTAATTTAAAACATCTTTTTCTTAATACTTACACAATGTGTGATATTTACAATTATGTTTACTCATGTTATATATTTTTTCAGCTGTTGACTATTTACAGTCTTATTACAATGTATATACAACGTTATATTGTAAATATTCAATAACTTTTTAAATTATTGTTTCATTTTAAAGAAGAATTGTCAAGTTGTTAAAAGTGAATTATGTTTTATATAAATATGAGTAGCTGGCATGCTTAATTTGTAAGATTACTCACTCAAGCGCTTTTCGGTCTTTGCTTCAGGCCATCTTCAGTCCATCTTCAGACCAGAAGATGGTCTGAAGCAACGACCGAAAGGCGCTTTTGGAGGAAATGGTGAACACCGACCAATCTGAGTGAGTAATCCTACAAATTAAGCATGCCAGCTACTCATATTTATATTATTGTTTTATATTCATGTATTTTATAATATATGGCAACCGAAGGTTAAGGCATTAGTGTATAACGATAATTAATAAACAAGTTCGCGACTTCCTTGTAAATTGATATAAAACTGCGATTCTTTCACTCTAAATACTTTGCTTATTTACTTTACCACTTTTACTTATTTGGCGTTTTTAACATGTGTGGTACAACCTACCACTAGCTTAGATGTATAGCATACTTGTAATGACAGCAATTAATGTAGTAGAAATATTTCAATTATATAACTTTACTCATTTTGTTTTAGCAACCCATTCTGCGCGCCGCTTTGGATCATATGGTAACACTTTCAAAATATGACCTTATTCAGATATAGTGTGGCATACAAAAGCAGTCATCATTAACAGTTCCTAAAACACGCGCGCGAATGAGAACTTTTGTATAATGTAATTTAACTATACGTATTAATACAGGATAATTATATCCTGTATAATATATAAAATACGAATACTTACTGTAAAACACAGAATTGAAAATTTTATATGTAAGAATATTTCAGTCTGTGTGAAAACATTTCTGGTTCCGAAGTTTAAGATGACTTAAAAACTGACTTTGGAAGCAACATGGGAATACATTTAAAACATTCAGCAAGAAACACTTGCGTATTTCGGCGAGGGATAAATATCTATTGCCATATTGTGAAATGTTCAGCGAACGTGACTAGGAGTAGTAGTAGAGGTACCGCACAATGAGAGAATATCCAGCGTCATGTGATATAGCAGAAAAACCAATAAAAATAATTTAAGGTGACATCGTGACATATCGACGATTTCAAAAGGAGGCGAATATAGCCAATAGGGATAAAGAACGTTGAACTTAGACTCGGAATCGACATACTATATAAGACGTAAGCTTTGAAAGATTGTAAGGGCAGTTATTCAATAGTCGTGAGGATGTTACTGATCAGTCTCCGAGAAGTTGTCAGTATTCAAGCAGTGTTCACGCAAAATGAATAATTGTGCTCCGCAAAAGGTCCACGTGAGGTAGATTAATTTTGGCTTCAATTGAATTATATGACGCAGAAAGGAAATAGTGTTGTGTTTAAGTCCCGACGCGCCGCTGAAATAAAATAATCTAAAATGTAATTTCAAATTCCGCGAATATTTTGGCAAATTCACCAGGAACATCTTCAACATATGCATGTGACAATTGAAGCTGAAAAGGAAAGTACAACTGAAATATATTGGTGAAATTAGTGTTAGTTTCATTACCTGCTCCTTCCTCCTCGACCTAAATCTAAGTTGCAGCTTCACCATAAGCCAAGATCCTTGCCTTTCTCCTGAGGGAATTCTGGCCAGAGTGAAAACCACAAAAAGGAAATGACTCTACATAGACAGAAATGCGGACAAGAAGAGACGCTGCGCATGGGCTTGGAGCCTGAGACTTCAACCCGAGCCAGCCTGCAGCTATCGTCATCTGAAATCACAGGTAATCGCCGAAGTACACTGACCAGCATACACCATTGAAGATGTCCGCCTCTGTTGCGTTAGTGGTAGTGTTCAAGAGGTCGCTAGTTGAAACCTCGGTCACGGTGAGGTATACGGATAAGACTATTTGGGAGGTTTTCCCTTATCCTGAAAGATGAATGTCGGGTAATTCTGAGCTCTATATATCCTGAGCTCATTTCAGCATTATTTCGTCCATTTCATTCATCGTCCAATATGACAGCATTGGAGAGCATACATTAAAAGATAAAAGCAAACAAGTAGACAAAACACGGATGAGCTTCAAAAAGGCCTGCCCGGTCAGGTGATGTATAACGTGGGAAATGCGTATGCGCAGGGAATTGCGAAGCCACGGCAAATGAACCTGCGCCTTTTTGTACGCGTTTACTTTTCTAATTGGGCACTCTAGACGGAAACACAGTGTCTCCAAGAAGACACTTTAGTAATCTTTGTAGGCATTTGAATGTTATATAAATTGTTGTGTTAGTTATTTATTATTATAAAAGTATGAATTGTAGTTAAAATTAATATGTTCATTTATACTGTACCTATAATCGTAAATTTAAATTATTGCAACTCATCTGTATTGCGTGGTAAAATTTGTTTATGGGACTCGTCCAAATTGTTTTTTTTTGTCTTTTTTTTGTTTTTTTTTTGTTTTTTATTTCGTTTTCCCTTTTTTTCTTTTTATTCTATATTATTTTTTTATTTTTTTTATTTATTTATTTATTTTATTTTTTTCATGCTTTTTTTTAGTTTTTTTTGTTTATTTATTTAAGACGGGAATGGGTACCGGGTAAGAAATTTTTTTTTCCCTTGTTTTATTGGCTTGTACTGTGAGACAAATGAAGGGTTCTATTTGCTTAGATGGTTCTTAGATCTGCATTTGTTCCAAATGATAAATGTATGGCTCCAGAGAACGTAAGGTTTTCTTCCGTATAGAGGTCCATCTCTGCTCTTTCAAAAATATACGTAGGTGCTTTCCCAACACAGTGGCTCCTCGCCTTACTTTTATCAGCCAATGTAGTGCACCAGCAACCAACCACACAGCAAAATTGTGAAATTTCTTGTCCTTGAAACGAAACTCCAGTTGTAGCAGCTGTGGTACCGAACGTAAGTATTCTTCTGGACGAAGTTTATGTAATGTGTCTTGGATGGAGGTCCAAATCAAGTCAGCCCACTGACAGTTGTGCAAGCGATGTTCAAGTGTATCATCTTCCACACATACGCCACAGATCTTCGAATTCACTCTCCCGAGACGCCACATCCTTTCTGCAGTTGGAACCGTTTCATTAACCACTTCATAAACCGTTTCTCTCCATATCGACGGAAGGTTACAGTTGGTTGCATTGGCCCAAACGCATTTCCAGTCACGACTGTATTTTGTTTCTACATTAGGTCGTTGAATACCTGGCTTCGTCAAGTGACGATAGAGGTTCTTGGTAGTCAGAAAATTCTCCAGTCGCTCCCCAGAATTTTCAAGAGCAAGAAGCTTGGCAACCAAACGATTAAATTCCCGTGTCGGTCTCTCCACGGTATGTAACTGGTCATACCAAAACTTCTTGTCAATCGGAGACTCACTGCTAAGTAACGAGGACAATCCTCTCTTTCCCAACAGCGCCATACACTTGTTGTCAACATCCACTAGACCACAACCACCTTTCTTTAGAGGAAGACGCAATTGCGGGCGAGCAACTCGATATGCTTTCCCCGTCCACAGGAAGTATCCGAGCAGAGTCTCAAAACGTTGGGCGAACTGCTTAGGGTGCCGCAAAATCTGCGCTACATACCACAGTTTACTCAAGGCATAAGTATGAATGTACCAGACGCGTTGCAACAACGTTAGATTTCGAGAGCGATCTTCATGTAAGTTAAAACGTAGCGCGTTGAGCCTCTGGTTCCAATTAAGAGAAATCATTTCTGATATGTTAGAGGTAAATATAACCCCTAGTATAGTGGTCTGTGGAACAACTTTCATATGCAGCAAAGTTGGTGGATGTTCCCAGGTACCTAGTGGAAGGATTTCTGATTTGTGGGCGTTGAGCTGAGCTCCCGAAAGTTGACTGTAAGTCACAATCGCCGTGGCTATCTCCTCCATATCCTGGTGATCTTTGGCCAAAACCGTCACGTCATCCGCGTAAGCCATTACTTTAAGGCGTTCCCCAGCTATATTTAAGCCTTGCAGTCTATCTTGTAGCATCTGGAGTAATGGATTGAGTGTCAAGGCAAACAGTCCCATAGATAAGGGACACTCCTGCCTGACTGATTGTCGTATTGGAATAGGTGTCGACAAAAAGCCGTTACAAAGTATTCTTGACGACGCTTGGCGATAAAGCCCTTGTATCGCCGCTACCATTTGTTGAGGTACCCCAGCTGCGCGCAAACACCGCCAGATATACCAGTGCTGAACTCCATCAAAAGCTCTATGAAAATCCAGATTAACTAATGCCAAGGAGCTATGGTGCTGCTCAAGATGGACGACCACATCTCTTAATTCCGTAAGGGCACCAATAATGTACTTGCGTTGAAGAGCTGTTTGATTAACATGGAGCATCTCCTCAAATGCTGGTTATAGTCTGCTGGCCAAAAGCTTCGCAAAGATTTTGTAATCTGAATTAAGCAGTGTTATTGGGCGAAAGTCCATCGCTGCCTGAGGGCAGTGTTTCCGCGGGAGTAAAATTATAATTCCATCCGCGAAATGTTCTGGAAACCAGCCTCCATCCCATAATTCCTGTAACACTGCAACAAACTCATTCTTAATTATCGGCCAGAATGCAAGATAAAATTCATAAGAAAGACCATCCGGGCCAGGCGCCGTATTGCGTTTCAAATGTTGCACCACTTGATGTACTTCTCGTTCCGTAATGGGACCTTGTAGATTCTCCTCCGTGGACTGACTAATGCGAGCCACGGGGCTACTCAGGGCCGCCGCGCTAACCATGGGTTCCGCTTGAGCCTCGCCAAATAGGCGCTGGTATTGCTCCTGAAGATAAGGCAATAGCTGGCGTGTCCCGTGTAACACCACACCAGTAGCAGCGTCAGTGAGTGATGAAATGTACTTGGCCTGTCCATGAGAGCGTGCCTTGGCCAATGAATAAAAGGAGGCTTGTTCATCGGAGAGAGCGTGCGACAAGGGGGACCGAATGGCGCAACCCTGCAGCATTTCATCTTGTTTGCTTTTAATTATTTCCTTTATTCTCCTGATAGCCGGAGCGACCTCGGCACCTCGATTCTGCTGCTCATGTAGATTCCAAAGCACCTCATTGTAAAATTGCATCACCTCTCTTCTTTCACGGGCCTTCTCAAAACTAATTGTTTTGAAGAATGCTTTGATGGCCGGTTTTGCCGTAACGGCCCACCATTCTGATTTACAGTAGGCACGGTGATACGAGGGTTTTAAAGCTGCCCATCTTGTAGCAAAATGCAATCGACAGTCCTCATCCTGAAATAGGGTTGAATTGATTTTCCAGTAACTCCTTCCAGTATCTAGACTAGGAGCCGTGAGTTTTAGGGCACACGTCACGGCGTGGTGGTCACTAAAAGCAACGGGATGAACATCAATACGCTGGAAATGGGGAACCAAGGTGTCAGATAAATAAAAACGATCCAGTCGGGATGCAGAGGCGCCTCGGAAAAAGGTAAATTGCACCGTATTACCATGCTGCAGCTCTCAGGCATCACGTAGATGTAATTGCGTCACTAACTGCAGAAGCATTGGGCTGAGATTAGCAGCGCCTTTCTGATCCTTAGCCTGAAGCGTACAGTTGAAATCCCCTGCAATAATACACTCCTTACCGGAAAGTAGATGGGCTGTCAACGCCTGTTGAAAGAACTGCTCACGTTCCTGTCGTCGATTGGAACCGGAAGGAGCATAAACGTTAATCAGAGCAATGTTATCCAGCACAGCCGATACGACGCTCCCCGATGGATGTAATTGAAAGTCAGAACACTGGATACCACGGCGATAGATTAGGGCAGTGCCTCTGCCTTCTGGACCCAAGTTAACCACATGATTATAATTATACAGGGCTGACAAATTATGCGTATTAACCTCCTGCAAGAAACACACGTCCACGTCATGCGTCGTGAGGAACTGATGTAACAATTTTTGATTTCGTAGATTTCTAATGCCGTTAACATTGACAGTAGCCAATATTTGAATACGAGGTAGCGTAGTCATGAGACTCCAGAAATACAAGGCAGGGAGAAACCAGTGCAGGGGTATGATAATGGTTCGGACAACTATTGAGAAATTGAAACTTTAGCTAGTGCGTCCGGTGGTTTGAGACGAGGGTCTCTGGAAGCGAGCACTACTCGAGGTTGTCCAGGACTACCAGTTGCGTCTACTGTCACAGACACTGATTGCAATGCATCTCCCGGAACCTTCCCTGACACCACCTCCATTGCAGATTTATCACCGTCTTCTAGAGTCGACTCATCAGCGCTCGACATAGACGGTGCGTCCTGCGTGACTGAAGCACTCCATTCTCCAGCAGACTGGGCGGTTTTCGACTTATTGGCTTTCTTTCGTGAATTGGTCCCCGAAGATATATGGGTAGGCTGGGGGGCGGTCGCAGCACCAATTTTACGCTTCTCCGTCACAAGAACTCCCGCCTCCATACAATCGGGCGACGTCACCTCCTCACGGCAGTCCTCGGACCCCGTTGGTTTCGGATCCATTTGTGGTTGACTGTCTACTATGACGGCGGACACAGGGGACATCTGTGTTGCTTGTGGCAGCTCCTGCGACTGGATTACACTCTCTTGTACTGCAATTTCTTTTTGTGTTTCCTGGGGCTCCCTGCACAGAAGTGATGGTACAGGTAAGACCGTCTTTCTATTGGGACAGTTCTCTTTGACGTGAGTGGGTTCCCCACATACATAGCAGGTTTTCACCTGACCAGCATAGCTCACTGTAACACGATAGCCCACAACCATAATGGTGTTAGGAATCGTAGTTTTCAGAGCCATTTTCACAGCACGAACACCAGTATTCACAGGTATTTTATACGCATTGCCCCATTGCTCTCTCCGAACTTCATACACTTTGCCATACTGTTCCAATTTTTGTCGTATTACCTCGTTCGGTATCTCCGGCGGTAGATCAAACACACGCACCGTGGTGGTATTGCCTGTGGCCCTTTCGACTGTAACTGTTGTACGCTCCCCGTTCGCATACGTAAACACCGCGGTACCAGCAAACTTCTCTAACAGCCTTTCCAGTAGAACCAGCGAAATGAGCTTTATATAAATTGCTCGATCCCGCGCAATTAACTGCAGCGTATCCACCTGGTCAGCAGTAAGCTTCAAGGTATCTGCAACAAATTCATGAACTTCTAATGCCGTTGGCCTCGTCGCAGTGATCTCAAATTTCACTCGCAGTGTATTTATTCTGCCGTAGATTTACATGCTAACAGTAGCACTATTACCGTATGAACACAAAAACAAAATCCGGCCTCAGGCTTCAGGCACGCTGAGGCACTAAGGAAAGAATAATAAGAAATAAAATAACTGAGAGTCGTTGAGAACAAAAGCCGTAATTCGACCGCTGAACCTCACACCGCACAACAGGCAAAACAGCGTCACCGTATCGCGTGGTAGGCACGACCTTCACTGCCCGGCAGCTCACGGCCGACTGTTAATTGTTAAGATATCGAGTCGTAAAGAAACAGGAGAAATTAAAGTCTGTCTCCAGGTAGAGGTGTACGAATGTGCATGAAATACACGTTCATACGCTGAACTTTACTGGTCCACCGCGCATACGCAATAACTATTTTGCCACGCGCCAACAGGCCGTTTAAAAGCTTAGTAAAATAATTTGTTTCTTCATTAAAGGTCCTCCAATGTGGGTCAAATGGGACGATGAATGAAATGGGTGAAATGATACTCAAATAAGCCCAGAGCCCATAGAGTTTAGAGTTGCCAACATTCATCTTTCAGGAAAGGAAGAACTCTTGGGGGGGGGGGGTTATGCAGATAACTCACCTTGACAGATTAATTCTTGGAACCCCTTGAATGTGAGGTAGAGAAGCCACCGTCACAACACAGAGACGAGCACATACAGTGAAGGCAGGATTTCTTGAAGTGCTTTGATTAAACACGTACGTGTAACGTTTCCAGAAACTGTTAATTATTATAACTGGTTATGCGGATTTTGAATCAAGCAGTAGATCTGAGGAACATCATATTTTGAAATTCTTTCCATACGATCCAAAACGCGGCGAGGCATGGATAGTCAGAATGAAAAGAGCAAACATCTCATATGATTAAAATATTTTACCTTGTTAGTTAATATCTGTCATCATAAGTAAGATATACACATCCTAAGTAAGAGCTCATACTGTAAGTACATATATTGCAGCATATAATTCAAAAAGTAAGGAAAACATGGGAGAAATTGAAATTGAAATATCATTATCTTAATTGCAAGGTACTGGTGGTTATGTTCATCGCTTATCATTATATTGCTATGCATTAACCTTCAGTTATAGTATTTTATTAGATATAAAATAATTGTTTACAAAGTTATGTTGAGCGTATAACTAAATATTAACAGACATGGTGTTAAGAGTGTTGTTAGCTTCAGTTCGTGTAATCAGCTCTTAACGAATTTGCAAATACCCATATATAATTTCTATTTAGATTTATTACATTTTGGCAGAAAATTTGTATTTGTTACATTTTTCAACAGAGAATATAAGAATTAAAATTTCTAATATGAGATTCAGAATTCATAACATTACCATAAAATATGAAAGTATGAAACTCCCATACCCATTAATGAACTGTGATATAAAATAACATTTTACAAACTTTTACAGTAAATATAGAGGAATGCTTTAATACGAACGTCACCAACACAAGGTAATGCTAGCTGCACATGTCGACTTTACATGGCTCGGATACTGTCTGCCCACCACAAGAAAGGCAAGCGGGGCATTAAGAGGGAGAGGGGTATGAACTGTTTATCTACTGTGGTATTAGATGCGTTTACTACGAAATGAGTACAGAAGATTGCATATGAAAACACCTAATGCTCGTTTCAGTAACTGCAGTGAAAGCTATTATGCATGGGTGAGTTGTGTGACAACACTGTGTATTTTACATGAATCTGCAACCATATCATATCCGGAAGGCAAGCATAAACACAGCAAAAGTGATTATGTTACTCATTATTCTGCCTTGCCTTCTTCTGCTGGACTGCCAATATATTTCTCTCTCTCACTCTCACTCACTCACTCTTGCGAGTCTTCCTGGCGGCAGACGTAAGTGAAAGCAAACTGAATTTCCCAAACTTTTATAAAAATGCAGTTGCTAAAATCGCAATTGCAAAAGGGATATTCGCATATTATGCACGTTTTAAATGATATGATTATAATTACAGTTTATGAATTACCTATTTTTCTAATCCAAACGGATCTGCCAGTAGCTCATCCGTATAGCTGTGAATATACATTATCATTGTCTGCATCGTCCAAGTATTGCAAATTTATAATGATAGACTCCAAAATCTCGTCACGTGCTATTTATTGCAAGAAGTTGGCTTCTTGTAGTTTACTTGCATCTCTCGCGCAATTTTTGCACTCTTGTGTTACCTTGTCAATTTCTTCGTGAATAAGTCGTTCAACGTCAGTCAGTTTAAAGTTCTGTTTCTGTTTGCAACATAATTTGAGTCCACATTAACTATGGACTGGTAGTGGAAAGGGAGAAGGCGTTTTATCTCGTGTCTCATGTCAATTGCACGTTTATCCAACTGACACACTTTCCCTAGTTTTTAAACGGAAGAACAGCTGAATAATACTGCCTTGAACTCTCTACAGTAAATGGAGATTACAAACCATTCATAAACAAACCTATAATGTGACAGGTCACGTTCTGCCATGCAGCCTTCTTACCAGCAGAAAGTGTACTGTTTATTCTCTCTCTCTCTCTCTCTCTCTCTCTCTCTCTCTCTCGAATTTGGCACATTATTATTTTATAAGTAATTATTTTATCATGTTTATCAAACATTTATATTTCTGTTCTGCGTAATTACACACACACACACACACACACACACACACACACACACACACACACACACACACACACACACACACACACACACACACATATATATATACGCATACATGTCAACCAATAATGATGTTCATTACAGTACTTACGTGACGATTGCATTGTTATAATATATTGGTATTTCGTTTACTTTTAAGTTTTAGAACTATTTGAGCTAAAAAATATGGGGGTTTTATGGTTATGTTAGACACACGACTCTCTAGCTTCCTCGTGGATTACATTTGAAAATTTCAATTTTTGTATTAGCGCAAATAGTACTTATTTGAGATGGATTCATTTGGCACTTTCCACTTACAGGAAATGCAATATGACAACACTACACCACTCCGATTGGTTGCTCACCTAGTGGCGTTCAAGGGCAAACATCATCCTATCTTAAATAGATAATAGAGATCCATTTTTCTGTTGCAGCTTCCTCTGCTAGTTTTAGGTTCCTGTAAAGCGCATCCGGGGGAAAAAACGACCTTGTATGTGAGAACTGGAGAGAACGCATCCTTACTTTCTAATCAAACACATTCACTTCGTGTTGTAATCAAGTTTCTCTGTTTCTCTTCACTACTGTGCAAATTCGACGCCTTCTCTGGAAACTTGTCTTTCCAGTCACGTGTGCTCGTTTCTTGGAAGATCAATTTGAGCTAGAGAAGGCATTTTTCTTCTACAGTCAGTGATTTCTCAAAAAATTCAAAGAGATGAATGATAGGTTTTCCACATTTATCAATTTCTCTCTCATTTTGTTGGGTATCTGTAGGGAAGCTTTAGGTCACTTAAAGCTAACATTAAAAATAAATAAATATTTAATTTTTTAAATACGCTATAAACTGCCAATGTCATATCAGTGCTGCCGGAGTATCGGAATTTTATCCCGTAGGAACTTTTACACATTCCGGTAAACCTACTGGTGAAAGCTGTTGCTATACAAGCAACACAATTAAAAACCATCGGTCTGGTTTGAATTCGAAACCGCGACCTTAGATTCCCAAAATCTAAGCAACTGAGGGAAGATCCACTTAGAAAATTTTTCTCATTTCAATAAATACTAGCAATTGTGTAGGTATTTGTACCTCCTGTTAAGGGTATCACAGGAATTTTATCAAATGTCTGTTTAAATTAAAGAGACGCTAAAGGCATTTTATACATACGAAAGAAGAAAATATAATGAATATTTTATGCCGTTTGAAAATAATAGCATTGTAAGAAATTCTTTCAATGTCGAAGTGTGCATTTAACTTTTAATATTATGAAATAAGGTAAGGATAACGGACGGAGACCTCAGCACTTAGTAGCTACATCCCCACCAGGGAGCATCCTGGGAAGGAAGGTTGAGGCGAGAGGTGATAGATCTAGGAACTCCGACAGAATAAAAGGCGGAATCTCTGACAGCTCCAGATTGTAGCTCCCCGCAGTGTCCAGTGAACCGAAACTCTACTCCTCCAGAGGCAGGCTTATTGCTCTGGGAGACTCGGAAGACGAAAATCACACCGCCGTGAGTCAGAAGTTTACAAAGAGGACTTTTTCCCTATCATGCAGTGCCTGAAACACCTGTCGTTGCTGGACAACCCTGAAAGAGCAAGCGGGGGTGAAGTGAAATGGTAAGTTGGTAAAATGGAGAGAGAGGAAATTCGGGAGATGTAATGAACCTTACCTGCGTCAACCTAGCAACCCAGGAGAAACCACGCAAAAGCCCATGGTTTACGAAGGTCGGCTATGAGGATCAAACCCACGATCTCCCGAATGTGAGCTGCAGACGTTACAGTCTGAGATATCCCGCTTGGTTATTAAAAGTATATGTCACTTATCACTTACAACATACTTAAAATGTTGGGTTAGTGGTTTGAGAAGTACACAGCATGTGTCCAAATTTTACCGCTAAATTAAGAGCACAAAGAGGTAAAGGAATGGAGTAACTTTCGGTAAGAAATCTAGTGATCAGCAATCAGGGGAAGACTTTGAATGTAAAGGTATGTTTGCATATTTGTAAACACAACAATATCTGGCCGCGCAGTGGCCGAGTGTTTATACCACTCAACTCTCACCAAAGCTGCCCGGGTTCCTGTCCAGGCGACCGCATGTGAGATTTGTGGTGCACAAAGCTGCGTAGGGGCGGGTTTCCTCCAGGTGCTCCGATTTCTCCCAATAATTTCATTCCAACGATGCTTCATCTTAATTTCATGTATCATCAGAGTCACCTCCTGATATGCCTTATGTAGTAAAAGCGGGCGGTAAACACTAAAAATGACGTCATGCTATTAAGCCATACATGTTTTATTAAACACAGGTTAAAATTATTCTGCTGGGCCCACAAAACAGTTTAAAATGACGACTGCTACATCAATACAGGCTGTTAGTGAACTACACCGAAATATTTTCGGAGCAAGTAGAGATATCCTAAACCAGTAATTTGAGATCGGAGACTAATGTCATGTTGGTTCAAATGTGGAAGTTATGGCTATAAGTTTCTAAAGTGCCAGTACGCTTCTGCTAATAATAATAATAATATCATCTGAATGCACAACAGATGAAAATGAAGAAAGAGCTCCCAGCTCTCTCTCTCTCTCTCTCTCTCTCTCTCTCTCTCTCTCTCTCTCTCTCTCTCTCTCTCTCTGGCTCGACATTAGCTTTCAAATGAATGGCAACTGAGTTCGAATCTTCGTTGCCATTTTTACTTTTGTTTGTTTGGTTGGAGTTGGGATACAGCAAGACAGATTCTAGCTACTAGTGTTCCTGTATCATCTACTGGTGTCTCGCTCACCACAGATTTAAATATAAACCGAAAACAAATAATTGAAGGGCCAGCCCATTCAATTTACACATAGAACAGGTGAGAGCTAAGGTCTGAGATTTTCAGGGGAAGCAAGATCTCTGGTTCGGGGATTGGTACTATAGTTGCAGAGCGCCACTGCTTAGGAAAAGTTCTTGAATTCCATATATAATTAAGGATTTCGTGAAGCCTATCTTCCGGTAAGGATTTTAACATCATACAAGGAGTATTATCCGGCCCTGGGCTGGAGCTTTTACTTTTTTTCAAGTACTTCCATAAATGCTGTGAATGTAATGTTATCATTATAGTTTTCTTGGCTATTTCCTTCAGGTTATTAGCAGTGGTTCGCCTTACTTTCTCAAGCTTCGTTTCTAAAGGCCTCTGCAAAGGTATTTGAAAGAATGTTTGCTACGGTTTGGGGGTGAGTACTTGTAGTGTTTGTTGCATAGTTGCTAAAAAAACTGTGTTATGCGTTCCATTGTAAGATCCCCAGATTTTGCGAATTTTTTGCCATACCACTCGGGACGGGATTTTTCTGTTTACAGTGGACACGAATGTCAGCCAGGATTCTTTTTTGCTGTGCTTTTAATACTTGACGTGCCTCAGCTCCTGTCTTTTGGAACTAGATTTTGTGTTCAGGGACAGGTTGCCTTTTGTATAGCAAATAGACTTTATTTTTTGTTGCTATGGCTGTTTTACATTCTTGATTCCACAAACTTACAGCCTTTCAGGAAACAGGGCATATACTAGGGATACTGACTTCGGCGGAATTAAAACTCACTCCTGCTATTGAATTTAATAGTCTGTTATTATCTGATTGAAATTCGTGGGTGCTGTTAGACAGGATAAATTGGCAGATACATGTGCTCTGAACTTGTTTCAGTTTGCGCATTTTAAATTCCAATGTGGTTGAGGGTTAAAAATCAGAGGAATGTTAGTTACATCAGTTAATAAAATTGGGAAATAGTAACTGCCATGTAATTGTTTAGCGACTGTCCATACCAATTTATCTTGGATATCAGGATTGATTAAAGTTAAGTCAATTGCACTGGATGTACCGTTAGCTGTACTAAAGTATGTTTGAGAGGGATCGTTAAGCATATTGAGATTTTCGTTGTATAAGAGATGTTCCATAATTTTCCGTTTAGCGTTGGCATGCTTACAGCCCCATATAGTATTGTGGCTATTAAGATCACCCAGTATAATAAATGGTTAAGGAAGTTGTGTTAACTCTTGCAGTGTATGCAAATCAAGTGGATTTTTATTTGGCAGATATATGTTGCAAATAGATATAGGGGTAAGAAAGTATACTCCAGTTGTAATTGCTTCAAGTTCAGTTGTAAGTGATATTGCCTGATGTTTAACATGTCTTTAACATAGGTTACAACGCCGCCACTAGCATGAAGACATCCTTGCGATTTTTATGATATTGAGTATAATATCGTAAGGATGCAACATGGTATACTTTGAAACTATTTTCTTGAAAGCACATAACTGTAGGGTTGAATTTACTAATTGAAAGTTTAAGAAATTCGAAATAACTATAGAAACCATTAATATTCCATTGTAGGATGTTATTAATAAATTAATTTTTTATGGAATTTGGTGCAATATCTTTGGTGATTAGTCTCCGGGATACTTCGATTTTTTTTGCTCAGAATTATTTTTTAGTTGATTAAAGTATTCCAACAGCTTTTTTTGAATTTTTCTACTCCGGTTTTTATACTACGTTCTGTATAGTAGGGATAGAGTTTGTGCATTGTGTTCTCTAGGAATTCTAGTTCTGAAGTGCATTGCAAAGCTAAGAGAGTAATGTTTTTTACTCCAACACTATTTTACATAAAGCTTTGGAACTGACTAAAGTTTAGTGCATAATTGTGGGTATCTGACTTGATAATGCTTTTGATCGCACTGAGAGATTCAGCTATTGACAAACTAGTTTCTTTTGTTTTCTTAGCTCTTTTCGCCTTAGTATTTGGGGTGTGGAGCACTTCTTTTACAGAAGCATTATCTCCTTGCGAAGACTTAACCTTGTGTCAGTAGTGGTGTTTGATATTGGTCGCTTAGATCTTGTTTGTGTTTTCATTAACATAGGTTCTGGAGAATTGTTGCATTCGTTTTGAAATGGCGGAATGGGCTCAGAGTTAGGAGTAAGGTTAGGTGATTCATGCTGTTCAGTGTCTCTTCCTTCAGGAGGGGAAAGGAGGCTGTCCTGGAGGTTGTTTGTAGCGATAGCTATTTCTGGAAACTATCTTTGCTTAAGACTTTAGGATTAGTTTCATGTATACCGGAAGCATCACGGTATTGTTTTGCAAGATGACCTTCCTGCTTACAGATGAAGCAGGTAGGGGTATCTGCTATAAGATATATCCAATATTTAGTGCCTTCATAAAGGAGCTGTATGCTCGGAGATAATTTCTCTACATCATTGGTTGAAGAATAAAACTGGCATCTGAAACTAAGGATATGGGAAAGCCCTGGCTCAGAGATGCCAGCTCTTATAGTGGTAATTTTTGATATTAGTTTAATTCCATATGCATCTAGGTGAGTATTTATGAGTGTGTATGGTGTAATTGGACAAACATTTGAAAGAACGATTCTTTTATTTGGAGTAATCAGAGGACGGAGTTGAAGAGTAACTTTAATTATGTTTATTTTAGGGTGTTTGGTAACCAGTGATTCTGCTACTTTAGATGAAGTTAAGTATACGCATATCCTGGAGTTGCAGATCCGTGAGATAAATTTCATGTTACTTGGTTCAGTTAACTTACTCACAGCCAGAGTGTAGTCTCTGATGGTTAGTCCATCTTGGGAGTCAATGATGTTATTTCCATCTGTACAGAAGAGAAAAAAATGCAAAATACTTAATTTGTAAATTTCATCTAATCCAACTATTTTTACAGAATGGTCTACACTTGCTTCGCTATATATATAAAATTCCCACCACGATAGATGACATATGGACTTACACAGAAGACCAGCAATCTAAGAAACACATCGAAAAGTAATTTTTCCAACTTATGAAAGAGTTAGTTTTGCTTTGAAGTTCCAACTCAATTATTCTTAACAGAAACCCTTATACCCTGGTTTTAGTAAGAAGTGCTGTGCTACCGATTTCACTATGTTTATTGAATATATATTTTGCCATTGTAATCCTCATCATGCTTCTAAATTAGAATTATTGTAAATATTGGTATTTATATCTGTATCTTTGTTTACCTATTTGTCTCTTTCTTTTTAGCTCGTAATTGTTCAATTAATCTTATGCAGCTTTATCGGCTTGTACTGTTTAACGTATATTTTTGTACGTAACTGGATGTCTAATATGCCTCACGGCAAAATAGGCTTAATTTCCTTACAAGCATAAATACTTTATTATTATTATTATTATTATTATTATTATTATTATTATTATTATTATTATTATTATTATTATTATTATTATTATTATTATTATTATTATTATTATTATTATTATTATTATTATTATTATTATTATTATTATTATTATTATTATTATTATTATTATTATTATTATTATTATTATTATTATTATTATTATTATTATTATTATTATTATTATTATTATTATTATTATTATTATTATTATTATTATTATTATTATTATTATTATTATTATTATTATTATTATTATTATTATTATTATTATTATTATTATTATTATTATTATTATTATTATTATTATTATTATTATTATTATTATTATTGTTATTGTTATTGTTATTGTTATTGTTATTGTTATTATTATTATTATTATTATTATTATTATTATTATTATTATTATTATTATTATTATTATTATTATTATTATTATTATTATTATTATTATTATTATTATTATTATTATTATTATTGTTATTGTTATTGTTATTGTTATTGTTATTATTATTATTATTATTATTATTATTATTATTATTATTATTATTATTATTATTATTATTATTATTATTATTATTATTATTATTATTATTATTATTATTATTATTATTATTATTATTATTATTATTATTATTATTATTATTATTATTATTATTATTATTATTATTATTATTATTATTATTATTATTATTATTATTATTATTATTATTATTATTATTATTATTATTATTATTATTATTATTATTATTATTATTATTATTATTATTATTATTATTATTATTATTATTATTATTATTATTATTATTATTATTATTATTATTATTATTATTATTATTATTATTATTATTATTATTATTATTATTATTATTATTATTATTATTATTATTATTATTATTATTATTATTATTATTATTATTATTATTATTATTATTATTATTTTTATTATTATTATTATTATTATTATTATTATTATTATTATTATTATTATTATTATTATTATTATTATTATTATTATTATTATTATTATTATTATTATTATTATTATTATTTTTATTATTATTATTATTATTATTATTATTATTATTATTATTATTATTATTATTATTATTATTATTATTATTATTATTATTATTATTATTATTATTATTATTATTATTATTATTATTATTATTATTATTATTATTATTATTATTATTATTATTATTATTATTATTATTATTATTATTATTATTATTATTATTATTACTACTACCGCACCGTGGCTCAGTGGCTAGACCGCTTGGTTCTCCCCAAGGCGGCCCGGGTTCGATCCCAGGCGACCGCAAAGTAAGATTTGTGGTGGACAACACGGCACTGGGGCGGGTTTTCTCCGGTGCTCCATCTTCATCTCATGTATCATCAGTGTCACCGCCTGCGGTGCCGTATATAGTAAAAGCGGGCGTTAAACACTAAACATTACTACTGCTGCTACTACCACTTGTTATAATAATAATAATAATAATAATAATAATAATAATAATAATAATAATAATAATAATAATAATAATAATAATAATAATAATAATAATAATAATAATAATAATAATAATAATAATAATAATAATAATAATAATAATAATAATAATAATAATAGTAATAATAGTAGTAATAATAATAATAATAATAATAATAATAATAATAATAATAATAATAATAATAATAATAATAATAATAATAATAATAATAATAATAATAATAATAATAATAATAATAATAATAATAATAATAATAATAATAATAATAATAATAATAATAATAATAATAACATTTGTATCTTTCTTAAAAACATATACAGTTCATTTCAATTTCAACGAATACTAGATAAATACAATTATCAGATTTTCTCCATTTTGAGGATGATTATACGTATTTTGAACATCTAGATTATTCTGTGAATCCATTGAACACAAAGAACATTCAGCTTCACTCTTGCAGTATTTAAATCTTTCCTCATTTCCTGTGTAATTATAGTGCTTTGAAAGTATTTCAGAAATGAGGATGAGATCGTAAGTAATACCCCATAATTTCTTTCCTTAATTCCAATTGGATGAGTATTTTATTACGTTTTACTCATATTTAAACTTCTCACGTTCTGTCATGTGCCGCTCTGCCTGTAACAATATCGAAATACAGGAGTAAGACGTTCAGATGCAGAGGAGAAGTTTGTGCAGCAGCACTGGAGAGAAATTACACCCATATTTTCAGATTAGTTCTGAAAAAAAAATATTCCCAATCGCTATTTCTAATAATATAGTTACGAAGAGTAGATACTTGTGCGTTGTTCTCTGATTCTTCTTTCTCATTTGTTCTATTGATCTATTTACTTTAAACTCAAAGTAACTCTAATATGTGTAACTCGATGATATGTCACGAAAGAAATTAGGCTCAAATATGATCATTGTGAAATTCAAAACTGCTTTGAGTTTTACATTTCTTTTTTAATGTAGTGTTCTCCGCAATAACGTGCCCGAACAACTAAATGTAATCCACTCCCAGAGCTTTCGGCATTTGAAAAGAATGTGTATTGAGACTGGTATTTAGATATTAAAGATGGTACCAGAATCTATTTTGTTCTTTAAATAAATGAATTAATTAATGAATTGATTAATAAATAAGTAATTAAATATACATATATATATAACCGGGTATTTTCGTTAGCTTAGGTCATCGTCGTTTTCCCTCTGAACAATAGCTCGTGCAAAGCAATATCCATTGTGTGCCGCTTCTCTGCTTCATTGGATTGACCGTTTTGAGTAGGTTTCCATCCTGGAGTTTTCGCTTTGTACTTGGGCCAATATAAAGAGTTGGCAAAGGATCAACATGAGGAGTAGACAGTTGACAATCATAGTTGAGGTTAGAAGAATTCAGTAGAGTTCGGTGGAAGATAACTGTCAGGTGCATTTCAGTTGCGAGTTGCGACTTAGCAGTTCATTTGTTCAGTTGTGTTTTGTTCTGACTGTATGTAAAACCTACTTGAAGTGTAACGTTTGTTACTCTAAGCACCTAAGTGATAAAGTGATAAATGAAGTGTGTTTAGCTGCAACTGGTGTTTTCCAGAATATTCTGTTGAACTGGACATCATTGCTTAAAAATAATGATGTTTCTGCCTTACGTTTCAATAATTATTGGTGATACATGTACAAAGAGAGGTTTGCTACAGTATTTAATTCATTATATCACATGACGCATTACAAGGAAATAGTCCTGGAAAATTTAATTTTCTCAAAAATGTCTCCAATGTTTAAAACCACAGTGTAAAATGGTTGCATATCAACTAACATGTACATTTTCTTGCATTTTTCAGGAAAGGCCTATGGAGTTCTTTTCATTTGGAGAGAATTTTTTTAAATATGTAGATGTGTAATATTGTTCAACGAGTAAAGCACAAGAAATAGATGAAACCTTATTATACAAAGATATGCATTCCTATTATTGTTAAATGGTATCTGTCATCTGCGATATATCTGCTTTATGGGAATGAATTTTCCTATAATTTTGTGATTTTTAAAATGGTGCTGCCATTTAGCTGTCATCGTGGGAGTGTGGGAATTCAAATTATATCTAAACACTTGACTGTCACGGTTGTCTTTGTACCTAAAACCAAATGTGCAATGAAAGTTTTTATGCAAGCGCTTATCTCAGTTAAACTGAAACAATTTGAAGAATATATTTTCGAAATAACAGTCTAAGGATGTTTTATGAAAATGCTTCCCAATATAAAATGTGACTCCATAGGTGAACCGTAAGACTAATGGATTGGTATAAAATATTAATGAATGCTAAATTTCAGATCTGATAGATTCTTGTTGATCTTCTTACTCATTCAAATATTTCATCTTGATAAAACTTTGGTTCTCTACTAGGTTTATTTTTAATTATTCTATCACAATTAAAGCGTCAATTATAATTATTAATATATACATTAACCGATTTTATCATGAAATATGAAAATTTCTATTATTTAAACAGCAAGCGAGGGAGTTTCTGCCATTTGATTTCCAATGGAGGAGCCTACATTATTTTGAAATATAAAAACTCATTGTTTCTAAAATCTGTGAGGTAGTCATAGAGGGACACCTCGCGCACTGCGACCCACATAGACCTATTATAGCTACCGCTCCCAGGAGGGAAGAATGAAATGAAGGGACTACAGACCGCACGCAAACAGGCCACAGAGACGTGCGGAAGTCCCTTAATAGGCTGGAAGATCATTACCACTGTTAGAGTGGCCTACAGAATTCATTGAACGTCTCGTCGACCAAGTAGCCCTCTAATATTCATGGAGAGCACTCTATTATTTTAGCAGTCATTCACACCATTTGCCCGGTAACGCCACACGCCACAAGACCTAACAAGCACCCCCGAAAGATGAGATGGAATCAAAATGAAAGAGAAATGATTCAAAGGAAATCGTGGTGGTTCCTGATGATCTTACAAGCAGTATTTATTAGAACCATAAAACAGTCCTATGTCAATTTGTACGATGTTAAAATACTGGAAATTAAAATCTGGAAGAAGCACTGAAAACGACCTTTATCCATGCAGAATAGTCGGAAAAGCAGAAAGAGGATCATGTATGCAACGGGGAGAAGCATTCGTGTTCATGCATATGAATAGCAACACGCACTCATCTTTAAATATGTCACTTCTTCCGTTTATGCTCATGTCTGTTTGAACTTGCAAACACAACAACATATTTTTACCCAAATTGTTTGAGAGGTTGTAGTACCTACTTGATTTTTAATTTTAAATATTTGAAAATAGCATTAGATTTCAACATGACAAAGCTGTAGTTTTATTTTACTTTTGCCACTAAAAGGAGCTGAAGTAAACAAGAGATTCTAATTCTCACGCTTTCTCTTAATGTTAAGACAGCAATTACTCATTTCACTTTAAAATACTTAGGCAATGTTGCTGCTTACAAGGTTGGCCTGTCCTTGTGACCTAAGTGAATCTTTTACATGAAAAATAAAATGTTTTTGCAATCCGTTTTATGTTATTCGATAGAGAATTACGTACTCCTTATACTCTACAAAACAGTGCGTATAACTTTTGTATGTTTGCAGACTCTTTTATTCTTAAGCCAAAAGACTACTTTCGACACCTCATTTTGCGTTTATTCGAGGCAGCAAAGCTCCAAAAGCTGCTCGAGCAGCAGCATAATGTTTTCGTAAATGCTCTCACTTATCGAAAAAAATTCGTTCGATAGCAAAATGCAGGGAATTGGGAATTAGAAACAATTTTCATGAGCGAATCTATTAATGGATATTGCAGATACTGGAGCATCAATACAAGGAACCTAAGAAAACACACAGATGTTCGTGTATGTCTTACTCCGAAAAGTTAGATCAGTTCCAGTAAATATAAACTTTTAAGCTCTCCTAATTAAATCTTCTTAATAACCTTCTGGATATTTTCCATAAATGTCCATACAGCTCCGTCTAAGTTCCTGTTCCTGCACAAAATGCCCAAAACTCCGAGAAAATAAAGCTAACCAAAGGATCTAAATCGCAAGAGGAGAAAATTAAAAACTCAAAGGAACTTCGTTGACGATAAAAACATTGCATTGTCCGAAACGGACCGCTTCAAAATGAATAATTTATTAACTGTAGTAATACCACGTGGTATCGAGTTCATCAAACTTTACCCAGTCCAAACGTAATGAAGGGCAACCGAAATATTTGCACAGATAAAACTAAGTGATATCTGCTATGCCTGCTTCACGAATAGTATCAGTAATATTTTGGTTTATTCTACTTTATTATTCACTTTAATGTACTTGCATGTTTCTTTATCTAACACAGTTCTTCATTAAGCCTGCTATCCCTTTGCTTTAGATCATAATATACATGAGCGTTTTGTTAAAGCCTGTAGCGAAAAAAACGACCGAAGAAAGTGAGTGAACCCTTTAGAGCAGATAGATGAACAGAAATATTGGACAGTGCAGAAATTACAGTATCTTAAATAAACGGTCCATAAAGATATTCAAAAATTAACTGTAAAGTTTAAAGTTTAACTTGACTGAACACGCCGATTCCCATCACACTTTAATCTAGTGAATTATACTCTTATATTACCGATCATTTTGGCCGGTTTACAGTGGGTTTAATACGTTGTGTGTTATTTTGTAACAGTTATATGTAAGATGTCTTTGCCCGAAGAATTCTTTTCTTCTTTGTGTGATGTGTGAGCTTCTTCACAACTAAATAAGCTTCATCATGCACATACTCCAGAACGATGTTCCGGCGGTCCCAAAACTTGTTAATCTTCCGTTATATTTGTTGAGCCTCAATACAGAAGTAGAATATACATGTCATTCTCACTCATTAATGTGAATCCGGATTCACACACATATGGTTGACTATTTATAAGCTGGTATTATCTTACGCTTTTGGAACTTCTATAGCATTCATACATCAGCAAGGCTCGGTAACGCTGATATTATATTATCATTTTAATACACTTTGGAGAAAAATCTTCAAACTAATTGGCAAGTGTTTGTGCACTAGTAAATACACATGCCTTTATAAAATTACTTTCGTTTATTACTATGTAAAATCTCCCTTTTACATAAAGTTCGACGATTTTTACGGTTTTCCTCATAATATTCTACTTGTCGTCCTTGCATGGAAACCCAAACAGTCCATTGTCATGTGTTAAACAAGAATGACGTTAAAAGAATCCAGTATTTACTTACAAATAATGAGCCCTGGTTAAAAACTTGAAGAATAGAAATAGTACATAAGCGTAAAATATTTATAGTTTAGCTGACTTATGACACATTCAGTAGAA
>CM060950.1:264772340-264842340 GCA_030765055.1 Mantis religiosa | reverse complement strand
TATGCATTCATTGGTGCTTACCGGACGATCGAGAGGCGCGGCAGTTCCCCTCTCACTCTTTCGAGAGTAATTAGTGCCTAATCTGAGAGGTTTCTATTAACTAAGATAAAGCCATGGCAACGATTTAAGCATCGCGATAATACCCACTCAGCATCGTGAGGAAATTGAGGAGCTTAGGATAGGTAAGCGGCCCTGGCCATGAAAGTCAACTTTCTGGCTGGAGGTGCCGAGATCCTGACCACAGCTCCTCCCCGTATGGGTTAGATAATCGCCCAACTCTACCTTGCGTATGTAGGCGTGAGGCTGGCAGTTTGGTTGGCAGGTCTTTGTGATCGATGGCCTGTCGTGCCATGGGTTATTTGCTAAATAAAGAGTATGTCTTCTTGCTAAATAAAGAGTATGTCTTCTATTTCCTCAAAACACCCAGTGCAGGCCTCTTCATTTTGAAAGAAATTACATAACTGTGCATAACTGGTAAAGCATAAGAGACATAAGTTTACCGCATAAAATGTGCTATAAAGTACATTCTGTAATTTTTTGTGGCTTTGGTCATTTTAAAATATTTGCTATTATTGATTTGCATTTTACAAATTTGTGTCATTTATAAAAGATGTCGCTTTGCAGTTGTTTATTGAGACTTCATGGAGAGAATGTGTCAAATTCTAAGACCAATAGCAACGCGTGTAAAGCAATTGAGCCTTTGACTCTTTCTTATCCCTGCAACGAAATAACTAAATAAATTCTTCAAACGTTTATAATAATTGATATAAAATAGATAGGAAAATAAAATGTTTAGATTTGTAATTCAGAAGTGTATACAAATATAGATATTACATTCATAGAGCAAGTAGTTTAAATGTAAAAAATTCAGCTTTTCTTCATTCGTTTAAAAGGTTCTCCAAAGTGTCGAGAGGCTATTTTCATATATCAGTCTTACATGTTTGTTTTTGTTTGACAGTTTGCTTTATGTTTTCTTGAAGTCTTTCAACGTGGTGCATGATATCGTACGGCTCAATCAAATCAGTAATATGTTGCTTAAATGGAGTAGACAGCACTTAGTTATAAAATACGAACATTCGCCCCATCAGCATAATAGAACAACTAAAATTTCCCAGAAAAAAGTTATTTTATAATGTACATGACGCAGTTGTGTCTATGACGAAGGCTTGCAGATGTGTAAATAGAAACATGGGAACCTTTACAGTTATTACGCTAACATAAAACCACATAGTCAACGAAATAGTAGCAGTGATTTACGTTTCCTTTGACAATGCTCGTTTGTTTTGCGTGTTTGTCATGCTATACTGCACTCGCACAGCCACAAGTAGGAACATGTATTCCATTTAGTTATTTGTTATGTATTATATCGTTTTATTGGAAAGATATACATTTTCTGCCGCAGAATAATTACTCCCATGAGAACACATTTATGGACGACTATATTATGCATTTGTGGCCAAATAACATCTTTTTCCCCACATGTGAACAATAAGAGTATCAACAATGCTTCAGTTAAACTGCACGATAGCAAATGTCTATATAGTTATAGTTGGTGAAACCCGAAAAATTAGGAACACAGCTAAAATAAGGTAACGCATTGTTAAGGCTAATTAGCTTATATTTAAGGGAGACTAAAAGCCCTCTCTCGCTCAATGTTATATCTGCTAAATTCAAGATCTATTATCTCAGAAACTAGGTACCTAATTGTAATATCAGACTGAAATTTTTACAATACGTAAACTCATGCCTACTAAGTCAGTAGTTTATTTACTAGCGAAAATATATTTTTATTAATTATACCATCTCTTTAATTAAAATCAATGTGGAATTATTTTGAATAAGTAGTCAACTATACTATTAATACTGAAGTAGTTCCGAAAATCATTCAGAAATTGGTTTTATCATCTTTAAATGCGTTTAGCTTTATGAGAAAATGTGTCATTATTAGCAGAAAATGTCATTCAGAGGAACATGTGCCAAAGTAAAAATGTATAAAACAAAGACACACAGCTTTGCAAAGAAACAAACCACAGGCTTGAACACAATGACGTTACAGCATTTCATATTGGTTCCAGCTTGAATTGTAACACTTCCCCTATACGTTGGACTAAAATGTAACCATCCTTACAAAGTGAGTAGGTAAGTGTTAATGGTACTCAAAATTTCCAGTGTAATGTGCCATATACAGTAGAAGTTATAGAACATATGCTCAAAATATAGGCACTGTGACCACAGTGATAGGCCATAGAACAAATTAAAGACCAAGCTGGACTTAGAAGACCAAACAAACAAATTCAAAACATCATTTTGGAAATGTTTCTTCCTTCAAATGAGGTAGATCAGTGTGCTTATCCGCAAAGAAATAAAACACCGGTTCTTAGTAAATGTGATGTATATTGAATTGAATTTAGAGACAAGAAAAGCAATAATCATAACCTCAATTAGGATGCCAAGCCAAACAGATCATTAGTTCAGTGACACTGCACAATATTTCCATCAGCTGAAGAAATCTGACTTTCGCGTTAAGTATATAGCCACAGAATCATAACGCATCCATATATTTGCCGCTTCAGCTAGCTAACGGTCAACTTACTGAAATGCATGTTTTAAGTGAATTAATAGCATCTAAAATAATCGTAAACGGAACTACAGCCTTCCCATACACAGCACAAAGCATTTCTGGATTCAAGTTTACTGGGTTCTTGTGTTCCACTGAAAACTTTACTCCATTTGTCAACCATACATTCAGCTTAATTATCACGCTGCAATTGCTTACTCGTTATGAAACCTTTTAAGACATTAAGCTGCAAAAGTTCACATTGAAATTGAGCTTTTTTATAGACGCTCTTTAACTTCTGTGGTTCTCAGCGTCCCATTCCATACTGGGAGTGGAGGACCGCTTAGTTTCGCTCAGAGACCATTTTATCAGAGGTTTTTTTTTACGTGACGTAAATCTACGACACAAGAACATCAGCTTTACTTCCCTTCCGAAAGAAGCTATGCTAACAACTTTAACACCGGAAAAGCTCCATTACCTCCACCGGGTTTGAACCCAGGAACTAGGAAACCAGAGACTAGAGTGTTTATTCTAGACCACAGAGGACGGTGGTAGTACTATTATACAAAAAATTAACCCGCTAAACTCGCCAAGAACCGCGGCAGAGTTGGACTTGGAATAATTTGCTCACAGAAGCCACGTTACATATGCTGCCTTAGTATGCCCAAGAGATCCTAATTTGTTTATCTCATGACAGGTATCTCTACATAGGTGTGCTCATGTGATTTTGATGTATTTGTCAATTCACTGAAACAATCCTCTAAGCCATTCATAGCAAAACTTTTAAATACGTTTATCTATTCTCTATTTTCGCTTCTGACTTGGACTTAAACAGAGAAAAGAAGTTAATTTTAAAGGTTTTTTGACTTTGTGAATCTATGACATCGTCGAGCAAATCTTGGAGGTCAGGGCTACAATGAATGATAGTTATAATGACAGTGTTGGGGATAATAATAATAATAATAATAATAATAATAATAATAATAATAATAATAATAATAATAATAATAATAATAATAATAATAATAATAATAATAATAACAACAACAATAATAATAATAATAATAATAATAATAATAATAACAATAATAATAATAATAACAATAATAATAATAATAATAATAATAATAATAATAATAATAATAATAATAATAATAATAATAATAATAATAATAATAATAATAATAATAATAATAATAATAATAATAATAATAATAATAATAATAATAATAATAATAATAATAATAATAATAATAATAATAATAATAATAATAATAATAATAATAGTAACAATAATAATAATGATGATAATAATAATAATGATGATGATGATAATAATTATAATGATAATAATAATGATAATAATTATAATAATATAAATAATAATAATAATAATAATAATAATAATAATAATAATAATAATAATAATAATAATAACAATAATAATAATAATAATAATAATAATAATAATAATAATAATAATAATAATAATAATAATAATAATAATAATAATAATAATAATAATAATAATAATAATAATAATAATAATAATAATAATAATAATAATAATAATAATAATAATAATAATAATAATAATAATAATAATAATAATAATAATAATAATAATAATAATAATAATAATAATAATAATGATAATGATAATGATAATGATAATGATAATGATAATGATAATGATAATGATAATGATAATGATAATGATAATGATAATGATAATGATAATGATGATAATGATAATGATGATAATGATAATGATGATAATGATAATGATGATAATGATAATGATGATAATGATAATGATGATAATGATAATGATGATGATGATAATGATGATGATGATAATGATGATGATGATAATGATGATGATGATAATGATGATGATGATAATGATGATGATGATAATGATGATGATGATAATGATGATGATGATAATGATGATGATGATAATGATGATGATGATAATGATGATGATGATAATGATGATAATGATAACGATGATAATGATAACGATGATAATGATAACGATGATAATGATAACGATGATAATGATAACGATGATAATGATAACGATGATAATGATAACGATGATAATGATAACGATGATAATGATAACGATGATAATGATAACGATGATAATGATAACGATGATAATGATAACGATGATAATGATAACGATGATAATGATAACGATGATAATGATAACGATGATAATGATAACGATGATAATGATAACGATGATAATGATAACGATGATAATGATAACGATGATAATGATAACGATGATAATGATAACGATGATAATGATAATAATAATAATGATAATAATAATAATGATAATAATAATAATAATAATAATAATAATAATAATAATAATAATAATAATAATAATAATAATAATAATAATAATAATAATAATAATAATAATAATAATAATAATAATAATAATAATAATAATAATAATAATAATAATAATAATAATAATAATAATAATAATAATAATAATAATAATAATAATAATAATAATAATAATAATAATAATAATAATAATAATAATAATAATAATAATAATAATAATAATAATAATAATAATAATAATAATAATAATAATAATAATAATAATAATAATAATAATAATAATAATAATAATAATAATAATAATAATAATAATAATAATAATAATAATAATAATAATAATAATAATAATAATAATAATAATAATAACAATAATAATAATAATAACAATAATAATAATAATAACAATAATAACAATAATAACAATAATAACAATAATAACAATAATAACAATAATAACAATAATAACAATAATAACAATAATAACAATAATAACAATAATAACAATAATAACAATAATAACAATAATAACAATAATAACAATAATAACAATAATAACAATAATAACAATAATAACAATAATAACAATAATAACAATAATAACAATAATAACAATAATAATAATAATAACAATAATAATAATAATAATAATAATAATAATAATAATAATAATAATAATAATAATAATAATAATAATAATAATAATAATAATAATAATAATAATAATAATAATAATAATAATAATAATAATAATAATAATAATAATAATAATAATAATAATAATAATAATAATAATAATAATAATAATAATAATAATAATAATAATAATAATAATAATAATAATAATAATAATAATAATAATAATAATAATAATAATAATAATAATAATAATAATAATAATAATAATAATAATAATAATAATAATAATAATAATAATAATAATAATAATAATAATAATAATAATAATAATAATAATAATAATAATAATAATAATAATAATAATAATAATAATAATAATAATAATAATAATAATAATAATAATAATAATAATAATAATAATAATAATAATAATAATAATAATAATAATAATAATAATAATAATAATAATAATAATAATAATAATAATAATAATAATAATAATAATAATAATAATAATAATAATAATAATAATAATAATAATAATAATAATAATAATAATAATAATTTGGTCTGAGAATGCTTTCTTCTGACTGAAGCCTTAGTATTAAGTCGTATTAAGTCCAGAAAATATGATGCCGCGTGCCAAAGTTAAGGTGTGTGTGTGTGTGTGTGTGTGTGTGTGTGTGTGTGTGTGTGTGTGTGTGTGTTTGTTTGCTTGTTTGTTTTTATTTGTTTATTTTGGTAATGAAGAGGAATAGAAGACAACCAAAAAACCGTTGTTGTGTGAAGCTTAAGACCAAGACAGAGTTTCTCCAAACAAATGAATAAGGCGAATCTCTTATTAAAAGTTAGCAGCACATTCAGTCCATCTGTGCTGTAACTCGTTTTTCTTTTCTTATCATTAGGCAGAAACAAAGCCGTATACGCTACTGTTTTTCCGAAGTTGACAATTTATCGCTTGCTTGTTTTATTGCTAACGACCTCTGATGAACCTGCTTAAGAGATACAAAAATATTTGCTCAGAAAGGGCGAGCTGAAGACACACATTTAAAAGAACTTTAATAGTAAAATGAAATAAATTGATTGTACCAAGTTTTATTAACTATTGCTGCAAATTCTGTATGTTAGACAACCTTTAAAATGTCCGTCTTTGTTTGCTGTGAACCGACAAACTAACAAAAGAAACTTTATAGATTTGAATGTTAATCTCAATATTTATATTTAAATCAAGTATGATAGAACATGAATTTAAATTAGTTATATTTCCTCCGGGCTTAAAGTGGGGACACACATAAACAGTTCGTTTCGGTATCACTCCACCAACCAAGGCCAGCTGTTTACGTCTGTCTCTTGTTGCAAGCGTCATATTGGCATCAGACTTATAAATTCATTAATTTCGCTATAAATGTTTCGTAATTATTAGCGTTGTGCCAGAAGTGGTCCGTGCGCCAAACTGTAGACCAGTTTTAGAAAAGTCTGGATCAATCTATGTAGCACGGCCCATGGGCTACGTATGAGTACCTCGTGGAATGAGTTTAAATTCTTAATGAATTTAGGACATTCCAAACCCTATATGTGACAATATATTTCAGTGCAGCTCATGTTTAAATATTTTGTAAATTAATTACAGTATTTATTTATCCCGCTCATTACTTGGAAGTATCACATAAGCTAAAATATACGCGATGTAGTAACGAACTATTTGCACACGAGCTTCACATTATTTCACTTGCTCTAAAATTTGTGTTAAGGCAAGGCTACACTGAAAATTCGCCAAAAACGTTGAAAGTCATGGAATTTTCTTTTTTGGCATTTTGGTAGGTTAGGGTTTGTAGTAATAGATGCCGTGCTATTGTTACCATTTGCAACATTTTAGGCCATCACGTGACAGTTTAAAGAGACCTTTAACAATCGCTAAAAGTAACAATTATTACTTTAAATTTAATACTTTGGGAAACATTTTTTTCTAACACTTTTCAGGATACAAAATGCCTCACGTGTCGAAGTTTTTCGTTTAACATGGTGAAACTTACAGGATAGGTCCACAATATGTAAATAAGAAGCTTCATATCCCCCCTTTTTGTTAATGCTCATGTTTTGGAAATTATATAGTGTTAAGGAATAAAAATGTTAATCTTTTCAAAAATTTGAGAGTTAACACATGGAAAATATTTTATAACAAATGCCAAAAAATATTCCAAAAGATAAGAATTGTGGCGATTACGTCTACGCCGAGAACAGCAGTTGTAGTATGAAAATATCTCAAAAAGTGAAATGAAATGGAGGGACAGAACGTCGCAGAGAGTGGAGTAGCCAACTCAGCATTCGTCTACTGACCATGGAAAACTGTAAAATATCCTTTAGTCAAATCAGTCGGTCACCAAAATATGGAACCCTGGAACTCGTGAGTGAGTGCCCGAAACATTACGGCGTGAGCACACATCCCCACCCTGGCTGAGTTCAAGTGCAAATGTGTAGTACACAAATTGACATTAATTTGTCATTTTGGAATCACAAGCAAATATTTTATTAACCTCGGCGTATCCTATGCATCTGTTATAGATTTAGTTGTTCTGTCACCTACCTGTAGAAGGAAGAGAAATAATTGTATTCTATCCAAAATATTCTATTTTACTCGTATTAGAAATTGTGTATTTTAGGGTCTCCTGAATTCCCAAAGTGAACCATCAATTTAGAAAAATATT
This sequence comes from Mantis religiosa, assembly GCA_030765055.1. NCBI lineage: Eukaryota > Metazoa > Arthropoda > Insecta > Mantodea > Mantidae > Mantis > Mantis religiosa. Next base: position 264,834,069 of record CM060950.1, on the reverse strand, counting down.
CTCGTATGCACACTCCTTATTCGTGAATATCATGACAATATCCAAATCTCGGTTAGCAATCAAATTTGGTACTGAAGTTCCGCATCATCCAAGGAAGAGAACGAATCCCGTATTATATCACTACCCTTCACATGGAAAATAAATTCGTTATTTTCTTTGCAATTTGCGGTTGCAATGAATTTTAATCGGTTAGCTGTTTAATTTAAATGACACTACAATTAAAATTCGTAATAATGTATAAATGTATTATTTTTGTAGGAATCCCATGAAGTCTAAAATGCTCTTAGTTGTTCACGTGGCACGCATTTTTACTGGCCTAAAAAGAACATAGAATGTATAAGCATACAAATGCTAAACAAACTGTTTCGTAGAACATATAATTCTCCCTCAAATTAGATAAAACGCAATACCAGAGCATTTATGTTGCATACAAACTGTCATCCAGCTAGAACTGATGCTCTGACACATTGTATATAATAATGTGCAGAGCTCTTCTCACTTTGTTGCTTTATAAAACGGTTTCACTTCTTTGTGTAAGCCACGATAACTTGGAATACGTGCATTACATCATTATTATAGGAACTGCGTTAATGCTTTTGTTGGCTCGTGTGCTCTTCCACGATTAATTGCGGGATGATATAGCAAACCTTGATCACAGAAGAACTCAAGATTGCATGTAGCTAAGAAGAAATCGGCCGCAGTTACGTTTCATTTCTTTCCGACGATGCGTGCTGCATTCAAGAAAGAACCTGAAGAGATTATAAATTGTACAGTTTTGTAATTTCTCTGCATTAACATCTTTAGATATCGATATATGCAGGCATAGTTCAGATGACAAGTGACAGAGAAGCAATGAGATGGCAGAGCCAAATATGAATCAACAAGCACCAAACTGGGCAGAAAGACAATGACAGCGAGCGCAGTATGCAAAAAGTGTAGTGTGGAAATATCAGGGAGCTCAACTACGGAGGCTACTTACGAGGACGTCTTTGTGTAAACAGCAGGTTCATGTCTTTACTGGGTGTCTATAGAATAAATTTATTATTATTATTATTATTATTATTATTATTATTATTATTATTATTATTATTATTATTATTATTATTATTATTATTATTATTATTATTATTATTATTATTATTATTATTATTATTATTATTATTATTATTATTATTATTATTATTATTATTATTATTATTATTATTATTATTATTATTATTATTATTATTATTATTATTATTATTATTATTATTATTATTATTATTATTATTATTATTATTATTATTATTATTATTATTATTATTATTATTATTATTATTATTATTATTATTATTATTATTATTATTATTATTATTATTATTATTATTATTATTATTATTATTATTATTATTATTATTATTATTATTATTATTATTATTATTATTATTATTATTATTATTATTATTATTATTATTATTATTATTATTATTATTATTATTATTATTATTATTATTATTATTATTATTATTATTATTATTATTATTATTATTATTATTATTATTATTATTATTATTATTATTATTATTATTATTATTATTATTATTATTATTATTATTATTATTATTATTATTATTATTATTATTATTATTATTATTATTATTATTATGATTATTATTATTATTATTATTATGATTATTATTATTATTATTATTATTATTATTATTATTATTATTATTATTATTATTATTATTATTATTATTATTATTATTATTATTATTATTATTATTATTATTATTATTATTATTATTATTATTATTATTATTATTATTATTATTATTATTATTATTATTATTATTATTATTATTATTATTATTATTATTATTATTATTATTATTATTATTATTATTATTATTATTATTATTATTATTATTATTATTATTATTATTATTATTATTATTATTATTATTATTATTATTATTATTATTAAGGCTTCACGAGTGATCATCCGCGTCAAATTTAAGATTATCGAGCTTTCGGCCATTATACACTCTATGGTCTTCATCAGGAAAAAGTGAAACGATATTAAAAAAAAAAAAAAAAAAAAAAAGGCGTGAGAGCTAAAGCAGGTTTCAGCCTCTGCGACGTGCGATAGCATTTTGATGCAATCAGTACGGCTCTCGAAGACATCGTTGTCGTTCTGGGCTATTCCGGAGAACTGTCAAATATTTCTCTCAGGGTATGCGTGAATGTGATAATAGGACAACGCCAACTTAGTTCGTTGACAGTTTTAATACGGACTATATTTGGCTACAAAACGTTTACCAACGGCAATTTCTCAAAACTGAATTATTTGTGCAACTATAATGAAGTAAATCATGGCTTAATTTATTTATTCTTTTCTCTCAGTAAATATGGTATTAAGGCATGCGGTTACTATTTAGTTTGTCCGTAATGTCATCTAGAACTCTATAACTGTACCTGTGGGTACAGTGTGTGTTAGGGGAGCTAAGGTCAGAACTATTTCACGGTGAAGACAATTTGACTCTCAACGAACATCAAAACTTCCATGGGTTGCTAGACGGAAGGGGGCTCCATACTGTCGACTTTAAACACAATTACACTTTTTAGAGCAGTTATCCTTTAAGAGTAATTTGTACTCACGCAGCATATTGTACCATACATCTCTCCTGCTGTTAACGGGAAATCCTCTGTGTTCTGGAGAGTTACGGAAGACACATTTACTGAACTTTGTGAACCCCTCTTCTTGGAAACGCTAAACAAAGCAGGTTCGCGGAATTCCTTATTGATGCTGAGCAGATGTGACAAATAGATATCACAAAGGAAGGAGCTAATTACGTAAACATTAAGGAGGAGTTTCAAAGTGTCTTTGACTGTATTGTTTTCTACCGACTCCTGCTGTCTTGTACTGTCTGCACTTTTTCTACTGAATGTGTCATAAGTCAGCTAAACTATAAATATTTTACGCTTATGTACTATTTCTATTCTTCAAGTTTTTAACCAGGGCTCATTATTTGTAAGTGAATACTGAATTCTTTTAACGTCATTCTTTTTTAACACATGACAATGGACTGTTTGGGTTTCCATGCAAGGACGACAATTAGAATAAAAATTCTACTTCGTCGTACTTTATGTAAAAGGGAGATTCTACATAGTAATAAACGAAAGTAATTTTATAAAGGCATGTGTATTTACTAGTGCACAAACACTTGCCAATTAGTTTGAAGATTTTTCTCCAAAGTGTATTAAAATGATAATATAATATCAGCGTTACCAAGCCTTGCTGATGTATGAATGCTATAGGGACCGCCGGAACATCGTTCTGGAGTATGTGCATGATGAAGCTTATTTAGTTGTGAAGAAGCTCACACATCACACAAAGAAGAAAAGAATTCTTCGGGCAAAGACATCTTACATATAACTGTTACAAAATAACACACAACGTATTAAACCCACTGTAAACCGGCCAAATGTTCGGTAATATAAGAGTATAATTCACTAGATTAAAGTGTGATGGGAATCGGCGTGTTCAGTCAAGTTAAACTTTAAACTTTACAGTTAATTTTTGAATATCTTTATGGACCGTTTATTTAAGATACTGTAATTTCTGCACTGTCCAATATTTCTGTTCATCTATCTGCTCTAAAGGGTTCACGCACTTTCTTCGGTCGTTTTTTCGCTACAGGCTTTAACAAAACGCTCATGTATATTATGATCTAAAGCAAAGGGATAGCAGGCTTAATGAAGAACTGTGTTAGATAAAGAAACATGCAAGTACATTAAAGTGAATAATAAAGTAGAATAAACCAAAATATTACTGATACTATTCGTGAAGCAGGCATAGCAGATATCACTTAGTTTTATCTGTGCAAATATTTCGGTTGCCCTTCATTACGTTTGGACTGGGTAAAGTTTGATGAACTCGATACCACGTGGTATTACTACAGTTAATAAATTATTCATTTTGAATCGGTCCGTTTCGGACAATGCAATGTTTTTATCGTCAACGAAGTTCCTTTCAGTTTTTAACTTTCTCCTCTTGCGATTTAGATCCTTTGGTTAGCTTTATTTTCTCGGAGTTTTGGGCATTTTGTGCAGGAACAGGAACTTAGACGGAGCTGTATGGACATTTATGGAAAATATCCAGAAGGTTATTAAGAAGATTTAATTAGGAGAGCTTAAAAGTTTATATTTACTGGAACTGATCTAAGCTATCACCAAAATCTCACTGTTTAACGGAGGTAGTCTGGGGATATTACCTGCAAAAGACATTCAAACCACTCCACATAAAAATGGGCGAAAATGTGTTGTAAGTACAGCAGTAATATTAATTATCTATTAGATGTATTTAATCTTCCTTCATATGCCTTTATCTGTGGAAGCATAGTTTTTAAATTACACAAATGAATATTTGAGTGCGTAAGAGACCTAGCTTATTCCTCCTTTTGTTCTTATTTTCCTTGTCGTGAGGACTGTCCGCTTCCACAAAATTGCTCCTCGCTTCGAGAAAAAGAAACACATATGACTGGAGCGTGGCGTGCAACTTTGAACTAGGAATCCACCTAAAGCATGCTACTCTTATTAAAAAAATTATTAGTTTAATAAATGAATAAAGCTTTGATTTATAGCTAGTCATGACAGTGCCTGAGTTAATACTGCCGGCCCTCGTAGCCATGGTCGTTAGAATGTATGTCTCTAGCGTTCCACCGCGTAGAGGGTCGCGAGTTCGAGTCCCGCCCTGGGCATGGGTGTTTCTGTGTATAGTGTATGTGTGTGAAACTACAGAAAACAGATAGTTAATTAAACGGAAACAATAAAAAACCGGTTAAATATGGAAAAGAAATATATATATATATATATATATATATATATACATACATACATTAATATTTGGATTAAGAAATACAAATAGGTATATGATTTATTGTCATTAAGCTTATTACAGCAATAGACAAAGTCAAAAATAGAGTACAAATTAATACAGTTATAATAAGTGAAGATAAAAAAATCAATAAAATACTTACATTAGATATGCAAATATAGAGACTTAAAATAAAATGAGGAAATAAGAATACTTCATGACATAAGCCAAAGTTTAACTACACCTGTTAAAGTATTCCTGTATTGAATAATAAGGTTTGGAAACTAACCATTCATAAAATTCGCATTTAAATGTATTACCTGATAATTCAGTTAATTCTAAAGGTAATTGATTATATAGTTTAATGCCCAATATTTCAAAGGTGTTAGAGGTTTTAGTTAATCTATGATATGGTATATTGAGTTTATAATTAAACCTAGTATTATAATTATGAATATCCTGCCTGAATAGCTAATAGCCTTAACAACCTGTTTATGTGTAAACTAGGTGGCCCAACTGCCCAGTCTTTCAGGTAAACACATATCCCTCCATGTGTTAAGCAGTTGAGGAATACAACGGGATAAATCGAGTTTAAAGGACGACATTGGCGTGACCGAATTTTATTCTACAGCGAGCATCGCGAGGCAGTTTCCAGGCTTGAACTGGGGTGTGTAGTACGTGATAATAGATAAGAACGCCACTGCCGTTCTTTTAACTGGATTTATACCGTCGTTGTCTGCAACTTTTATAACACACGAAGGGATATCTGCTTACCTCAAAAACAGGAACTTTGGACCACCTGGTATATATCTAGGATAGGGAAAGCTGTGACATATAGAGCAGCACGGGTGTCAGAAAAACTTGGAATATTTAAAAGTGAATGGCACAGTTAAGCTTTAATGTAGTCTTCTAGAAAATAATAGATTTTACGTGGGAATGCTGTGATCAGGGACATTAAACAAAGTAGAATGACATTCTTTTATTAAACTGAAAAATATATTTACATTATATTGATATTTACAAATATTTTAAATGTTGTAGGAGACAACCTATAGGCCAAACTAAAATGTAATTTCACAGAATTCCTTTTAAAATATAAGGAAGTCTCACACAGTGTTCCTAATTCAGCAATTACTGAACACCCACATACACACACACACACACACACACACACACACACACACACACATATATATATATATATATATATATATATATATATATATATATATATATATATATATATATATATATAAGATATTTTAGCAATTTATGCGTCTGGGTTACTCTTCTTTGTCCCCAGCAATACAAAATTTAGAGGAAATGGGAGTACTCACAAAGAAAGACCGGGTATTAATTACATAGGAACCGAGGCCATTTTTCACCATAATCATCGCAGTTGATTTCCAATCTCCTGTTTAACTTACTTTCTCCAGCAGTTGTTGATGATATTGTAACAGTCCTCTTGATTTAACTTCGAGGTAACATCGATGCGAGTTAACCACCATGCAAAATACATAAAGAGGAACTTAAAAGCCCTAGGGCACTGACAGAACGGGAAGGTGTAACACAAAGGTACATGGGCGTGATTTACAAAACCCAAGTCAATATTCCAGTTCTCTCTCCACTTATCAAAACTGACAGCAAATAGGACTTAGCATCCTTGCGAACAGGCGAAGTGTTAAATAGCAATAACGTGAGAAATTACGCAGTCAGAAGTGTATATTGTGTTAAATCGGAGCAGGAGCATGGCAACGGCTGTGGTTAATTAATAACACACAGTCCGCTACACGCTTGTGTTGAGCGTGTTGCCAAAAACAGGCGAATTTTGACACAAGCTGCTGCTCCCGATTTGGAACTGCACTCGACAGCATTTCTTGCCCCAGTTTACGAGTTCCAACAAAATTAGACTGTAATCTAGGAAGATAATGTGAAACTGAATCGACATCTGAATTCAATTCTACCTCAGTGTATCTGCACCTAACGAGAACTTCGGGCAAAACGTTTTTGAGAAGAGCACTCAGGACTAACGCAAACGAGAATTTTGCATTGTATTCGAATACACATTCAGATTTCGAGAACATCTCGAGAACCACCAAGAATCGTATGAATCGATCTTTTGTATTCGAATTTGCCCATCACTATGTCTTACCTCTACTTTATTTAGTTTTAAAAAGTTTATTCTATTACTTTTATATTAAATTAATGAACTATTATTGTATGTATTGATATCCTATTATGATTTTATGTGTGAAATGACTGTCTTATTTGAAATAAGAAAATGATATGGTTCATGTTCCATCATACGTGTATACGTGTTAACAATTTAATTTTTTTTAGCAAGCTCTATGTCACTTTTGAATGATAAATTACTTTTCATGTGAGTCATATTTGAGTTTTTATAATTTGCTTAATCTGTGAAACACAAAGTACGTGAATGATTTTAAAGAACACAGACTTTTCGCGTGTGATTTTTGGGTGTGAACTTGTGCAGCTTTATGCATCTATAGTGGAAGAGTGCCTTAAGTTACAAGTAGTGGAAACACTAAGTAATATGGCAGTATATCGAGCTGCCTCTTGTCTTTACCCACATATTGTGTGGTGTCATGTCCTCTCAGGATTCAACCAGCATTATGCATACTGGAAGATACAGGTTGCAGTCGATGTACACGTCATGCAGTAATCTTGCATCTTTGCTCACTTCAGGACGGCAGCAGCACCTGCACATTTGTATAACAGCTATGAACTCCCACGACAGGTTTTATTAAGCACAATCTTCACCTTAACGTCGCCCAAACAAATACCCCATGCCCTAGCTACTGATGTGTCACTTAATTGTGGAAGTTGCAAATATCGCATTACTGGCCATTGAGGATATGCAGACCTTGGCTTCGTTACCTAGGTCTCGCCTGAGTATTGAAGTTATCAGCTCACCACGTCCTCTCCCAAGATACCACAGCGACGTTTTCCAGACATATACAGCGTGTAAAAATAGTAACAATTATATCAGGCATCCCACTAGTGACTATTTCAACAGGGAACCACAGTTCGATGCCAGAGACTGTCCACATCTACACATCCAATGCCGCACTCCATGCAAAGAATAGAAATTCCTTGTGTTATAATTTTTTTTCTCTCTCTCTCATCATGACTCATTTCATTTATTCTTCTTTATCATTACCTATGTACCTTTGTAAATATTATTTTACCGTTTAGTCCCTAGGGTTATTACCTTTTTTGTTACCAACTAACACGCAGTGGTAGCATGTCCGTTTGTTGGCCGGGGCAGATGTAGCGATATGGATATATTTGTAATAAATACAATCCTAAACAAATTATGATGACCTAGTCACAGTCAAAGATGTGTCAGAAGGTTGTGAATCACTTCCTGTGATAGTCACACAAATGATGACAGTGGAAGTGAGTATCAAGTATCATAATCAACCCACGTGGAATTATTCATTCTGTGTAGGAAGTTCAGATAATGATTTAAAACCTAGCACAGAATAAGACACGGAGTTCAGTCCAGTTCACAAAGTTCAGTAGGTTGGTGTATCGATGTCTACCGTTAAATTATAGCTGAACCCAGGCCTGTGGATATGAGGTCCGACTCACTATAACTGTCCAGATACTATGTAAACAATTATGATGGTATAATATTAGTTAATTAGAGCTTGCTAACGATTAAGTAAAGGTATGTATTTTATTATGTTATAATTGCAAGTTGCTTTACCCCTGATCCTACGTTCCCCTCGTGACGTTTCGTAAACACCCCCAACGTCACAGTATTTATAGAGTGATTTTTATAAAATAGAGATTAATACATTGTTAACTTCTAATAGTAGATTGCAGTAGAGGAGATTTTCTTAAAAATGTGCTTTTAGCATATTTGTATTTCTGAACTGTCCAGCTCGTTTCTAATTATGCTGTTCTCAAACATGTAATTTGTTTTATTCAGGGGTCTTGAAAGGTGTCTGTATTTAAATTTATCTAAGCTCCATGAGCACTGGACTCATTAATACATCATTTGGCCCATTCCATTCATCGTCCGATATGATAAGTTGGAGGACGTTAAATGAAAAATATTGAATGTATGGGTGGAATACCTAAGTGTTAGAGTTTAAAAATTTAGTAAAAAATTAAGCTTTTTATACGTAAAAATTATACCTTATAGCGTGAATGTTAGCTTTTTTCGCGTGACGAAGGTTTAATCTAGGGTTCAAAAGGTTGAGACGCATTTGAAAAATACATTGTTTATCACTGGCAATACTTTCTCTTGCTATTAAAAACATCACTTTCTCCCTTATTGTTTACTCTGTAGGTAAATATGAAACCTTATTTATTTATTGACATTGCGCCTTTAACGGCATACCTTTATTTAAAATGAATTCAAATTAAGCTATATGAGTCAACCCTGTACAACAATGTTTACATGTTTAGCTTAAAAGTCCGTTTCTTTTGAAGGGACAGACTACTCTGACCAAGTACAAGTATTACATCATTTGACAAAATTTGCAACACGTAAAAGATGTTCAACTCTATAATCACTATGCAAAGAGAAGTAATTTGGTTTATGATTCAAATTTCTGACTGCTAAAACAAATTTTTAATATAGTCAGATATGTAAAAATAAATTAAGAAAATATTTTCCAGAAGCATACAAAAAGTATATACCTTTTCCTTAGGAATTATATGTAATTCACAACAGAAAAAAAAATACAGGCATATTTTAAATATGGTTGACTACTCTGAAAAGCACAATTCTTAAATATAATCAATTTGTGAACTCTACAAAAATAATTAGTAAACTGCAAAATATGTGTATAATTTTAAGCAACTTTACAACAGGTTTCCAGTTTGCACATAAGCTTAATAAGCGCTGAGCTTTACAGCTCCTGCTTTACAAACTGCATATTGTGAGTTTGTGAGTTCCTAGAATCAAAAGTCCAAATTGCCTAAATTCAAAACATTGTTTATTTCCTTGGAAATACACTTGGTACACTTACGATTACTCAGAATTACGTAGCGCACACAATTACAAACCACCAGTTCGTCTGTCACAGGTCCACTCCACACAACTTTCTTCGGGGCAGCTTCTGGATGCGGTAGACCACGTCGTTAATGCTCTTCACCACCCGGTAAGGCGCTTGTCATGGTTGCTGGAGCTTCGGACAGCGTCCCTTGGTCAGGGTAGGGTGGTACAACCAGACTAGAGCACCTTGCTGGCAACCTTGGCTGTTGGCTTGCCTGTCGTTTCGGGTCTTCATGCGGTCGCTCGCCTTCTGGAAGTTCAGGCGAGCCATCTCGTGCATGTCGTGAAGGTGGTCCACCAAGTTCTCCACATACTCGATTACTGGCTGTTTCGCTTCCAGAGAGCTCCCAAAAGGCAGATCGCAGGGGAGGCGTAACTCTGGGCCGAACATTAAGCTGGCTGGAGTCATCCCCGTCGTGTTGTGTGTTGACGAGTGGTAGGCCAGCAAGAACAGTGGCACCTTGACGTCCCAATCTCGCTGATTGCTGGCCATGACCTTCCTCAGCTGTTCCTCTAAGCGCATGATGTATCTTTCGACAATGCAATCCGGCTGGGGATGTACAGGTGTTGTGCGGGTCATGTTAACCCCAAATCTTTCTAGTGCCTCCTTCATTAAGTTTGACTCAAAATTGGTACACTGATCGCTGTGGAGCTCTAACGGCACCCCAAAACGGCCGAACAGTTGCTCCACGAGGCAGTCTATGATTGTGTTCACCTTCTGGTTCGGGATGGCATACACCTCCGAGCACTTAATGAAGTAGTCCACGACCACCATCAGGTACTTGTTGCCTCGGTCGGACACTGGGAATGGTCCAGCTGTGTCAACGGCGATCCTTTCGTATGGCGCTCCGACGTATTGCTGCATGCGATCTCGGGTCCAGGTCTAGGGGCCCCGAATCGCCGCGCACACGTGACCTTGACGTCACCATCTCTCAGCATCTGCTCGGAGCCTCAGCCAGTAGTAGCGCTGCCGAAGTTTGTCGATCGTCCGGTTCGCTCCCAGATGTCCTCCTGAAGTACCGGCGTGCACTTCCTCCAAGATTTCCGGGACCTTACTTCGAGAAAGTGCCAACTGCTCTCTTTAGGCCTTCCCATCAGGTGATTCCCATTCCCACAACAGCACGCCCTCTCTGACTTTTAGTGAATCATATTGGGCCCAGTACGACTTGTACGTGGCGCTGCTTGGAGCAATGTTCTCCCAGTTTGTCCTTGTCCCTCCTTCCACTTCTGTCAAGAGTGGCCCCAGGTGTGCGTCCTGACCTTACAGGTATTTATGGAAGTGCTCCAAGGTTATTACTATGACCAGTAATTCTCGTTGGTTGACGTAATTGTTCTTTTCTGCCTTAGATAGCGTCTTGCTGTAGTAGGCTATCACCCGGTTGTGACCGTCCTGGACTTGGGATAGGACGCCTCCAATAGAGTAGTCGCTGGCGTCGGTGTCTACAATGAAGGCGCCTCCTAGTTGTGGGAATCCCAAAATAGGAGCACTGCAATGTATCTACTTCAGCTGCTGGAAAGCGCCTTCAGCGTCATCCGTGCTCACATAAAGTCGGTGTTCCTCTGTTAGGCGGGTGAGGCGTTTGGCGATTTTGGAGAGCCCCTTTATGAAGCGGCGGTAATAACTGCACAGCCCCAGGAAACTACGCAACTCTCGCTTATCCTTTGGTTGAAGCCAATCTCTCACGGCCTGTGTCTTCTCCGGGTCTGTGGCCACTCCAGTTGGTGAGACAATGTGGCCCAATTAGTTGACTTTCTTGCGGAGGAGCTGGCACTTCTTCGCGTTCAGCTTCAAGTAGGCCACCTGCAGTCTCTGTAGCACCTTACTCAGATTCTCGAGATGTCCTTCGAAGGTCTTACCGACGATGATGATCTGGTCCAGGTATAGCAGGCAGACGTCATAAGTCAACCCTCTCATTACTGACTCAATTACTCGTTGGAATGTAGCTGGCGCATTGCAGAGGCCAAAGGGCATAACTGTGAACTGCCAAGGCCATTGGCTTGTCGAGAATGCGGTCTTCTCCTCGTCTCTCGGGTCTAGAGCCACTAGCCAGTAACCCGACTTCCGGTCGAGGGTCGAGAACCACTGCGCAACAGCAAGCGTATCCAGGGTGTCGTCCATCCGGTGTAGGGGGAAGCAATCCTTTCAGGTGACAGCGTTCAACTTCCTGTTTTCCACGCAGAAGCGTAGCTCGCCGTTCTTCATTGTCACCAGAACTTTGTCACCCTTGGGAACACTAAGGGCTGTCAGACTCTTCAATCACTACCCTGGATTTCATGTGATCTTTCATATCCAGTACCGCCGCTTCCTTGGCCAGCGGAACGCGTCTAGGTGATTGTCGAATAGACCTAGCGTCTCCGGTGTCGATGCCGTGGAGCATTCGGTCCGTGCGGCCGTAGTCGCTGTCGCCTTGGCTGAAGATGCGCTTGTATCATCTCAGCAGTTGTTGAAAGCTCTCCAGTCAGTTGAAAGTTCTGCGGTCAGGTGGTCGGCCACCCTCTCCAGTAAGCCTTCCAGCCGGAGCCCCAGGTTTTGCGTCAGCAACCGGCTCCTTGGTCTTGACGATTGCTGACACGCTGATCACGGGCTCGCACGTTCCCAACTCCGTCCCAGCCTGGATGCCGTTATCGGTGTTCGTTAGGTTGAGCAGCCTCACTGGTACCTCCTCTCGGCACGGCAATAAAACTCTGGATACACATAGCCCGTGTACAGGCATTTTCTGGACCAGCATCATGTTCCTGGTTCGCTGGCCTTCCAGTCGCGCCGACACCACCACCTCGCTTCTCACGGCGACAACTACGTCTACCTCCAAGACTACCGCAGATTACAAGGCGCTCTTCGGGTTGCCGGAGTATGACCTCTTCTCCCATAAGCCGCAGGACCTTCCTGCCGACGTCGACCATTGCCTCGTGGCTCCTGAGGGCATCCAGTCCCAGTATCACCTCCTCAGCCACCTTCGCGACGAACACCCACAGACGCACGGCACTGCGTCCCAAGGTCACCTTCAGCAGAGCCTCCTTCTCCACAGGTAAGGTGTCGCCCGATGCCGTCATCAGCTGGTTTGGTCGGCTTGGTTTCCTGGACGGCAAACACTTGGCTATATCAGATCTGATGACGGTCACGGCTGCCCCGGTATCAACGAGTACGCGGCACGGCTTCCCTCTCACCCAACCGTCCACGATGAGGCTGTCATCCATACGCCAGCTGACGGCGCGCAGTGTCACTCGAGGGGATGGTGGTGGTGGAGCCGAAGTGCCCCTCGCCACGACGGCCATTACTCGTTTCTCCGGCTGCTCTACCTGGTGTGGGCAGTATTTCTCCAGGTGTTCCGGCTGGCCACACTCCCAACACACGCCACAAGGTCTTCTCCGGCTTCCCTCGGCTGGCCTTCGGTTTCCCATGTAGCGGATACACCTGTTTCGCGACGTCGGGGTAGCCGTCACCTTGGCCACATCCATCCTCAATGCTGCCGTTAGCGCCTCATGGCTAGTTTTGTAATCACCGATCATTAGACGCTGGTGTACCTCGGTGTCTCGTACCATGTCAACAAAGTTGTATGCGGCTTCCCGGGATACGAACTCTGGCGGGAGGGCAACCAAGACTTTGCTAGCCAGCTGCTCAGTTGCCAGGGCGAACTCCTGCAGCGTCTCCCCTGGCTGTTGCGACCCTATCTTCAGCTGACTGCGGTAGGCTGCAGCCAAGCGGTGGTTCCCGAATCGGTTGTCCAGGGCCTCCCTGTTATCCTTGGGAGCCGCCGCTGTCTGGACCGCTTTTAGGAATTCTGCGGCCCGTCCCTGGAGGCTGGCTATTGGCTGTGCGGCCTCTTCCTCCTTTGAACACTTGTGCCCGGCCACCGTGTCGAGCTGGCGGCGGAAGACTTCGGACGTTGACGCGCCGTCGTATTTAGGAGGTTTGACGCACGCAGATGTTGAGTCGCGTCCCGGCTCGTCGACCTTCAAATCTTTCAACCTCCTGCCGACGATATCCTCCACCATGGCGTTCAGGGACTTGACGCTGCTGTTGATCTTTCCTTCCAGGCCACATTAACGTGGCTCGCCAGGTCTTCGACGCGCTCGCCTAACTCCGTGACGTTCTCCTTTACGCCGGCCAGCTGCTCCTCGAACTTTGCGGCGAGGGCCTCGTTCACCCCTTTCATTTCCGTGGTCAATTTGATCATATTCACGGTCAGTTTGTTGATAGTGGTTTCCGTCTTCCTGGCGATGTTGTCGTTAGCCGTTTTCAATTCTTTCAGCTCTGCGGCCAGGTTGTTATTTGCCGCTTCTGTTTTCGCAGCGAGGTTGTCATTCGCCGTCTTCATTTCCAACATCAGTTCGGCCTTTGTTTTCCATCATCGTCTCCAAAATCTTTTCCAATGCCACGTCCATTGCTGAATGTCCCACTTCCTGACACCAATTGTGACTTTGTGGGTTCGTAGAATCAGAGGTCCAAATTGCCGAAATTCAAAACGTTCTTTATTTCCGCAGAAATATACTTGGTACACTTGCCGATTACATAGAATTACGTAGCGCACACAATTACAAACCACCAGTTCGTCTGCCATAGGTCCACTCCACAATCGCTACTCGGCACCTTGCCTTAAAACACTGAAACAACTCTAAACTCAAAACTGACTCTCTTTCGCACGCACTCTTATTTTTTCGTCGGTCAGCTATTACTGGAAGCTTCTGCACACCGGGCGAAGTCATCCCAGAGTTTCACGATCTTTCCAGGCGAGCGGAGAAGGGGAAACCAGTGATTTCTGGTTACTTCCCTTCCCACACTGTCTGTCTTTCATTAGCGCTGCGCGTTGGCGTAGGCATGGTTTCTACGCTATCCATCCCCCTCACGCCCACAGCAAGAGCCATTCCGTCATACGAGTAGGCGTGGCCTCGATGCCATATATCCCTTTCTTTTTGCCAGCTCTTTCTGCCAGCTGATCGTTTGTTCAACGATTGGGTAACAATATATGTGATAAAGAGGTGTAGAAAATTTCAGGTTTCTATGATTAGTAGTTTATGAGAGAAAGGAACTTATGTACTAACATTTTATATATTCAGAAAAAGTAGTTTGAAGTTTTGTGGTCCTCTGCATGCAGACCTTAATACATTCCAGGATCATAGTTATCAACCTCATATAGGTCCTCCTGCTGCTTCTCTACTTCCCCTCTGTTTAGTCTAGCCTCTTTTGTTGAGGTTTGTGCTGCTCTTTGGGCATGGTAGAGGCGTTGCTGTTCGATACGCTAAAGAGCTTTTCCTGTGTTGATCCCTGTTTTCAGTCCCATTTCAATTAAGCCATACATAAATTTTACAATTACATCATAGAACCTGTGTCTTGTAGTATCAGATATCTTAGCAGAATTGATTGTTTCACAGATTGTACACGACAGAGTTATTTGTGAGCACAAGCCCAAACCATCATTTACATTTTCTCCTATGTACAAGAAGCCCACGCCCTTGCGATGTTTATATTGTGAGATTTGGCTTTACAGGCAGACAATACCTGTGCATTAATAATAAAATTACCACTATTTAGAGATGTATTTACACCAAGGACACTTTATGGACATCCATTATTTGTACTAGAAGGCTTCTGTGTCGAAGAACTTATTACTTCAGACACAACTTCACTGTTTCCACTATTAGTACATAGTTCTTGTGAAACTTGCATATGGCTATTACTTTTCTCAGTATATATGTATTGGCTTCCACAAAACGTGCAGTTTATGTACACTCTTTTACTCCTAGGCATATTGCTGTAATTAATTACCTAACAGAAGTAATCACTGGTGTCAAAAAGTTCAAATACTAGTTTTGTGTACTCAAAAAACACAGGCACACTAGGAAATATAAGAGCAAGCTGCAGAGCAGCCACAACATCTCAGGATGGAAAACAAAATTTACCACAGACAATTCTTACACCAAAGACAGGAGATACACAAATTTGGAAGGAAGAAATTGATTGAAGGGCGTGGCAAAGTGGTATGTCTGAATTTAAAACCCTTATAAAACTGATAATAACTCTACAAACAACATAAATTGCATGCCGTTTTGTTCAGAAAATTTCAGAGAATTTTTAAGCCAAAAAGCAAATATGTGATTTTTTTTAGCATTTCAGAGTACACCGTCTCCTGTTTAACGTACTTTAATCGATTAGACCATGTCAGATGATGGGTGAAATGATCTTCAAAGGAGCCCAGGGTCCATACAGCTTAGAGTTATCCAATATTCATCTGTCCGGATAGGGGAAAAATCTGTAAAAATTCTTACTAACTCATCCTGACAGAAGTTCGACTGATGATCTCTTGAAATTAAAGCAGACTTGCTACCACCACACCACAGAGGGAAGCAAGTCTAGTTTTGAGTGGAAAGGGGATTGTGCGGAGGGAAACGAAAATATCTGAGATATTAAAATCAATTAATTATTTTCTACACTGTCATAGGCACTGCAAAAGTTAAGGTAAATGATGTTCTGTCCACTTTCAGTTAATTATTACAAATGATTTTAACACATTTAATTTAAAAAAGAGGTTTAGAAGCTACAGGAGAGTCAAGCGTTCAAAAAGTTACTCGCCATGTGAGCTGTTAAAACTACACTCTTTTTATGACCTCACAGGCAAAACAAGAACGGAGAATGAAATAATTTTTCTTAAAATACTGAAAAATTTAAAAGATAACAATGAACATTCTGTTTTATAGGCCAATGGGTTTCATTTCTAGACCTATCCGATTAACCATTGGTTATTTTATTACTTATTGACGTATTTAACAGTAAGCTGAGGAAAATTCGACGTTGATATATCACCGTTGATATGTCATTCTGTGATTTGGGTAATATATCGTGTACGTGTGTACGTGTGTGTGTTTGTCAACAACATAAGATCAAAACCAAAAGAACGAAACATAATTTTGGTATTTAAGTTCCGTATTAGGAGAGTTAATTATTATTAGAAAGTTCAGTATTATAAAGAAAATACCCCCAACTATTTTTATTCAAACGTTAATGCGTTAGACATTATTGTCACAAATGAAATATCTTTAATTCTTAGGAATAGTTTTTTTATCGTGAGAATGCTGAATCGGCATAGCAATGCCATTTTGGCAAGACCTAGATTTAAGTGCTGTTTAAGCTAGCAGTAGGGGTCACTCTAGTCTAGAGGGTTAGTCTAGTTTGGTTTTTCCATTGGTCACGCTGATCTTAAATTTAGGCTCGTCATACCGCACTAAACTAACGGCTATTCTACACGACACATCCTCTAACCATACACGCTACATAGCCTCACAGTAAGTCCGTATGGGTCTTGAACATAATAATGTCACTGTTAACAGTAGATATTTCACCCCAAGTCTCTTAAAGGCTTTGGGAGTGACTTGTATTGAAACCCAAAAATTAGGTTATAGTAATGTGGCATTTTATAGAAATTTGTGCTGTCTCTATTTATCTCTAATACAGCTCCTACCTTTCTCTACCACTTAGCTCTACCATCCACTCCCATATCCTTCCAGCTACGCTCCCAGTTACAGTGTAGATTGTAAACCCTCAGATGGACGCACCATTTTGTAGCAATATTCAAACCAATAACAAAGCGTATCTCGGAAATGTTTGCTAAACCAAGTAACCGCTAATCAGATCATTCGAAATAAATTAGGCATGATATAACGAATTCTGTTCCCACATCTACGTGTAAGAACGAAGATATGATTCTATTTGGAAGTTTTGCTATGAAAGTATTTTGTATTTTGCAGATTAACTGTTTGAAACTTCATCAAATCATTTCTTAATGTAACCTTGAAAGGTTGAAGGGACCTTGTTCATGTTGTGTTTATATTTATGGAGGCATTAGTTTTGTTACACAGAAGACTACCAATCAGAAGTTTATTTTAAGGTTCACAAACCTAGGGAGGACTGTAAACTCATTTTGCTTCAATTTAAATATCATAACCAGGTTTTTAAATTTTATATTTATAGGGTCACTGAACTTGTACTTCGAGCCCACTATGGATATCGACTATTAATGTATGCACCTAAAGCAAAATGTATAGTAAGCAAAAGTGGCAGAATGGCAATATATTTGAATTAGAGATTACGATCTCCACTTCTAAATAACACAGAAAACTCGTTTGTATCTTCAAATGAAGACCTTACGTCATATCTACCGCCTTCATTGGTGATTTCACTTCTGCATTATTTCTGCATTCCAGGTAAAAGTACCTTATGGGTCCTTGAATAAAAATTAAATTTAAAATAACTTCCCGAGGACGCTCCACTTCTTGGCAATTACATTTTATATTTCTATTTCTGCATTAAAAATGTTCAGTATTCTAAGTTCTCTAAGTAGTATTTTAATATTACTGGTTTATTTATCCATAGAAGGACGTGTCTTCAAATACATTCAAAGTCAAATAAAAAAGCTTTTTACTGAGTACATTGAAAAATTTCTCCCGGTTTCTCAGAAGTGCGATCCCTACTGGAGCTTGTTATCTGTTTATGTCACAATTTAGAGCAGATGCGAAATTGTAATAGGCCAGAGAAGACACTATTCCGTTTAGAAACTGAAAGAGACTTGTCTATCCTGAATAACTGCAGTGTAGTATCTGTATGAAAGCTAAAAGCATTTCTGAGAAAACACACCAAAACACACTGTAATATATAGCAGCAAGCTCTCTTCAAACTGTTTCCTGACATACAGCCACCAGGTATAGAAACAAGGAATCATCACTGACTTCTAACGAACCTGATCCAGATTATCGGTGATAAGCAAAGAAAAGTAGTTGATCATGTCACCGTGTGGCACTGTAAGAACTCACTGCACAGTCTTATGAGTGAGGTAGTCATGTAACGAAGCATTGAAACCCTATCATTATAAACAACATTATCAACAGAGAAAGTGGCAACACTTTGTGATATCAGGCTACAAATTTCCGCAATGTTTCGCCGTTCTAACTGAAATGAAGTTTTTGCAT
The DNA here is from genome assembly GCA_030765055.1 of Mantis religiosa. Classification (NCBI taxonomy): domain Eukaryota; kingdom Metazoa; phylum Arthropoda; class Insecta; order Mantodea; family Mantidae; genus Mantis; species Mantis religiosa. The sequence goes on along the minus strand of CM060950.1, from coordinate 264,815,221 downwards.
GTATAAATAGTGACATAATCATGCACGAAACCTCAGCTAATAGAAGTTAAACATCTCTGTGAAAAGGAAAGCTATCGATGGTCCATGGGAGCGGTCAATGAAGTCGTTACACCGAGAGTAGATTAACACTGATATCATATGTCCCCAATCTGATGAAAAACATTTATCACGCAGGAGGCAGGATCTACCCAAAGCTTTATAAGAAGCTCATGACGCTCTGGATTCACTTTTAATTATTGCGAATAATGACAAATCTTTCATTTCTGAAAAGAGTTAGTGGGAGTTAATATATGGGCTTCACAGCCAATACTAATTTGGAATTTTTATAAAATGTAAGTACTATATTTGCAGATGGTACTTTTAAAAGCAATCTTAAAATGCTTAATGTAATTTTCATCAACCATGGAAGAACGGATCAGAATTTTTATACATCACTGGCTTTCTTCCTTTCATTAAATAATCGCAAATGTATGCACAGTTGTTTGGGCATACAGTTGATGAGTGCCTGAATTATGGACAAGTTTCTCCCCAGCATATACTTTTGTGATATTGACCAAGATGTTCATATTGGATTGTCCAGTTTTTGGCCTTCTGCATTATTAAGAGTTGGCGAAAGAAAATTCAATAACTACCTTTAAATAATGCATATAAAAGTTTTCTTCACGAGTTCCAAATAATGAACGACTTAAAGCTTTCTGTGACTATATATTACATATATGGGAACAGTTCTTTCCCTGCAGAAATGTGTACACGAAAGTTCTCACCCCACTACAAATAACTGCCCACTCGCCCACTATTTTTCATGTAATTGAACATTTAAAGAACAATTAAAGGAGACGTATACTTTAATGAGATCAAAATCAAAGAAAAAACTGTAAAACACATGATAATGAGATGTTTATTTTACATAAAAGGGTGAAATACAAAACACATGCTATCACAAGATATGAAGTTAAAGATGGACAGCTTTTACATTTTTACTTGTTTAGATTCTAAAATTTAACGAACTGACTGCACTAATTACGGGTTACGAAAATTTTGAGCCCTACCAAGAGGAGTAGCCTTGGAAGCCCTAAATATGTTTAAAATGTGAAGGAAAATTAACCAAGGGCAGTTCATGTAATCATTGCGGACGGTCTCGTGTACATAAAGGGATGCATTGGGGATAAACTCAATTATAAAACGGATTACTGGGACCGACTTCATGAAACCCCTCGCCACTAACCTAAGAGAAGAGGAGTGGATTGTAAAACTTGTTTCAAGGGATTAACGAAGCTTCCCCTTAAACGTGTATCGCGGTCGCATACCTTTTGCTGGGTAATTCTTATCGCTCATTCGTAATAAACTGTCTCCTTCTGTTTATCAGCCATTTATGTCGCATTCAATAACAGGCCTTTTGAGAATAAGGTCTCTAGCCTAAACACCGGACATAATTTCAAATTACATTATTTAACTGTGTAGTATGAAAATGTGATGTACTAAAGGCGAAAGCCGCCGATTAAAACCATAACCGTCGTTAACAGATAATGGTACAAGTTTTAACTCGATTATTATTAGGTTTATTATTAGGTAGAACATTGTTCAAATATATATTAAATACTATAATGGAAAACGCCGAGGCATACTGAAATTTATCACAGGCTCTTACATTAACTTATTATTTTATTTACTAGAAGAGGGAAATAAAGAGGGAACATTATAGACTTGGAAAAGTACACTATGATCTGTGGGGGAGTTCTAATGGAACAAAGAACACCAGCAGGTGTAGCTGTACGTATAAAACCTATATAGAAGGAGAAAACTCATTCAGATACATAGCATAGCAAACGAATAATCGTATTGAAGTTCAAAAGCGATAGAGGAATACATGCCATAAGAATGATTCTATAGCTTTGGTAGGAGACTTGAATTCAGGAATGGGAAATACACCAATCATCAATATTGTTGCGGCAACGGTCATAAAAGTTTCGGCGCAAATAGATAACAGACGGATAGTGTTTCAGGGTAATAAAAATCTTACATAAGCAGTTAAAGATAGCGCGAGATAAAGGTCTGCGAAACAAACAAACTGAGATAAATGGAAATTTCTAGTGACATCTTGATTGATAGATATTTTTCGGTTTCTTTATTATTACGGAAAAATCTAGAATTTATCAATGAAGTATTTAAGAAGGCGACGAATCGCCAAGGGTGAGTCAAGAACAGTCGTAAGCAGTAAGCAGTTATAGAGTGTTGTTGTTACGAGAGCTGATGTAATCAGAACGTTTGTTATTGTCCTCGACCTTGGTAGACTGTGTGTATGTGTTACGTGAGAATTGAACAGTTTGTTTCTACGGAAATAAAAAACATTTGGAATATCTGCAACTCGAGCTTTTAATTCTACGAAACCACAAAGGCACAATTGGTGTCAGGAAGTGGAACAACGACATCACCGAGAAGATGGAAGAAATGGAGACCGAATTAACAAGGAAGACAGAAGCTGCAAATAGCAACTTGGCCGCGACGATGACCGCGAAGATGACCGACACCAGGAAGAGCAGCCGGAAGAACGAGCAAGGCCCGGCGTGGCGAGGAGCACGTCGGCATCATCACCACCATCCCCTCGAGTGACACTGCGCACCGTAAGCCGGCGTATGGATGACAGCCTCATCGCGGACGGTTGGGTGAGAGGAAAGCCGTGCCGCGTGCTCGTGGACACCGGGGCAGCCGTGGCCATCATCAGACCTGACGTAGCCAGGGGTTTGCCGACGAGGAAGCCGATCCGACCATATCAGCTTATGACGGCATTGGGTGACACTTTGCCAGTGGATAACAAGGCTCTGCTGAAGTTGACCTTGGGACCGAGTGCCGTGCGTTTGTAGGTGTTCGTCGCGAAGGTGGCAGAGGAGGTGGCACTGGGACTGGATGCCCTCAGGAGACACGAGGCGACGGTCGACGACGGCAGGAAGGTCCTGAAGCTCAATGGAGAAGATGTCATACTCCGGAAACCCGAATTAAGATGTGGAATCTGCAGGGTCATTTTGAAGGAAGACGTGGTTGTCCGCGCAAGAAGCGAGGTAGTGGTGACGGCGCGACTGGAAGGACAGTGAACGAAGAACATGATACTGGACCAGAAGACGCCTGTGTGCCGAATATATGTAGCCAGAACATAGTTACCGTGCCGAGAGGAGGTGCGAGTGGGGCTCCTCAACCTAGCGGACACCGATCAGGACGTCCAGGCCGGAACGGAGCTGGGGACGTGCGAGCCCGTGGTCAGCGTAACCGCAATCGACAAGGCACAGGAGCTGGCACCGACGCAACACCTGGGGTTCCGGCTGGAAAGCTTATTGGAGAGGGCGGCCGACCACCTGACCGCAGAACAGCTCGAGAAGGTTCGACTACTGCTGAAACGATACAAACGCGTCTTCAGCCAAGGCAGAGAACTACTGCGTCACCCGGCGAGAGTTATTAGCGGTGGTAAAGACCTTGGAGCACTTCCACAAGTACCTGTACGGTCAGCTATTCTACCTGAGGACTGACCACTCCGCCCTAACCTGGCACCATTATGCTAATGAATGATTCTATTAATAGTCCAACTTATAGGTTTAATAAAGTTAATGTGTAACCCAACTATTTATTGTCTAGAAGTAGGCTCTGCTATATACCAGGTGAGTCAGCTGCCCCTATTTATTCTTAACTATGCAATCCGTAGTTTATATTCTAATGTGAAAACAAAAGCCGTTATTGTAGCTCTGACCTTTTATTCGGTAATATACGCACCCAGCATTAATACTTACAGCCGTGAATGAGGACCAAAAAGATGTGAATATCTTAAATAAACGACGTCTTTTCATAAATATAATGCTAGCAAACTGTTAAACCAATCCTATTCCAAAGAATGGCATAGAATACGTGTGGTCGAATGGTTTAGTTAGCTGGTGGATAGTGATGAAAAGACTAGTTTTGAAATGAAGTCACATTTTTTTCTTTCTCCAAGTCTTTATTGCCTGTATTTTAGTTACTAATTTATTTATTGTTACTATTGGTACTCTTGTGAGCCAAAGACACATGAATTACAATCCGATAACTAGAGATTTTTACGGAATAAGCTCACCTTATAAATTACGTGAGCTCAATCTATCGACAACTAGGAGCGGTCCTTGCCCTCTAATGGGTAGCTACGGGCTATCTTTATCTTTGTCTTTTATTAGGGATCATGTTTAACTTTGTGAACCATATAATCTATACCGTATCTAGTGTTGTAGACCATGTTACGTAGTTGGCTTTCATTTTGCAATAGTGTTTGCTCATTGTTGCGCTCCATTGCGTGTCGATGGTTCACGATAATGCTCAGATTGTTCACTGACGTAATCCACACGATGGCGATAAAGGCGACGTCACCACCTGCTGACGCTGGTAATCGCCTCCGCAATTAATAAGGTGAGCTTATTCCGTGTAAATCCCAATTATCAGATTGTAATTCATGTGTCTTTGGCTCACAAGAGAACCAATAGTAACAAAAAATAAATTAGTAACTAAAATACAGACAATAAAGACTTGGAGAAAGAAAAAACTGTGACGTCATTTCAAACCTAGTCCTTATATCATTATCACCAGCTAACTAAACCATTCTATGCTACTCTTTGGCAAAGGGTTGGTTTACCAGTTTGCTAGTATTATATTTATGAAAAGACGTACTGTTTACATAGTTCTATTCAAATTACTTTTTGCGGGGTGCATCATTCGTTCTTTGTACCTACACATATAACATGCTTGCACAATGTTTTGCAGACAATAGGAACGAAATTACTTTATTCTGCCACTACACTCCTGCAACGAATTCGGTCTATGCTTTCTTGTATTTTTCCTTAGTCACTAAATTGATTAAGTTACAAAGATGCGGTAGAGAATTGATATGACATAGCCCGCTAGTTTAACAGTTGAAACTCTGTTTCTGGGTTCTAGTTTAAAACTATAAACTCTCCTTCAGGTTCACTTGATACGTAGTCAGATGAGAAGCACCGGGCTTTTCTTTAGGTTAGCTGAGAGGAAGATTATAGTCCATTTTAGAACTAGACTGACATAGCGACTAAGGTGTTTATGGTAATAAAGCGGAACCAGCTTCTACCACATAATTTACACCATGGGAGGTAAAGTACTCTGAACTCTCTGAGTAGCTCAAGTTAAATATGAACTGACTTATAAAAGATGAAAGTGGGGTAACAACAAACTCTAATATTACCCGCCTGTAGCGGGGTGGTAGCGTGTCTACCTCACATTCAAGAGCTCCCGAGTTAGAATCTCGGTGAGGTTAAATTCTCTGGATAAGGTTTTTCCTGGGTTTTACTTATCCTGAAAAATAAATGTGCGGTAACTCTAAGCTTTTTGGACATTGGGCTCATCTGAGCATCATTTCACCACTTCATTCATCACCCGATATGATTTAACGGAGGACGTTAACTAATAGACAACAAATACAAACAAGCTCTACGAAGCAAATGAAGCATATGATCGCGAGAACCCACTTTCGTTCTGTAGGAATTGATTCATGTTTAACATAAGTCAGTCAGAGACACCAGTATATCTTCCCAACGTGGAGTAAATGACGCGTTAGGAGCTGGCTCTGCTTTACTGCTGTATATGCTTCAGTTGCAATGTCAGTCTAATTCTGAAATGGACTACAAAAAACCAGAATAAAAACTTTGACAACTGAATACAGAGTGCTGCACTCTGTTTTTTGAGACGGAAATGTCAACCTTTAATTTCTCTTTGGAACATATTGAAGGTGTTAACTCGTATTCGTTGGGTCTTAATCATTAGACGATGCACACATTGGTACTCTCATTCATACTTCCAGACTCTGGGGAAGATGAGAAATTATGTTGGTCGGAGAAAAATCCCACCCCCACCTCCTAGCACGGCAGGCAAGTGCTCACAGACAGAGGTACGGGGCCAGCCTACCGTTAAATTGTCATTGGAAAAAAAAAAAAGAGAAAAAAATTATCTTTAGTAAAAACAAGAGTGCTGATTGTGTTTTGATAACTGAGGTTTACAAAGTTTGTTTTCAGTATAATCATTTTGAGACCTAAGTTGAAAGTTGTAGCAGGATTTTTGCGCAACAGGCACCTGAGGATGATAAATTAATTACTCTCACCTTTGATGATGATCTTGATGTTTTCTGGTAGATTTATTCGAAATTCCTCGGCTGCTCAGGGATTAAGATTATCTCCAGGGCGTAGCTACAGAGGAGAGAGAATTCAAGATCGTATGGAACTAAAACCAGACGATTCTCCTTTCCTCTAAAAATTTTTATTTAATTTGTAGATATATTATTTTTAAAACATTTTTAACACTGAACAAGCAAATACATTCCTCAACGCTACCATAACTTGTTCCCGCAATTTCTAAAGATGCTTTTACAAACTATCATGCGCTCCAATGTTTCTGCAAACTTGCAGATGATATCGAACATGTCCGTACTCTTCGGAATATCAGTGCAGAATAAAGATGCCAGCTGCAGTCAATTTCCTGCCAGTAGTTCTGTCGTTGCTATGGCAAATTAACATCTTTATATTGGCCCAATTATATTTATTTTGCATAAAGTTCATGACCAGATATAATATTTTACATTTTTTTAAATTAATTCTCAAATCATATAGCACTTGAACTAAAATGTCTAGAATTTTTAATAACATTATCGTTATTAAAATTATTTGCAAAATTCAGTTCAATAAAGCCCTTAATATCTTTCAAAGAAATATCTAAAATAATAGCTTCAAAGTGAAATTAATATGCTCAAAAAATTATACACAAAATGAAGATTTGGTGAAATAATTACAGCACAGAACGATGCCATCTGTTGTCCTTTAGCACAATCACTGAAATAATTACAATGGGAGAGCGATGTCATTTTTGTACTACTAGTATAATCACTGAAATGGTTTACTATCAGTTTCATCTTGAATCATTCAGTCACATGCTCTAACACCTCTTTTGTGTTTTGAATTCACGGATCTTCAGATCTTGCCACTTTGATAGTTTTTAGAGATCACCAATTTGTGAACCGAACATGCATGAGAGTGGGCTTCCTAGATCTCAAGTCGAAACGTAGCAGATATTATAGAAATTTTCCGATCAAGTTAGGTTGTCATTGGTGACTAAGGCATCAATGAAATCTATATTAGGTGAAAACCACTGGCATTTAACTATTAGATACCCAGAAATTACTTTAAATATTGTGTTAAGTAGACGCCCGAAAATCAAAAGTCCTTGTAGGGAGTCATTTTTCACTGCAAGATCGTCAAAACGTTAAGGTCCATCGTAATATATAAATCAAATGAGATAAGTATGGGTGTCTGGTGCTAGAACCCCAGTGAAGTTAGAACCTCAAATTTGAAACAAATTATTGAAGTTTGATTGAATATTTCAACCTTAAGGTGCACAGAGCCTTATGGGGCAACCTTATCAACCACCTATATACATTTAAACAGTCCAACTGATAACATTCTGTACAGATATTTATCGCTGACAAATTCAGGCATCATCTCCTATGTGAATGTAATATCTGTGAACTGGTAACGGTAGGAGAACTTTTTGTGAAGACTACAGATATATACTGATAGGATACAATTAGCCCTTAACGTTGCGTTCTACCTTGTATACAAGCATCGCTTTGATAACTTTACATCTCTGGAGCTAAGTCAGCTGCCGTGTTGCATGAATTATTCCTACCCCCTTCCTACACCATCAACCCCACGGCTTGTTCTTATACACTGTCGTCATGCTGTTGCGAGTTAAGTCGATTAGTAACAGTGACGTCATTCCAAGCGATATGAAGAAAGAGGATTCCAACCTCACCGCTACATTAATGAAGGTTCAACAAGTAATTTTCCTTCCATATTTAATAAATCACATGTAGTTTTGTTATGATAATGAGTTCTTTCAAATTTGCTTGAATGATTTTAGAAAAAAAATGAGAGTGAAAGTGCCGCAGGATGAATTAAGGCTTAAAATATGACAATATGCAGCGTTTAAGCTTTTATTTTGCAATCTGTGGTATTAGATCAAAAACACAAATGATAATTTAAAACTTTATTAACATGTAACCACTTCTCAGCACTGTGCATAATTGGTTGTAGTCAACTAAGTTTGTTTAAGGCACCTCGTCTGAGCGAGGTAGCGCAGGACTAATTTGTGTGACTCGCATTCGGAAGATCTTGGGTGCGGTACCCGTCAACCGCTCACTCTGACTTGGCTTTTTCATCATCATCATCATCATCATCATCATCATCATCATCATCATCATCATCATCATCATCATCATCATCATCATCATCATCATCATCATCATCATCATCATCATCATCATCATCATCATCATCATCATCATCATCATCATCATCATCATCATCATCATCATCATCATCATCATCATCATCATCATCATCATCATCATCATCATCATCATCATCATCATCATCATCATCATCAAGGTCGCGCCGTGGCTCAGTGGTTAGACCACTTGGCTATCACCAAGGCGGCCCGGGTTTGATCCCAGGCGACCGCAAAGTGAGATTTGTGGCGGACAACACGGCGCTGGGACGGGTTTTCTCCGGGACCTCCGGTTTCCCCCGCCATTTCATTCCACCGGTGCTCCATCTTCATCTCAGGTATCATCAGTGTCACCGCTTGCGGTGCCGTATGTAGTAAAAGCGGGCGTTAAACACTACACATTCATCATCATGCCCACCTCGGTGGCGTAGATGGTAGCATGTCTGCCTCACGCTCAAGAGGTCCCAAGTTCGAATCTCGGTCAAGGTGAGTTACCTGGATAAGGTTTTTCCGGGGTTTTCCCTTATCCTTCAAGACGAATGTCGGGTAACTCTAAGCTCCATGGACCCTGGACTCATTTGAGCATCATTTCATCCAATTCATTCACCGTCCGATATGACTTAACGTTGGAGGACGTAAATTACAAAAAAAAAAAAAAAAAAAAAATCATCATAATGATCTTCTTCTTCGTCTTCTTCCTTCACAGATGAAGTCATTGCCTGTTCCGATCTCACATCTGCTCAGCCCAACGCTTTCTTGATCTTCCTACCAGTCCTCTTCCTCTCTTCCTCTTTATACTTTACTGTCATATTTGGTAACTTATTCTCTGGTATTTTTTGCACATGCTCTATACAATTGTTCTAATGTTCTCCTGTTCATTGAAGAAGTGATTGTACTTTTAATCCCTTTCTAAAATTCTTATTTCTACAATGTTCTTGTCTGTACAACAATTTCCCTTCATTCTATTTAATTATCATATTTCAGGTGTACTTCGTGATATAGGACGATTCGGACATATGTATGGATACTTGGGCATTTCAAAAGCTGTTCTTGGCAGTGGGCGCCGTTGTGGGCGCTGTCCTCAAGTTGAGGGACGGTTGTCGACACCGGACCCTGAGTGCTGGTTCAGATGCCGGAATAAAGAGCTCCCAGTACTTCCGCGTGACTCTGTGACCTCCTATGATTCCCCACTTCATCCCTTCCTCCTCAGAGGTGTTGGCTCTCTTTGCGGAGGTCACAGTGCGCTAGGTGTTCCCCTCGCTTGTCTACAGTTGTCCTTTTATACAAGGCACCTTGTACTCGATCAAATAGAACTAATGTCCTTCACGCCAGGCTACCCAACAGGTGGGTTAAATTTGCTGGTGATGACGATAAAGAACTTGCTTATTCTTGGGTTTCAGACTTGCTGAGATCTGATATCTTATGCTTTCTTTGTTTTCTTTTTCTTTACTATTTTTTGTATCAGGTTATGTTAAAGAGCCTATGTTTAAATCGCCCATGATTTAAGAGAGCGCATCACATCAGTTAACCATCCAATGATAGAACAAACCTGGTAGGAGATGGGCTACAGACCTGATGTGTGAGGTATTACAAAAGGAACTGACATGGAAAACCTGTGGGGCATGGTAACAAAACGTTTCGAACTTATACTCCTATTGGTGCTACTTTCGTGTTTGTAATCTCGTATTTAATGTAAGCTACACGTGTTCGAAACATAAAGGTCATCTGTGATCACAATGTACACACCACTACTAAGAAACACTAAAAGTCCAAACAGAGGGTAAACCAAATTAGACAGTTATTTCAAGTTCGATATCAGAGAGGAAATCAACGAAAAGCAAATGAACGTATTCTTCCTTTGTTATTTTGTTAGACCACAAAGAGTAGCTAATTTTTCTTATGTTGGCAATGTTCGAGCTACTACGATTATCAGCGACAGAGATATAACAGTCCAGTGAGCTTCTGTAGGCATTACATACAGTTTAGCAATTATGTGTTTCAAATGGGAGGAGTTCTCAACTGTAGGGAATTAGATGCATTAGGGCCTTCAGCGTTGCCCATCGTTACCCTCAATCTTAATATTCTCTCTCTCTCTCTCTCTCTCTCTCTCTCTCTCTCTCTCTCTCTCTCTCTCTCACACACACACACACATACACACACTTGCGAGTCTTCTTGGCGCTAAACGTAAGGGAACGCAAACTGAAATTTCCAAAGTTTTATAATAATGCAGTTGTTGAAATCACAATTACAACATGGATATTCGTATATTACGCACGCGTTTTAAGTATATAGTTTAAAAATAATCATAGTTTATGAATTACTTATTTCTGCAATCCACGAAAATGCCAGTGGTGCATCCATATAGCTCTAAATATCATTTACGTTAAATGATAATTCATCATTGTCATTGTCTTCATCGTCTGAGTATTGCAAATTTATGATGATAGGTTCCAAACTCCCGTCACGTGCTATTTCTTTCCAAAAGTTGTCTTTTTGTACTTCATCTGATGTCTCTCGCACCTTTCCCAGCCTTGTTGTGTTTCTTGTCAATTTCTTCGTGAAGAAGTCGTTCAACTTCAGTCAGTTTAAAAGTTTTATTTCTGTTTGCAACTTAATTTGAGCCCACGTTAACTCAATTGGATTGTTCTGGCAGTGGTAGGGGGAAAATGATACCTTGTAATATCTCGTGTCTCCTTTCAATTGCAAGCTGATCCAGCTGATACACTTTCCCTGGTTTTTAAACGGAAGAACAGCTGAATAATGATATTTTGAGCTCTCTAGAGTAAATAGAGATTACGAAATCATTCATAAACAAAGATACTGTCACAAGTGACTGTTTCAGTTAATACAAATAATAGTTCATGTGACTTCAGTGGTATGTGACGTCACTCCCCACTCCACCTCCGTGGAGTGAATGTGAAGTGTGAATCTCTTCCCCTTTTTGTGTAGGTCTTTGACCTGGCAGGACGTGATGCCCTGACTGTGAAAGGTATGGGTCCAAGTGACCATTTTTGTAATTAATTAGTTTCATAAGTATTATTATTATTATTAATGAATTGTAATGTTAATTAGTGTCACCCATATCTTTTGTAGTTCTTTTGTAACCTGATAGAAAACCCCAACCTCTCGTAAACCAATTTGGCTACTCTCCCCCGTGTAAGATCTGGCATGTGTTCATAATCCCTTAACAGCCATGGTTAGCCCGTCACAGTATAATGTGATCAGACACGTTCTGCTAGGCCAAAAGGATGTATATTGTTTCCTCTCGTTCGAATTTAGCAAACACGTTGGCTTATTCAAAGTGATACTTTATCACGTCATTTAAGACGTTTACGTTTCAGTTCTGAGTTATTACAAATATACTTACACACTACATTCCCACCAATAATGCAATTCATTACATTGCTTACGTCGCGATGCATTGTTATAATATAATAGTGTTTTATTTGTGTTAGGAAAACTATACGAGCTAAAAATATAGGGTTTTTACGGTTATGTTAATTACATTACTCTCTATCTTCCTTAAGGATCAGTTTTTGCAAAATCTGAATTTTTGTCTTAGCCCAGATAGTATTTACTATAGATTGATTGGCTTGGCGCTTGACACCCACCACTTAGGGGAATGCAATAAAGCAACACCGCAGGACTCCTATTGGTTGCTCACCTAGCAGTGCTCAAGGACAAACATCATCCCATTTGAAACAGATAATAATAATGTGAAATAGAGTGAAATATCTAATTGTAAACGTTGTATGTATTTTGGTCTTGTATTAAGGGTTATCTGTGTCAATTTTGGTCGGAATATGTGTAGTAATGTATATCTACTTGCTCTTAGAATGAAGAAAATTAGTGATCAGGATTCCGCACTGAGCTCCGCTTCTGGTATGTCATTTGTTAATAATTTAGTGCTGTATATACATCAAAACTTTAATCGATTAACCATGTTACTTGAATCGATTAATCTCTCGATTAGTCGAGATATATTTTCGAAAATCAGATATAAGGATCATATAAAGTACTTTAATACCTGTATATTTAACTGTTTATGATACTTTTAAATATTTAGATTCAACATTTGTGTTTGCATCAAGTGCACATGCTTTATATGTGTATTGAATTAGATCTACAGTATTTTTGTAAGTAATTACTTAGTAAGGTATTTATTTGTTTTTGTAATTTATGTCCTCCAACGTTAAGTCATATCGGACGATGAATGGAATGGATGAAATGATGCTCAAATGAGTCCGGGGTCCATGGAGCGTAGAGTTACCCGACATTCGTCTTTACAGGATAAGGGAACACCCCAGAAAAACCTTATCCGGGTAACTCACCCTGACCGAGATTCGAACACGGGACCTCTTGAACGTGAGGCAGACATGCTACCGCCACACTACCAATGCGGGCTAGTAAGGTATTATATCAATATCTACTAAGATTTGTGACTGAGAAGCAAATAATAGTTTACTGAAGACTCACCCTGTCACTGTTGTTTCATCCATGATTTTAAACTTGTAAGTGCATTCACATGCTTTGAATTAAGTGCTGCTCTACGTTTGTTGACAGCATTTCCTGCATCACTAAACACACGTTCACAAGGAACCGATGTAGCTGCTACACAAAGTAATTTATTCGCTATGGATGAAAGAATTGGCAACTGAATAGAATGTGTCGTCCACCACTGAAGAGGATTTGCGAAGTCGTCATCCAGTTCACCCAAAGACATGTAGACGTCAATTTCTGTAGCAAGTGTTGTTAATGGGGCGTCAATTCACATCGGGCGATGAATGAAATGGGTGAAATGATGTTCAAATGAGTACGGGATACATAGAGCTTAGAGTTACCCGACATTCGTCTTTAAGCATAAGAGAAAACCCCGGGGAAAGCTTTATCCAGGCAACTCACCCTGACCGAGATTCGAGCTCGAGACCTCTTGAACGTAAGACAGACACGCTACCATCTACGGTACCGAGGCGGACTGGGGCGGTTTCCTCGACATCATTTTCATTAAAAATAATTTCCATTTCTTCAGATTTATTTCTGTCGTAGTTTTCACGCTTACCACAAAGTTTTCTGAAAGTCTTTTCCATACTAACTCTCTTGTGCCTCTTGGAAGACATTTCAAGGATTTGAATCTCGGAACGAGAGCTGTAACTTCTTCGTAAATTTCTAATTTAGACCAGTTATTAATTCTTTCTCTTAATCTTCGACAAGAGTGGTTTTGAACCTGATCACATACAGAGGGTCCGAATCAGCGATTCATTTACGTTTTTCACTTGCAACGTTGCCGTGCAGAACTCCCAGTTAGAATCAATCGAGTGGGCAGTAACCCCTAAGCAACTTTGATTCGTTACTGAAGTCCAGAAAACCCCTATTAAGCTAACATATTTCGCATACTTTAATTTGTCCCGTAGCTTAGATATTTCAACATCATATAACTTTTTAATTCGTCTACTTACAACAGCTTTTGATGGAAGATTATACGAGCTGTTTCCAAAGGCTTCTCTTAAAACTTCTTTTAGCCCTTCATCCAAAACAATATTGATAGGTCGGCTATCCTTTACTATCCATTTAAGATTTTATTTGTTAATTCAGCTTCTTTGATGGAAGAATCAGTTTGGCTATGAAATTATTTATGTTGGACTGCGATACCAGAGGAACAGTTGGAGATATTCGTTAGCAATTTGAAATGGATGTTTGTGTTTCAAATGATAATTCAAACTACTGGCACTACCACTACAACTAAATGATTTCCCATAAATTTTACAAAATACTATATTCATTTAGCTTAAAGCCAAAATTTACACCCAGTTTCCCTCGCAAATTTTCGTATGCCATAATTTTATTTCCACTCAGTCCAAAACGTTTTTCCTTATTTTAACTTTTTAAGACAAAATTTTCACTCACTCTCAAGAACCCACAAACGTTACTGGCTTACTGCAATTTACAGCAAAGTTACACCACCGCCAGCTCTGAGAAGAGGGATCAGCTATTGTTTCCATGGATGCGTAAGCGAAGTGTTTGGTTCAAGGTTGTATAGCTCAGTTTATGCCAGCAAGCGATAAATAATCAGTTGTATACGATATGTTGTCACACACAAGCTGTGTCCTGTATGTAGTTATGTATATCTTAGAATATTTCACAACAGAAGTGTTATTTAGACTCTCTCGGGGTTCAGAGTGATCTCTTTTAGCTATCAGGAGTCATTATATCTCAAATTTCAAATAACATTACGTGTCTTGTGAAAGCTTGGTGCATTGGAAAGGCTGTTTAGGTTGGAAGCAATACATACATCAAAACAAAGAGGGTCAAATTTGGCTAAAAGAACTTTAATTAATATTTATTGTAAGCGATTAGTTTTAATCCACTCGATTATTGGATAATTTTTTAAAATCTTTAATCTAAAATAAAATGTTAATCAATTAATATTTTCGGTTAATCAATTAAATGACACATCACTAGTTAATATAACATCTGCATGTGCGCAAGTAAACAGCAATGTCGTCCCCCAAATTTAACTGCTATCTTTGTTGTTACATCAACCAGTGCATTGTTGAATATCTGAGAGCCATTGCTTGTGCAGTAATCATGTGTATCACATTGTAAGGAAAGAGACTTAGCATTCCTATAAGTGGTGACAGCTGTGAAAAACACAAAACCCTACATCAGCAATGGGTGACCACGTGAAGTTCAAAATAACAACTCAATTTTCTGCGCTTAGCGATAAGGTATAAAGTACATAATAGCAGCATGTTACATTACAATGTTACTTCTGTATTATAAAAACTTAAAAACTTAATTTTTTTTAAATCAAGAAGCTTAACCGCGAAAATATATTGTGGAAGAATACGGGAATATACAAAAACCACCAGCTAATGCGGTTAATTTCCGCCACGTGCTTCTTTGACATTTACTTTATTCTTGTAGTAAATATCGGGTTATCTCATAAATTCGTTCGATTCTTGTTACGTGTTTACGACTAAGAACTCCTGAGAACACTGCATGCCCCCATTACTTTTACGTCAAAGAAGTTGCCTAACAAAATGGGGTTTGTTTACAAATACAATAATTGAAAAGAATGCTATGAACACAAACCACAGCGACCTCACGGCCAAAGGTAAATAGGTCAACTTATGTAAGAATTGGTAACCAAACTTCAGTACGAGTTTGTGGATGCAACATTGTGGAGTTGTAACTTGTGAATGTTAATATGGAAGGCAAGAAGGAGCATTTTTGACATTTAATGCTGTTTTATTACCGTAAAGGTAAAACCGCCTCACAAACTCAACAGAAAATTTGTGCTGTTTACGAAGAAGATGCAGTGACGAATCGGGCATGTCAAAAATGGTTTACTCGATTTCAAGCTGGGGACTTCTCTGTGAAAGACAAACCTCGTTCTGGACGACCTGTGGTTACGGATGAGGAAAGGATAAAGGACATGCTTACGAACAACCCCAGAATAACAACTCGGCAGGTAGGTCAGGAGCTAAACTTATCTCATGCAACTGTAGCCAGCCACCTAAAGAAACCTGGTTACGTAAATCTTTGAGATGTATGGGTTCCGCACGAACTGAGTAAACAAAATTTTGTTCAGCGCGTTTCCATCTGTGACGCATCGATAAGACGCAATGAAACTGCCCCTTTTCTGAAACAGCTTTTAGAGGAGACAAAAAGTGGATTGTGTACAACAACATCCGAAAGAGAAAGTCATGGCGTAAGAAAGGGGAACCACCACTCTCAATTCCTAAACCAGGGCTTCATCCTGAGAAGATTATGCTGTGCATTAGGTGGGACTGGAAAGGAGTTATTTACTACGAATTTCATCATCCTGGGGAGACCATCAATTCAGAGAAATACTGTTCTCAGTTGGATCGTCTGAAGGTTGCCCTAGGAGAGAAAAGGCCAGAATTAGCATCTAATGGTGGAGTCGTCTTTCATCAGGACAACGCCAAACCACACACATCTATGGTAACTCGTCAGAAATTACGGGATTTCGACTGGGATTGTTACCTCACCCGCCTTATTCTCCAGACATTTTCCCATCCGACTATCATTTATTCCGATCCCTGCAAAGCTTCCTTAATGGCAAACGCCTGACTTCTTTGGAGGATTGCGGACCCGCCATAGAAGAGTTCGTCAACCAGAAAACTGCAAGATTTTGGAAAAATGGAATTGATAAGCTTCATGAGAAATGGAGATATGTTATTAATAATAATGATGCATACTGCACCAAATAAAGTTTGTTTTGAAAAGTTCATTGCCTTGTTTACTTTCGATGACCTTGCGTATGTAAACAGATTACCCCTAGATAATTAGCATACAGTGCAGGCGTTGTTTATCGTAAACACGTAACAAGAATCGAACGAATTTATGAGACAAACCAATATAAGCCTATAAATTGAGTTCACCCTTTTCCACCGTGCAGGTAGGACGTGCGTTGCGTCGCTCCTGAGCGGTTGAGGGTTGTTTAAACATATACGGTTGCGCAGTGTTTTGATTTTTTTTTTTTGCCTGTGTGTTCATAGTGACAATTGTCCTTAATTATTATATTAGTGTTTCATTACTACAATGTCTTCACCTTCTATTCGCAATATGGAAACAGGTGATACTGGTCAACTAGTGCGAGATTCACCTAACATTTGTTACGCAACATTAGCTTCTAACTAAGTGGCTTAGTCACAAAACGTTTCTCTCTCATCACACCACTAGCTACAACAACCACCTCTGCAGCAATCAGTACCTGCTACCCATAACAGTGCAACTGCAAGTGCTTGTGCTAACTCACTCGATGTTTTGGAAGAGCCAACGTTCTCTTGACACACAACTAAGGATCGAAAACGCTCCCATGTAGATTCGCGAACTGATATCTACAAAACGGTTTCGTAATTCTGTAGAAAATAGGTATGTTATCAATACTCCCACGCATAACCGTTTTGACGCTCTTGAAACAATGGACACTGAAGAACTATCCGAGCCCAGCTCCTCTTCTATAGTGCCGTCAAATGGGGAACGCATACCTCCCGTGTTCTTACACGGTACTAATAATTATCAGCAACTGATTAAAAATTTGAAATCTATCCTATCCTATGATTTCACTACTCATCTTCGAGGCATGGCTGTAAAAATTAATACCACAAGTACCAATGATTTTATTGCACTTACTAAGCACCTAGGCACTTATAACCAACATTACCATACTTTCCGCTCACCAGATAACACCAGGTTAAGTGCTATTATACGGAATATTTCATATTCTTTAAGCAACGAAGAAATATTTGATGAACTGGTCAAACATAACTATCCCGTCCAACAAGTAAATGGACTATACAAAAAAGACAGGTCTCCCATGCCATTATGTGCGGTGGAAGTAAACAAATCTGAAAATCTTTGATCTTACTCACCTCTGTCATTGCACTGTGCAAGTTAGGCAACACGTAATCACGCACTCTAACTCAGTGTACTAAATGTAAACATTGTGGACACACTAAGAACTATTGTAGACTTGTACCCAGATGCGTGTGCTCTGACGGTAACATCATTATAAAGACTGTACTGTTCCATGAATCGCTGCGCCTAAATGTGTTAATTGCGGAGGTGACCATCTCGCCGACTTCAAAGGATGTTCATATTTTCTCAAGATGGCGTCATAGTCACCATCTCTTTCATCCCCAGGGACTGTTGGGTGACAGTCAAATAGGACTCCTTCGCAACTGTCCACAAGGACTGCTAGCTTCCAGCCTCAACAGTCACCACCCTCCATGTAACCGCAACACTTTCCGCCTCTACGCTCATCTCACACGCCCCCTCCCCTGTTGTGCCATCCTCCTCTGCGCGAAAAGTCCATGAGGAAACGTCTAACACACCTGGTCCCAGAGACACTATTTCCTCTTCTACAGCATTACAACAGCCTGACCCTGATTGTGTTATGAGCCTTTTTAATGCTCTTCGCACATTTCTGACTCCCTATCTTCCAGGCATAGTTCCTTATATTACATCTTTTCTTGAGTTCATAATGCACAATGGCAGTCCATAATTGCTTCTTCTCTCAACTTACATTGCTAAATTGGAATGTCAATGGTTTGAAGGAGAAAAAATCCTCCTTCAAGGCTTTCTTACATCTCCACAATGTTGATATTGCCTGCCTAAGTGAAACTCACTTGCTTACCTCTAAAACCTTCAAGATGCCAAATTATTTCATAAATCGGGAATGGCAAATACTGTCTCTGGTGGTGTTGCCATCCTTGTGAAACGTAATCTTCAACATCATTCTGTTTATTTTCCAATTGTGCCTGATTCTGAACTTGTGGGTGTACAACTCCCTCAACCAAACGCTTCTCCAGTTAAAATTATCGTAACGTATAAGCAGTCACGCCACCGGCTAAATCCCATATCTATTTAACGATAACCAACCCACTATACTCCTAGGTGATCTAAATAGTAAACATGAAGCATGGGTCTGTCGTCAAACCACTCCAAATGGACGTTGTATACCCCACGCTACGCTAGATTCTGCTCTTCAAGTTATTGCTCCGAACGAGCTAACATTTTATTCTTACAATCGTGCTGTGCAACCGGATATTTTGGACATAGGTCTTCTTAAACAATTTACACTTCCAGTTTACATGCAGCCCTTCCCAGAACTTGATTCTGATCACTCTCCGGTGGTTATTAAATTCTGCTTTGATCCCATATTAATTTAGTCAACAGAGCGCGTTATGACCGGGCCTGTCAATTGGAATGCTTTCCAGTGGAATTTGGATACTCTTCTATACATACGTCGCACTATTGCTACCCTTGCAAATATTGATTGAGCTGCAGCGCAACATTGAGACGTGATTCACACCTCTGTAAAATGTGTCATTCAACACCGTTCTTATTGCCATGGCACCAGATCACCAAGGTTACCAGATCACCTTCTCCAAATGATTCGAGCTAAACACCAAATCCCTCGTCTTTGGCAACGCCATAGGTAGCCTTGGCAAACGACAACGTCTTAACAAACCCATTCTCCAGGTTAAGCATGCCTTGGATGAGCACCGTTACAGCAGCTATCAACACTTCCTCTCAACTATCTGTCCTACAGACAGCTGGCTCTGGAAATTGACGAAACAGATACTCCGGGAACCGCTTCAAATGCCGCCGCTTCGAGTCAGCAATCTAATCAGCAACACCACCTTGAAAAAGTGGGAAACATTAGTTGCATACTTTGAATCTAAGTTCACATCTAATACCAGCATGTGATGCTGCCTTCACTGCACATGTTCAGGAGCGCCTGAGTACGTCCCGGCCTATAGCTTCGTTGCCCATAAGGTTGGTTTCATCTAGGGAGATGCGATCTATTATTCAATTTCTGCCCAATAAGAAGGCTCCTGAAAACGAACTTATTCCACCAATTGTATTACATCACTTCACAAAGAAGACCACCGCGTTTCTGGCCTCTTTATACAATGCAATTTTTCGCATTGGACATTTTCCTAAAGCCTGGAAATTTGCTGAGATCATTGCGTTGCAATAGCCTAACAAACCTCCTAGTTCCCCACAGAGGTATCGACCAATTAGTCGTTTCCCAACTCTGTCCAAACTTCTGGAAAAACTCATTCAAAAACGACTTCTTCGGTTTGTTTCTGAAACCTCAGTTATACCTCTCCAAAAGTTTGGATTTAGACAGCATCATTCCAGTACTCACCAGCTCGTGAGACTTACTGAACATATTACCCGTAGCTTTGACACCAAAGAGCATTCTGTGGCAGCATTCCTAGATTTCACTCAGGCATTTGATAGAGTGTGGAACGACGGCCTCCTTTATAAACTACATGACCTAGGTCTTCCGTTCTACTTACTTAGCTTGATTACTAGCTATCTTCAGGAACGCCAATTTTCTGTGCGTCTTGGTTCAACGCATCCCTTACTTCGTACTATTTAAGCCGGCGTGCCCCAGGGTAGTCTCCTCACGCCTATTCTTTACAGTCTATATGCTGCTGACATGTATGAACTTCCTGCAACAAGTACCGCACTGTTTGCTGACGATACGGTGATCTTTACCTCGCACTTCTCTATTGACACTGCCTTTGCAGCCCTACAAACTTCCCTGGACATTTTCCTGCACTGGTTATATCGCTGGCGTATCGCACTTAATCCAAGCAAATGTCTTATTAAGCTTTTCACCTAGCGCAGGCCTGCTGCTCCGGCAAATATACGACTCTATAACACTGAAGTCTTCTGGTTACCTTCTGATTGTGCAGTCAAATATATTGGTGTCCATCTTGATCTCCCGTAGGGGAAGGGATCCGTCCCTTTCAGCTGCCAAGTGCGGGCGCTGCAGACCCTTAGCACTCGTGGTACCTCTGACGTTACTAGAGGAACCTCGGGCCGAACAGCCGAGCCCCTCCTTCGGGAGTTGTTCGGATTGGGATGGCTTCGAGGAGGCAGTGTGTTCCCGATACCCGTGGGAATCGGGTACGTCTTCGGATGGGGTTGAGGGAAGCCATTAAGTTTCCGGGTACTAGCCTGCTAAGCTAGTAGAAGGTGTGCTAGATCACCAGGCGGCCCCACCGAGGTCATATCGGTAGTCTTCACCTTGAGTGTTGACGCGCGCAAGTGGCGTATCCATTTCCATCCCGTCTTGTGTCCATAGGACCAGATGGGGGGGGGCTTGTTAGGTAACTAGGTCTTGCCCTACGGAAAGCCCCACGGAGGATGCCGAGCGCCCTTTGGGACAGCTCGGATACTCCCTGGTTGAAAGAGACCTGGGTCTTGTTCCTACGGGTTCAAGGCTAATGGGAGTAGAACTTCTGGACTCAACTGTCTATCTTGATCGTCGACTGACATGGAGTACACATATCAAAAGCAAACTAAATCAAGCATATGCTCGTCTTCACAAGTTGTATCCCATCCTCAACAGCAAATTCTCTTTACGTGTTGAATGTACGCTGCTACTATACAAGAGTATTCTACGACCGCTTCTTCTATATGCCAGTCCTGTATGGAGATGTGCTTCACCTACTCATATTTACCAACTCCATGTGTTTCAAAACAGGATATTACGATTGTCTGTGAACGCCCCGTTGTACATCCGGAATGTACAGCTGCTTAGAGAATTGGACATAGTCAACATTAATGAGTACATCTCTACAACGACAAGCAGATTCTTTGCTCACCTTCCTGATGTATCAGGTGCTCTATTTTTCCAACTGGGACGTCGCCTTAATGCTGCATCAAGACTGAAGGCACGCTTGCCACAGGTCATTTTATTTCTATAATGTTTATTTATTCTCTAGCAAAGAAGTTATATAATTTAAGCTGACACTAATCAGACCAGTTTGTTTGAGGACTCTACTATGAGTATCCTCTTTCCCTGTGTACTTTAATTTTATTATGTATAATACGTATATAGCTCCACTATTTGTATAGCACCAACTGTGCTGAGCAATTGAAATAATTTTTTTTTTTTTTAAAAAAAAGCCTATAAGTGGTGAAGGGGATAATTTATCGTTAACTTGCGCTATCTTGCTGTGCTGAATTGACTCTTTTAAGACTTACTCTAAGGTATTGTAAAGTGCATATTACTGATATACCAGAAGAGTGAATACATTTTATGATTTCATTAACACAAGTATGTAATTGATTGTATAATTTGAAATATTTTAATGACGACAGTCTTTAAAGCTCTCGCAATGCTGAATATTCTAAGCGTACGTTTTGGAGATGGAACAATACTTAAATGTTTTTTCAGATAACCAAAATAGTTTAAATTTGAAATTGTGCAGCTCCTCTTTGGTTCTACTGTTATTTAATAACAGTGCAAAATGCAGAAACCATAATATGTACAACGAAACAAAAGTGAAGCTGGTAAATATGCAGATCTCGCACTTCCATGTTTATCACTTTGGAACGGACATACGAGTATTCTTCGACTATCGGAAAAATAAAGTCTATCTATGTATATAACATAGATTAATACATTTCTAATGTTAACAGTATTCTCTGTTACATTATTGTAGATGCAATTATTGAGCATGCTCAGCTAAAGAACTTATTACAATCTAAGTGCAAAGAAAGGAAAATAAAACCTTCCTACATGAGGGTCATTAGAATATTTTGGCATTCAAAAACTTCAGCGTGTAAATCTATAGAATTAGAATTAAGGCTATTCAGAGGTTTTTATACTGCTGTACACATCTACAGTACTTGATAAATATAAATTAAATAAATATATATAAAACAGGGCCAACTGTCGCTGTTTGAACTCTTATCTTACATTTATTGAAAAATTAACTCACGGCTATGTAGTATATTTCTTCCAGTACAATGTAATCGGATTTTATTTAAACACAGGTATAAGGTGTAACATACGGAGGAGTCCAACACTTATTCATATATTATGGAGTCACAAGTATTTCATCTACTCTACGGTATTCTCAAATAAAATCAAAAGTCATCTTCCCAAGCACGTTCTTGTATAGCTCCAATGCGCTCGCATTTACGTAAAAGGTCTTTGTAAATTCTATTTAGTATTTATGGAAAATTGTACATGAAATTCCACGCTGCTTTAGAGCGTCATGCCAGCCAGAACGAATTGGAATTTTCAACAGTGAAATAATTGTAAAATCAGTTTAGTGCCTTTTGAAACTAAGCTACAGTAAATAATAAATGTTCCTTTATTATGTTAGTATAAAAGTACTTCCAGGTACAATACAGAAAAACACAGTAAACATAGCGATAGTAAAATCCTTTAAGATCGGGTCTCTACGTGATGGCTTATAAAATGTATTCGAAAGGAAATCAAGCTTTCTTAAATTGTCGATTTAATGGGTAATTTGGAGAGTGGGTATTCTATGATAACCTTCGTGTAGCATCGCTGAAAGATACTGAACATATTTCAGTTTGAAATTTAACGGATTTTTCTTTCTTTGGGTATCTGTTCACACATACACAGACACACACATACACACACACACACACACACACACACACACACACACACACACACACACACACACACACACGTTCTGAAAGTACCTTTTTGGATACAAGGAACCTCAGTGAATGTATTTCCAGTGAGATCGGTACACAGAATTTTTGGGTGAAAAACAATTCATTTTCTAGTTATCATAAGTAATACAGAAAGTAAAGGACACAGTTTTAATGGTGCGATAAGGAATCAAGCAGCTCACCCTTTGAGGAAATAGCTTGTATCTATACCCTGGATCGATATTGAACGTAGAATAAACTAAAATTCATGTTGGCTCTAATTCTAAGTATAAATTATCGACATCTCATTCAAAATCTTGAGAGAGTAGTGAAATAAGCTCTTGTTTGGCGTGTCCCAGTTTGGCTGATATGTACTTTCCTTGAGTTCCATTAAACGAAAACCAAACACGTCTAGCTTCATTACTAGTTAATAGACTTGTGCAACAAACTTTCTGTTATCCTACATTCCCCACAATTGTCCGTTAGTCTGCAGTTGAAGCAGCATGTCCAATGTGAATTAACCAGCACAACGCAAAGATGCTTGTACAACTTAGCCTCTATCATTATTTTGTTTATTGTGATTGCATTTTGTATTAGTTGTTTTATTGCCTACGTTAAAAATATAAATGTGTACGAAGAAAAGTATTTTCATAATATAAACTTAAAACTATAAATCTACATAAATCTCTTCTCAAAAGAACCCCCTTCCAGAAAAGACTAAATAAGTAGATATAACCTTTATTTACGATTAGATCCTTTCTCCCCTTGATCGGTTATTGAGCTTTAAAAGTTAATAAAGTCTGTATATAAGGTGAATTTTTTAGACAGTTAAGGCTTTCTAACAATGACTACAAAAACAACAAAATAAAAAAACTAATTACACAGGTTATAACGGAATGCCTATTCCTAATTTTCTGAACTGACAAATAGCATAAAATATAGCATTAGTTTCTTGTTAACCAAAGTAATATCTGGAAATGTTTCAATATCAAATGACAGTAGATGTAGCAAATAAAAACGCATTCACAACCAAATATAAAAGTTGCTTTACTTAATTTCTAGAGCTGTAATGTAACTTTTACACAGCACAAATTAGTACACAAAGGGTACTGACACAAAGGACTGTTTAACATTTTCGACCATCAATGAAGATTCCACCAATGCTGCGACACCACTTTTGAGGTGCAACTACCACCCTTTTTAATGTAATTTACGTCCTCCAACGATAAGTCATATCGGACTATGAATGGAATGGGTGAAATAATGCTCAAATGAGCCCAGGGTCCATAGAGCTTAGAGTTACCCGACATTCGCCTTTGAGGATAAGGGAAAACCCCGAAAAAAACTTTATCCAGGTAACTCACCCTGACATGCTACCACCACGCTGCCGCGGCGGGCAGCACCCTATCTAATTTAATATTTATTGAACATTTTTGTATGCCAGAAATGCCGCACTGTGGATGGTCTGAGTAATGTTAATCATTTATTTGTTGGGTATCTAGTAATTATTAGGAAACTACTGAAGTGCGTACTTATAAATGAGCTTTTAGGGTGTCAAACAAAGGATATATATGGGTAGTGCTTATTGCAATTTTCAAGTGGACAGAATTTTGTTTCTGAGGAGCAAATATAAGAATATTAACATTAAAAATGATATAATTTAAAATGATGTAACGTGTATTTCAAGCATGGGTATGATTGGAGCGTGCGCTTCAGGAGGGAATTTCAATGTAAATTCTGACCACTGTGCGATTTACCGCAAATTAAGGCACTCATTTGATACACTTTTATTCATGTGATAAACGTAAACTTATTAGTTATGGAAAATAACGGAAACATGACCACGCAGTTGTAATAATGTGTTCGTCACTTCAGGAGTATTTGTGAAGATGACTGTTATATTTGTGGATGTTAAGTTTTCCAAACATCCTAAAAGGTTTTGACTTTAACTGTTTGCTGCTGTTTCTCCTCCCTGGGACGTATTATTTAATGTCTTACTGAAAACCTCTCCAACATTGCTTTTTGTAATAAAAAATTCAAACATTTGAGAAACGCATTTAAAGCTTAAGAAATAACTGAGAATTGCTGGAAGGGCACAAATAAATTTGATGCTGAAATTTGTAAACCATATAAAGGATTAGGGAATGTTGTCGGGAAAGAACACATAAAATGACATATGAATCTCCACTGTATTGAAATATTAGTAGTTATTAGGTGAAATATAGGACAAAGGTTTCAGAAAATGTTGATTTAAATTTCAAGGATTTTCTGGATTCTCCTCAGCTTTTCACAGATTCAAATTCATTCTGAGCAGGAATTTTAATATCACTCTATAGAAAATTCAATGCATCCTGTGTGTGTGTGTGTGTGTGTGTATGTGTGTGTGTCTGTGAAGTGCATAACTTTAAAACGAATGTCAAATTTAGTATTAAGTTCAGCGTCTTTTAAGGATGTGATGCAACGATTTTCATATCCATACCTCAAACCACATTTTACATTTGTCAAAGTTCTTTATTTTCTAAAAAAATTACTCAAACGATTTTGGCTAAAAGGACATTTTAAACATACTTTTATGCAATGTAAATTTTGAACTTTCTGGGTATTGTCTTTGAGGTTCTCTTCATTCAAGATGACTTTTGCTTAAATGGACAAGAGAAGAGATTTTGTTGTGAATATTGTTAAAGTGAACAGCTTACGGATATCAAATCATTTATTGTTAAGTTAACAATTTCCAGAATACTCTCTTTATTGCTTTGAACTTTCCAATATTTTAACGTCCCTTAAACCTATTACCTACTTAGACTCATTATGTCTGAGGGGAACATGTTATGTAACCATTTCTGCAAATGTTTATCTCGATTAACTTCAAGTAGATAGAGGAATAGGCTATTTAGGAATAGTTTTCGGAGGAAAGGGTAGAGAAAGTCATGAGTAGTAGGGTGTAGTGTGTACATGTATTCGCTGTCTCAAAACCCGTTCAATGCATTTTAAATGGGAGTAATATTGTTTCAGAAACCACTGGCGGGTTTTGGAACCGCCGGAGCGTTGTTCTTGAAACACCATATGCGAGAGGAAAACAGTATGGCGATGCGCAGATGCCTGAAACATAGTTTCAGAATCCACTGGTGGATTTTGGAACCGTCGGATCACTGTTTTGAAAACAAAAAGCATCCTATGCTAGGATAGACGAGACGATGCGTGGTTGGATCGGTCTAATACTGAAAGTATGGAAATGTGAATGAAAAAACAAAAAGAATTGTGCTAATCTGAATTAAAACCATTGCATTGCTAGAATGCGAAAGTCGGTTTATATGGATAAGGAATGACAAAAATGCGTTTAGAAATAAGCATTATCATCAGCTCTTTGGAAGCCGTATGCCTGTGTGCATGATCATAAGAAATAGCAGTTGAAAAGTTAGGCTTCATGAGAAATCCTCGCTTGAAAAAAAGAAGTCGAGAAGTATGCCATCAGTGTACTGAGATCGTTTCCCAGTGTAACAATCAACATGTTCAAATTCCTCCCTATTCCAGCCAAGTTGCTATTAAAATGAGAAATGAGTTTATGAGCAATCCGCGCCCGAAAAAAGTCAACAAAGTAGGTCATCAAGTTATACACGTGTACAGAGATCGCCCACCTCCCCACCTTCCCTACTTTGGTTAAAGAGTGAACATGTTTAAATCGTCTCCCTTCCAGCCAAGTCTGATAATTGTATGCACAGTTACTTGTGAGCCGTCAAGATGCACAGTGAAATAATCGAAAGTGCTATTGAGAGCGACAATGCCTGTAGGGTGAACCTTGCCGACTACGAGAAGATGAAGCAACACTGTCTGGAAAAGCATAAGACACACTATAATGGCAATACGCATAGCATCACCTGCAAGGAGCCTTCACAACATGATCAAATGATCTCATTCTTTCGTTGTAGAGAGTACTGCGATGTGTATCAGAAGTTAAGGGGGTAAGTAAAATAGTGCAAAAAATACTTGACTGATATTACTATGTGAGATACCATAAATAAAACAATACAAACGCTGTATTTGCAGAATGCATGAAGGTGAGGATGTGCCGCCTTATCAGGACATGGATCGTTCGAAATCTGTACCTGAAAGAACTATGAGGCCCATGGACGAGAAAGAATGTGTAGAAGAAGAAGGCAGTTTAGTACAAAGAAACAAACAGACTCAATGACAAAAAGTAATCTATGCTTTATTTGCATTTAATCGTGTGTATGTATGTCTACAGGTCCGATAAGAAGCCTGAAAAGAAGAGGAACAAGCCAAAGATTGTCAGGAAGAAGAAGGTGAACGATGCTGCTCTGGATAATACTATAGTACTCATCTTCGGTGCCATTCCAGAAAAGCTCGAGAAAGATAATCCAAATAGCGTGCATATGCTTGACAACGTCTCCATCAGTGTGAACCGTCATGTGAATATAGGGCACACTACGAACTCCCAACTCTCTACATCATAGCAGTTGACGAGATATTCGTATACATAACTAAAGAAGACTGAGTGATAGTAGTTGAAAATATATCAGTGATTGAAACTTATCGTAGACACGGTAAGCTCCCAAGTGTTTCATAGAGTGAAAATGTAGTATATGGCTATAATATAATATTGCACATGAATAAAATCTGTGAAATAGTTATGAGAAATACATGTCTAAATGGAAATATTATAAATCTAGACATGCTGCAATAGCCGGACTCAAGAGACTAATTCCATACATTGAAATACGTTTAGTTAAATTGCATGAAGTTCATAAGTCACAATGTTCATTTGACATTTCAGGTAGGATCATCAGGAAAAAGACTAAGGAGATGTATGCTAAACTCAATAAAAAGATAATGCAATTTGTCATGTATTTATTATTAACAGCAACAGAAAGAGAACAACATGTTTTCCTATATGATAGATTGAACAACATGAGTCAGAGGTTTCTAAGTGAACAATTTGTCGTGAATAATTAAACAAAAATGATCTTTGTGGAGGAAAGTTTGCTGATACTCGAACTTCTAGTCTGATGTTAACTGCTCCAGTAACTGTCTCCTCAGCTTGATAAGAACTGTCAATGACAAATAGCGGTGCATATTTTAGAAAGTCATTTCTCTTGAAAAGGGGATAATTTTCCTTGCCGTAGTAAAAGTAGTGAATTTAAGATACTGGGCATATAGAGAAAAAAACTTTGAATTTGCGAAATCCAAATTCATGTCATGATAGGGATAACATTCGCTGTTGAGATAGTTTCAGGTTTGTGATTTTACAATAATCAAAGGGAGAGAGAGCTATATTTATCGAGATAATTTAATCTGTCGATTTGTGCACCAATTATGACAAATCGAGTTTTCTCAAGCTTTGCTATCGTTGCAACGTCACCAATTATGACAAATCGAGGTTTCTCAAGTTTTGCTTTCGTTGCAACGTTCCAAGTGAAAGGTTTAGTCTGTGGTACTGCAGGTTGAGAATGAAGGCCCATCGTTAGAAAGGCCACGTGTAGAGGCTGATCCGATTCGAAGAGTTTAAGTTTCTCCACTCTCTCGACATCGGAAAGTCACAGCACTGGCATCCTCCATTCGATTCTGGTTAGTTTAATAGCAGTCGTTTCATTGCCCACTATTCAATTTTTTAGACTTTTCGTTCTAATGAGGACAACTCCAAACTTGCTATTAAGTATGACTTTCCTGTGATCATCGGCAAAACCCAAAAGCATTGAAAGAGTAAAGATGGCGTTGAAGATACCATTCGATGCATTCACGATGCCTACATCGTCTTCAGGATGGGTCCAACCTGCGTTCTGCAAACGATTGGAATTCAGGATATTGAGAGTTGCATAGTTGTGCACGGTTAAAGAAATACCAAGATTTCTAGTTCTATCAATAGTAGTACCATTCATATCCAATCGAATTTCATCAAACAGGAACATGGCATTGTTGCTCAGCTTTGAGGATGAGGATCCTCCTTCAGGCTTAGTAAGAGTTCCCTCTATGTACAAATAGCTTCTGCTAGGAAGCGTGTACAATTATCAGCTTGGCAAGGTATTGTAATTTCATCATTCGCTTCAAGGGCCAATGAGTTGTAAGCTAAAAATATGTGTTCCTCCTCTTTACTAATCATATCGTCAAATGATTGAACTCACGTCACATTTAACACATCCATTACAGAAACCTGAAGCCTAACCTCTCGGGGAACTTCCAGAATCCTTTTTGCTAGACTTCCGAACTCTTCCAGAGCTCATAGTATACTATGAAATAAAAATCAAAAGAAATTGCTTATAACCTTAGTTGCAAGATGGAAGTAGTGAAGCAAAGGTGATCGCTGCCTTACAATTCCTGGATTTTGACAATGATATCCGCATCGGAAGACATGGAGCTCTCTTCCCGAGCAACGTCAGAGCTCTCATACTGGGTAGCTCAAATGCCAAGAAAACGAACGTACTACTGAATCTGTTAATCCACCAGAACTTTCTAAGGTTTGAAAATCTCTACATTTACTCGAAATCGTTACATCAATCGAAATATCAATACCCACTCAAAGTACTGAAAGCCATACCCGATATAGGAGTATATGCTTTTGATAACGGCGAAAAAGTGCTCCCAACCTCTGAGGATAAGGAAAATTCTATATTTACATTCGATGATGTCATCAATGAGAAACAGGGTAAGATAGCATGGTAGACATGGGTAGACATCATAACGTCGATGCAGTATACCTGGCCGAGTCATATGCAAAGGTACCCAAACACTTAATTAGAGATAATGCAAATACGATAGTACTCTTCAGACAGGACAATCTAAACTTAAAGCATATATGTGATGATTACGTAAATACCGATCTGAATTATGCAGAATTTAGAGAGCTGTGTAAACAAGTTTGGGAGAGTAATGAGGGATCAAACACGAGACCTTTCGTTCTTATAGTACCTGCATTTCCTCTGATTGAAGGACGACAACGGCACGGTTTTGACATATATCAGAGTGACATATATCAGAGTGAATAAATAAGTAGCGTCATTCATTCCAGTTATGAGTATTGATAGATTCGCATCTAGGAGAATCATACCGTCTAGAGGTATGCTTAACCGCTATATCATAAGCCGAATGGCTCTGGAAACTATCAGTCCAGTAAGAAATGATTATGCAACATTCAGGATATTGAAGAAGCCGCTGATGCAACGACTAAACACTATGTTTATACGCTTGCAGCTGTCATTAAAACTCGGATGCAAACTTTCGCCGAAAAGACTTCATATCAGCACATGGGAGACTTTGAAGCTATGCTTAGGAATCATGTGCAAACCTCACTCGATGCACAATATGAAAACCTAGTGCAATTTCTAAGTAAATATGACTTCAAAGGTGATGCCGGAAACAATGCTATTTTGGACATAATAAGAAGGAAGGTACTACTGCCTCCAATTGAAGATGATGGTGTTCCAGATAAAAATACATGTTAGATGATATAGATGCTAGAACGCCCATTCAGGAATCAAACGGTAATGTTTCTTTTTAAAAGAAACGAATCAGGGAGGTAGCTGATCCTGTGGACGATAGCGACGCAGCAACCAAAATTTTGTTAAACAATTTGTTGTAAAGAAACAAAATGAAACGTAGCCTGCATTAAATAGAGCTCTATCTTCCATGGCTGATGATATCGCTTCAGCAGTAAACAAAAATATCGAGGCAATAGTAAATCGTCAGTCCTCCCTGGATAAATACGTAACCTCAAAAATGGATAGTGTCAGTTTGCTTAAATCATAACTGAATGTTATAAAAATGTTATTCTACATCAAATGAGTGGAGAGCTCATTATTAAAGTGCAAACGAAACCGCACAGAGGAAGTTCGCAAAGATATACGTTAACATCAGGGCTTGAATACTACAAGTCTTCTGTAAATGGAGAGATGATCGACTGCAGTATGATATCGCCAACTAAGGGATCAGATACGATGTTTGCAATAAACGATGAAATTATAGAAAGTTATCCAGCACCCATACAGATAGGTGATAAAGTAAGCTTCACTGCCCCAACCAATCGTGCAAAAGATGGGCATATTCTAAGTATTGAATTGAAAATTTCGTCTACATTG
Organism: Mantis religiosa; assembly: GCA_030765055.1. Lineage (NCBI taxonomy): Eukaryota > Metazoa > Arthropoda > Insecta > Mantodea > Mantidae > Mantis > Mantis religiosa. The sequence continues at coordinate 264,783,857 of CM060950.1, read as the reverse complement.
ACATCACATATTTAAATATTCACTCACTGCAAGATGGATGCTGAAGGTATCAGACTCAAACAATCCATCACCCGACACAGTAAGGCGATAAGGCGAAAGTTACGTTCCCTAAAGGGTCTCAAATTCGAAACTCAGCGTATAATGTCTGAGGTGCTACAGTCTGTAATCGATCCTCTAAAGAGTATAATCAAGAATGAGGAGAAGCAAAACCCGAGAGGAGAAGATGATGCTGCTGCTGATTATGATGATGATGATGATGATGATGATGATGATGATGATGATGATGATGGTGACGATCGCTCAAAGTATTTGCAGAAGTTTCGTACAGCTAGCGCCAGCGATATGGACACCACCTATGGTGTACGGTGCGAAGATTGTGATATAAGTTAGGTAATAAACGAATTATATTTTTAGACGACAAAATTCAGATAGGAGAAGAGACCTATGAGGCTAGCCAGGGGTTGTACGAGCTGTTATTCAAGCGAATACCTCGAAGTTCAGTGTATACCGAAGATGATCTGGGTACATATTCAGATATTTTGAAAGCAAACTATAGTTCACAGACAGGGCTACAACAGAAGCGGTCGACTGATATCGAGCTAGAGATATAAATATAAAAATATAATACGAGGACTAATTGCTAGTAGGACTGCTTCGGGTCTCAAGTGGAAGGAACACGTGCCCGACGGTGGTCTGGATTATGTGTACAGGCCTATTCCCAACATTCTGGTCAGTAGACTCAAATTACTTATCGCATCGAAGCAGGCCGGCAATTTAAATCATTTATCTGCAATTAAAGAGATCATCACGGAATGGAAAAAGAATACTATGAAAAAGAATACTCAAAAAGAATACCATGATCTGACGAAACAACGCTGGTGAGTTACATTCCCCTGCCAGACGGTGATTCCTTCGCAGAAAAATAGTCTGTAAAGGTCTTAATGATTCATTAGAAATAGATCTTACAGAAATGGTTCCATGTGCAAAAGAAAATAGAAACGGTAAATACATTCTTATTGCAATTAGTTTTTATTCAAAAATGGCTTATGCAATACCTGTGAAGGAAAGAGCGAGGTAAATGTTACAAAAGCAATGAGTAATATATTAGCTGAATTGGATTCGTCACCATAGAATGTCCAATCGGATAATGGCAAGGAATTTTACAATAGACACTTCAGACAATTAATGGCTAAACATGGAATTTATCATTATAGTACATGCAGTGTCATAAAGTCTGCTGCTGTCGAACGTTTAATACGAACACTTAAAGGTCTGATGCATAGAGGGTTTTTAGCTAGAGGTTCTCATAAATGTTTTGATCTCCTACCAAGAATCATAAATACCTACAACAATGCCTACCATTCGGCGATCAGAATGCAACCTGTTGACGTCAGCAACAATGATCTGCTCCTCACTGTGTATCGTCATGACAATTTCCGTAAAAAGAAGAGCAATGCCAGGAAATTCAACATCGGAGATTGTGTCAGAATATGTGGACATACCGGATTACTGGAGAGAGGTTAAAAATACAGCATGGAATTTATGGTCATGAATTATTAAAACTTCTGTACCCAGATACCTCTCTGAATGAAAAATTCTTGCGTCGAAGTGGGAATAAGTTACTTTTTAACTGGTTAGGTTTCCCTAAAGATGAGTGGATAGCAGATGATGCTGTATGTAACTGGAATGGAAAATTGCTGTGGAAAAAAATGAAGGATTCCAGGATGTGTTGTACATTTTATTTTTGGGATAAAATAAAAATAAAAGTTATTCAAATAAACCTCAATTTATTTTATTTTACCCATATTCCCATCCACCATCACATTATAGAAATATTAACTATGAATTTCCCCAAAAATAAAATCATCATCAATTGTTATACATTTTCTCCCCACCACCACATAAAACATTAATCAATAATTTATACCTTTACAATTATTAAACAATATATCATCTATAAAAATAAAAGTGCTTATTTTTAGTATCAAATCTTGACATGTAAGAGCGCATATTAGGAAGAAACGTTAAACTACGTCACACAGCATCTCAGTGTTAAATGTGAAACAAACTGTTTCACTTTAGAGACAATATTCTTTCTCTCTTTTTATTAAAATTATCATCATCCCAACCCACCTCCCCGTTTTAAAAATATATTTTGCAAGAATCAAAACAATATAAAACTGAAAGTCCCATCATCACATCATAGGAATATTAACTATATATTTCCACCAAATAAAATCAACGTTAATTGTTCTACAATTTTTCCACAGCGCCACACAAACATATTAATCTATAATTTATACTTTTACAATTATTAAACAGTATATCTTCTATAAAAAGTGAAGTACTTCTACATTTTTTAGTATCAAGTCTTGACATGTACGGACAGAAACGTTAAACTATGACACACAGAATCTCAGTGTTAAATGTGGAAGGAACTGTTTCAAATTAGAGAAAATATACTTCCTCTCCTTTTATTAAAATCCTCTCCGAAACCTAAAAAACTGTAAAACTCACAGTTTTACAAATAGTTTTTGCAAATACAAAACAATATAAAACTGAAATTCAATTTTTTCCACGCCGTCAGATCAAATAGTAAACGATCATTTATGATTTTACAGCAAAAGAAAAAAATTTCATTTATGATTTTCTTTTTCCTACAACAAATAAAATCGTATAAAATCAAAATTAATTGTTCACAATTTTTCGCACCGCTACATAAAATATTAATCTATAATTTATAATTTTACACAATGAAACACTATATCATTTATAAAAATGAAAGTTCTTATACATGTTATTAGTATCAAATCTCGACATATTATGACAGAAACGTTAAACTATGATACACAGCATGTCAGTGTTAAATGTGAAACAAAATGTTTCACTTAAGAGAAAATATTCCTTCTCTCTTTTTATCTAAATCTTCCCCATCCCAATCCTTCCGAAATATATTATCTGCGAAACAAGGAATATAAAACTGAAAGTCATTTATCCTCCGCCATCACATGTAGCATCTTTTGCTTACAAAAGCCTTATAGTATCAAATCTTGAAAACAGAACGTTAAACTATGACACACAGCATCTCTGTGTTAAATGTGAAAAAACCTTCACTTTTTGAGAAAATGCTTCTTTCTAACTTTTGTTTCATTTAAATCCACCCTGTCCCACCCCTCCCCTCTAGCATTATTTGTTTGATGCATAAAAGCTACACTTATTTAAGTTTTACACAGAATTTCAGTTTTCACAAAATTTTACAAATTCATACACACATACATTAGAATGTCTCAAAATATCTCAGTTATGACCAGAGGAATAAGGATTTTATGTAAATACAATAAAGCTGAATGAGATTGTTTGAGCATTAATCACACATTTATTCCGCTGTCTGTGTCAGTATCAGCATCTTTCACTTAAGAGCAAACATTTCTCTCTCTGAGTTTATTTAGATCCTCTCCCCCACTCCTATTGTTGCAGCATAACAATATATACTTAAGTTTCACAAAAATATCATTCCCTCTCATGAATGAATATCAACATTTTAAAAATAATCTCCCGTTTACATAAAATATCTCAGAGCAGTTTTATTTCTTTTCTAGGATTTTCTTGTATATTTTTTGCCCTAATACTCTCAGTCATGCTCAGAGGAAAAAGTATCTGTGTCAATAGAATAATGATTCCAAGGTATGAGCATATAACGCTTGGTGTCTGAGCCTCTCAGAGCAACTTTATTCATTTCTACCATATGAACGTCGTGCTTATAACTCCTGAAAGATACTTGTTTAGAGAGATGTGTTGCATTCATGTCATGCGGCAAATGTAATTGAGCGCATTCCCATTTTTGAAATTACTTTCGATTTTTTTAACAACCTGACCGTCATAACGAAAAGCGTATAATTTTGATCGTAATCCTGCATATTCAGTCATTGCTCTACCAGATAGTTCATATTCAAAAAGTCCGGACACTTTTTTGTTTACCAAAGCTATTGCATATACGTTATCAGGTGGGTAATTTGAAGTAACAGAATTCTGTATGTGAGATTTGATAAATTTATAGATATCAGTACTTGTTTAAAAAAGAAATGCATCTGTGTCCGTATAATTTATAGTTAAATCATTGAAGTTCTTTTTCAGAACATTATAATGAAAGCCATACATGATAAGTTTAGATAAGTCAAGAATAGCCTGGCCAATCTATATAGACTTGCACATATTAATTTCCTCTCTTATTAACTCGATCCCGACAAGACTCTCATCAAAAGGTGTATAACGTTGAAATGTTTGGCGCGATATGAGCTTTCTCGCCTGTTTCCAGCTCGTAACGAGCTTGAAGTCCTTATAAGAGCGGACATTCTCCATATATTTCCCGTAAACACAAATGCTCATTTTTTTCCAGAGATGCTGACCAAATTTACACTTTTCCTCGGCTCATTTTTTAGTATTTAGATCAATATACTCTTTCAACCAATATGACTGCTTATAAGCTACCGCTCTAATTGTGCATTTCAATTTCAAACCCAATTGCGTGCACTGTTGCAGATTGTGGTAATGTGTAACATATTTCTGTTTATCTGACAGCGTAACTAGCAAACGTTTATATTTATCCTTTGGAGGAATTTATTCTTGGGCATAATAGTAGATCGTTATGTGCGTCGTGAGTTTCTTTAGCGTACACTAGATTTTCCAATACTTCGGAGTTATAACTGAAGTGCTCGTAAATAGCTGTTGAGTACAGAAATTTAAAAATTCAGCTTAGTGATATAACAGGAAGTCCTTTTCTTCACTGAATTCAATGAACTCGTTGTACTTCCTGTAATTCCTTTGTTAAATTATGCTGGTGTTTTTTTTAAATCCGAATTGCGGTGACGGAATTTGCTCTACTCTCCTGAGTATTACAGGCAGAAAGAAAAAAGTCGTTGGACCAGAACTTAGCTCATTTCCGACTGCGGATGCTACCCTTCATATGACGGAGACCGAGGTTTAACCGGAGGAAATTGGATGAACACATCGACAGCGGAAGTCATTAAGTGAACCAGTCGATGTGATTTGTGCCTTCCTCTTTGTAGAGAATTTTGAATTTGGTCTAAATACATTGGTATTGAGATAGAAATGCGAAACGTTTTAGCGTAATAATTCAATATATATGCATTTCTTTGTAGTGCCTTTTAAACTAGCTAAAACTATTAAATGTATTGTTAAGGCTACAACTTAAAATGCTGCGTTAAATGAAATAAAATGAAACATATACACTGTAAATGGCAACAAATAATTGCATCATTGGCATTCAAGAATAGTTGAGCCGATTAGATCAAATTAGATACCTAGCTACGATAGGTTTCACAAACGCAAAGGCAGTGAATATTCTTATGTGGAAATGTTGCCCCTTTTGGTAAACAATTGCAGTTGCAATTCTCCCCAACTTCATGGATAGAGCAGTAAGCCCGTTCCAACTCTCTGCAGCGTTGCTATCGCCTCCTTTCTTTGCTTACAATCCTCGTACGTAGGGTCTACAGCACTACTCCCCCCAGGACTTACACGCTGGCACCTCCTTAGGAGCAAAATCTGGATCCGAGAGGATATGTAGGTTGGTTGATCAGCCCGAAGTCAGATAGAGACTGAGGAAGGAAGTGGGGTGAAGTGAGGGCGCAGTGGATGAAAAGAAGGGTTATGATGAAGCAGTTGATGGAATGAATGGTAGGGTAAACCGAAGAAAATACGTCCAGACTCCATATTGTCCACAACGAATCCCAGATACCTTTCTCTGGGATCGGTGAGATGTGCCAATTAATCACTCGGCCTCTTTTACTCTCTGTTTATAAAATAAAGATGCCCTTGTTAACATATTACTGATAAAAAATTCAGCAATAGGTAGCAATGATAGCATTAACAATTCTTACCAGCTATAGACCATTGCCCACATATGTTCTTATAAACATCCGTTTCTTATTTCCATTATTTTCTTTCTTCACAATCTGAAAGGTGGTTTCAAATGTCGCTCCTCTGTAATTGGCTGGTCTAACGGATTTATCGCCAGTGTATTAGAATGTCTGCTGAGACGTTTCCCATGCTGCCATTTTATATTTCATTGTTAGAATCTGAAAACCCTGATAGATGTATTTATTAGTGATGCAGAGGAGGATGTTGACAATTTTTCGGAGAGTGTTGGATTGAAAACGTTCTGATACGTCCATGTTTTTGCTAAAGATGTTTCGCATTTTAGTAGATTCTTAGGCCAATTTTGTGCATTAAATATTATTTGATTAATTAGTGGTTCCGGTTTCAACTCTTTCCCTATATTCTTATTTTATATTTGATTCATTTCTATAAAAGCTTCTCGCTCTTAATCAATTTAATTATTGCTGCTTGAATGAATTATGTTGCTTTTGATTTCAAATGCATTTTTTCTCTGCTGTAAAGCAAAATTCTTAAATCACTACCTCATAAAGCTACATGTTGAGTCATCTTTTTTAATTTTATTTGCAGCTTTCTTTGAGTGACTTCACAACTTCATCAATTCTTTTAACTTCACTCAACTTGTGTTCATGTCTGCACCAGTTTTTAAACTCATTTTACAGGTAATATATTTCAAATCGGATATCTAACCTACTCCGGAACTGTTATCCATTGGTTCTTTACCTTTAAAAAGTGTCCGTTTCTTAACAAATTTTTTTAAATATTTTAATTCTGATAAGATATTACGAAGTCGTATTTGCTTCTTTAATGATCATTTGATCATCAGCAAATAATGCCTAACTCAGTTCATTTTCTAGGTCTACTATAATGCTTAATTTTTTTAGGATGTGTTTAATATACATATGAAAAGAAAAATGGCGATATACCTTCAGCACTGACTAAGACATAGGTGAATTTGTTAACATTTCATTGTTGCGTTTGCTTTCAATTTCAGAAATTGTATTTGTGTTCTTTCGTATGGTCCTTTTTACGTCAGTAAATGTGTAAATCTCTTCTTTTTTAATACTTATGTGCCGTAGTCTTATGTCAAGGTCGTGTATATACCTTATTTTCCCTCCTTTGTATATTTATTGAAGAATATTGTATCTATGTACGATATTTCCTTACCAAAGACATTTTTACACGATATGTGAACACTGGTATTTAGTTTATTGTATTACTGTTTATTTTAGTACACGTTTATAACCTGTTTATCAGCCTCATTTCCCTATAATTATTACAGTTTTCTTTTTTATATTTTTTTTTAAATATCCGTCACCCATGAACTGCGCTACAATATTTATTTGTGCACATACCCAATCCTAATTACTTATTTGTTTTGTCACAATTCCAAAAACCTGCAACAAACTCAATAATGCAATGTACGCTGCAGTTCCGAAAGCAGGATGATATGAATGAACATTTCTCAAAATTTTCTTGTGCCCAAAAGGAAAGTAGGGGTAATATTAAAGAATTTACTTATCTGTATTGTATTGAGAACCAATGTTACATAAGGGAATCTAAACATCATTTAGGACAGGAACCAAAGAGAAATCAATGTTTACTAATGACTGTTAGTCTTAAAGTTTTCTTTTTCAGCATTAGGAAAGCTTAATATAACTTCCAGAAGGGACGTTTTAGTAATTTTGTTCTTTTATTATTTCGTTTTAAACAGTTGTATTCTTCAAAGGCGTTAAACAATTATACATTGTTAGACTTGTCCTAAACAAACTTTTCTTTAACTTATGGTTTTTTAGTACATTGTGGCTAAAGGAAGTTAATTGTCAACTTGTGATTTCTTTCAGCGATAATTGAATACCAACAGCCGTAATTAATTCTTGTATTTTTTAAGTAATGATAGACGAGTTTGTTCTCATATGTCCATCAGTTGGCTTTTCAGTCACTAAATTCTATAACTCAGATGTTTCAGCACAGAGCAGCCTATTTAATTTTTACACGACTTTATTGAAACCTAATATATCTTACAGTATTCACAGATAGCATACCATGGCGATACAAAACCGTGAGAGCATACATAGAGGAGCGAAGAACAATTTGAAAATGCGAGAAGAAGTCGAGATTTTCGACATCTTCATATGCATCTAAGACATTTTATTTTCTAATATTCTTTCCTACGATAATGAATAACAGAAATAGTACTTACATGAAAATGAAATTAATAATTCACCAATAACTTTTGCACATATGTGAGTCACTGACAAGGCTACAGAAGTCATCTATGGTATAAAAGAGCGATCGAGTATCAATGACTGGTGGTTAAACTTAAAAGAATCAGTAATTTGTACCTCGCATTATGCTGCTAAATATATTTTAGGTAGGGTTCCAAGTACAAGGTATGTCCAAAATGTATACAATTAGAACAAAGAAAAGCAAAATATAAATAAATGGTAGAGAAACTAAAGAGCCGATTTGAAAGGCAAAATTAACTATCAAATATAACTATATTCCATGTCTGTTAGATAGTAATCAAAAGTAACATGATTTAATGTGCTTCATACATACACATCTGCAGTAAAATAGGTACCTAAAGCACCTAGGTTCGTTAGGTTATCAGCATTGAATGTCACGCATACAACCTTTAAACATAACAGCATAAAGGGCATTTAGATAAAAGAAGAAATACTATTGTTGAAAATATTTTATTATATTCATGTTTAGTCAGCTATATAACACTATCAATTATTCCAAATTTAGCCTTATGGACTCGACTCTGTGTCCCTAAACAAAACAAAGGGCACTACTCAAGTCAGTATTGGTTAAAGATGAACCATGCTGGAGAAAAAAAAGGTTAGAGTAAAATACTTTACAGATCTTGAAAGATAGTTGATACTGAGGAACTCTTGATGAAAGAAGTACCTTCAAAACGGAAGATATATTACAAAAATTGGTACTTCACCAACACTATAGTTATGGTGCAGTAAAGATTTCCTTTTCTATAAAATAAAAAGGATTTCACTGACGATTTATATAATATTTAGCATATGTATTTCATTAGCAATGAAAATGTCTCAAATTTGAACTGTTTTGTTTAACGTCGTTTCGACCACTTTAGATAAAGTAATCAATATGCATGGGTTTTTGTTTAAGTAAATTTTAGTTTGGAAGCGAAGTTTTATAAAATATTTGGCTGATATAACTAAACAATATCTGAACTCATATAATAAATTTCCGGTTTTCCCATGTTGTTGTTAGGTAAATATATCAGTGAACCATGGATATCTTATTTAACCAGGAGCAAAACTCGACACTGCAGAACTACTTAATATTATGGAGGTGTTTACCTTCAGATTAATTAAAGAAAGAACGCTACATAACAACTGCTGTTTCAAATTATGTCCTCTGTTACACAGGATAATCCATATGAATATCAATCAATTAGGTAAAGTCAGCTTGGGGATTTTCCCTGTTTTGTAAATCTACTTGTCTACTTTGACAAGGATATCTGCGCGCCAGCAAAAGTTCCGCTGTTAGCTTGTCACATCATGCATTTGAAATCCTATACTTCAATAAATTATACATTTTTATTGAGATAAACTTTAATCGTTCTATGTACGTATGTATTCTCTTTTATATGGAACACAGTGAGTCCTAAAGCATTTCAAGAATATTTAAAGAAATTTCAAAATATACATTTTGGCCATACTGCTATTGGACTAAATGCATGATACTTTAATCGAACATTTAACATGATATTAAGATCAATATGGATAAATATATGAAATAACAAAGTATTAACCGTAAAGTATTATTTGGTATGGAGATTACTCATGACTAAGGGGTGGAGTTCTATGACCTAAAACAGAAAATATGCATGCATTTATGACCTAAAAGTAGCTTAAATGTGACCTAAAAAGACGAAAGTATGGTCTTTAAAACTTAATGAATTTATTATCATATTATATTAATTGACTTTAAACTACAATTAATAATTTATTCATGCGTAAACATTTTAATCGTTTCCGTAGAACAAATTTTCTATTTCTTAATTAAGCAGTTTTTGTAATCTATAAGTTTAAAAAGTCCTATATTAGAGAAGAATAATTATTGATACTCAACAATAGGATAGGCAATTAAGAGAAATAAAACTTTCATACCTAGGGGTTAGTCTTCATCTGCAACAACGTTAGATTAAATGACTATGTGTATTTTTAGGTTGTCAAATTGGAAGTCTCTCTTGCCAGACAGAACGTTCTTATATCTGGAGAAACTACTTTCCACCTCATATAAGGTTATTAATGCATATTTGAAGTACATTAGTTCATTTGGGGAAAATGCCAGCTCAGATCTTCAAACTTTGCTTCGAACCCAAATGAATGTTACTGATCTTGGAAAGGGCAGTATAACCTATATTAGACACCAACTTTAGGTTTTATTAGCTTAAATTAACTTCCAATTTCTTTCAAAATTTTAATGCACAACTAAGTGAAATTCCTACAGTTTCTAGGCGGGTATAATCGGACCTGATATTCCAACGAACTTCGATTTTATATATGCCGAACTCGCTGCCAAGTTCGTGAACAAAATACTTCTTACACAGTCTTAAAGGATAACGAATTAGAAGGATAAAAATCTTAAGCTACCTGTTCTAAACAGGCATAATTGGTTTATTTCTAATTGGCTGCTAACTAAACTATAATAATCCCAAAATATGACAAAATTATGACTTTATCATGGAAATAAGCATAAATATGACCAAAGATCTGAAAAATTGAGAATATGAATTTTTAAGACCCAATAAATTACATGTCATGCGAATCCGCCCCTTACTCATGACAATTATATCCTAAAAATATGCTAGACATAAATATAAAATGTTTAAAGTTGCACTACTCTTTTCCTCATTCCTCTCACGCGCAGTATTCTATATCTTTCTCACACTTTTGTGATAGTATTAGTACTTTTCAGTACTATTTGAAAAACACTGCTATAAATATCTCTACGGATTTCATTATAAATCAAACTGCTTCTCAGAATATATCTAGCCATTAAAAGTGCTAAGTTGACATCAGTATAAATAACTTGTCATTAGTCTCTTTCATCCTTGATGTAAATACTGGTGTACAAAAGGCAAACCTTTTGTCGTAAACTGGAACGAAGTCCTACCTCTTATCATGTAACTGACTTGCTTCCGGATGTCAGTTACAAAACAATGGAATAAGACGTCTAACTTCCAAGTGCGAGTTGATACTGTGCAGGTCTATCTGTCACAACGAAACTTGTCAACATGTCTGTTACAATCGTGATTAAAAGGTGAAAAACGACTGATGCTAACATTTGAACGGAAACTCGATGCAGCAAGAAGAATAAAGTGGAATATGTTTACCTCCTCCAAGAAGTTTTGGCTGAGAATGTTGAATAGTGTGGAAAAGAAAGAAAAAAATGGTAAAGGACAGCCAAATTACAAAATATAGTGATGTATGTGCTCCGGGGACATCATATTCATTCTTTAGTAAGAGAGAAAACTGAGTTTAACACTTTTAGTAATATCCCAAATTACTCATATGTATCTTGGTTAACAATTTCGATAGATTGCTATTGTAAACA
>CM060950.1:264742440-264771340 GCA_030765055.1 Mantis religiosa | reverse complement strand
AGTATCAGACGTTTCGTATTTTAGTTATGTTATATTTTAAGTTTATATAAGGAAACAAAATCCAACCTAACCACCCATGAAACAGAAATTAAACTTATATGAGTAATCACTTGCTATAAGCATAATTTGTTCATGATTAAGAAACCATGTTCACTTCGGTAGCCTGCATTGGTGTAACCACTCTTTGCTAATTAATCTAAGCTTTTGTACAACTAAAGCTAAAACAAAACTAACCTCCCATGCATCGTAAATCTAAGCTTAAACAAACAGTGAAAAATGAGCATCATTTGCATGTAGTTTTGAAACACAGGTTTACTTCTATCGTGTGCTTAGTAGCATCCATTGGCTGCTAGGATAACTCAAGTGCATGATAATTATTATGTGGCGACATCCCATACTACGCACTGACACCACCACATTATGCAGTAGGCACATATTAAGTGCTGGTATCAATAGATAATTATAATTTGAAACAGTTATTTAATTTGGTGTATATCACAGTGGTGAATACCCACAATAATATAAATATTGTTAAGGCTGGCCCCATAGCTCAGTCAGTAGAGCACCTACCTACCGTGCTAGCGGTCCCGGGTTCCATTCCCGGCGGTGGGGGTGGGGATTTTTCTCCGTCCAAGATAATTCCCCATCTTCCACAGAGTCTGGAAGTATGAATGAGAGTGTAAATGTGTGCGTGATGTAATGACGAGTTAACACCATCGGTATGTTCCAAACGAGAACGGCCGCCGATATGACCATAGCATGGAACAAGCAAAAAAAAAAAAAAAAAAAAAAAAAAAAAAAAAAAAAAAAAAAAAAAAAAGCAAATATTGTTAAATCATATTTGATTCGGTATTTAACACATGTTCGTCTCGCTTGTGTGCTTTGTTGTAACCACAAGTTGCCAATCAAGCTAAATTTATATATGAAAAACATTAATCACAATGTCACGAGGCATTGTTTTGCTGCTGCTTAGATGAGTTCCGAGAGATAGAAGCGTGAAGTAAAAGAGCCAAATAGCGCCCAAGCCACGTCCGCGGAGCGATGAGCGCTTGGCACTTGCCGAGATAGAGCACGCAACAGAGGGTGAAAGAGACAGAGACAGTTCCATGGTGTTTTCGCTACATCACGAAAAATCATGTGGTTTCGGAAAATTTCGAGAAACAGCGGATCGCGTATAAATGCGAAGGTCTGAGCTCTTGCCAGTCAGTCGTGCAGGGAGCTGCTAGGACTGAACAGAGTAACTACTGAGCTGTTTATTGTGTGTGTGTGTGTGTGTGTGTGTGTGTGTGTGTGTGTGTGTGTGTGTGTGTGTGTGTGTGTGGACATTTGAACTGTACGGAGTTACAAGTTGAGAACTAATAATCGTGTAGTGATTTTAAAGTGAATTCTTTTGTTTGTTTACGTGTCTTGAAGCCACGAGAGACTGTGTGTTACGTCATCTTGCTGCAAAGGGCTATACAAACTGTCTTTCAACGGAAATAAAGAGCACTTTGAATGTGTGCAAACCAACTTTTAATTTTATGAACCCAGAAGGTCACATTTGGTGTCAGGAGTGGGATACGACGATGGAAGCTGCATTTGCAACTGCTTTTAGAAGAGCTAAAAGAAATGAAGACAGTGAATGACATCTTGGCCACGGAAATGAAAGCGGGAAATACCAACCTGGCCGCGACGATGACTGAAGTAAAAACCAAATTAACCGAAATGTAGGCTGCGAAGAAGGCCTTGGGCGTTAAATTTGAAGAGCAGTTGGTCGGCGTGAAGGAGGACGTCACGGATCTGAGCAAGTAGATGGGTGAGGTGAACGAGTGCGTCGAAGACTTGGCGAACCGCGTTAACGACCTAGAGGGAAAGTCCGACAGAAGGACCAAGTCCCTGAACGCCATGGTGGAGGACATCGTCGGCAAAAGATTAAAGGATTTGAAGGCCGACGCAAAGGGACGCGACATAACATTTGCGCGCCTCAAACCATCTAAGTACGACAGCACATCAACTTTCGAAGTCTTCCGAAGCCAATTCGACAGAGTGTGCAAGTACGAGTGGTCACCAAAAGAAGAGGCCGCACAGCTAACAGCCTCCAGGGACGGGCCGCAGTCCAGACAGTGGCGGGCCCAAGGACATCTGGAAGGCCCTGGAATTCCGCTTTGGAAATCACCGCTTGGCTGCAGCTTACCGCAGCCAACTGAAGTCAAATACGCAGCAGCCAGTAGAGATTCTGCAGGAGTTCACTCTCTCAATCAATTGGCCAACAAAGCCTTGGTCGACCTCCCACCGGAGTGCGTATCCCGGGAAGCCGCATACACCTTCGTCGACGGGCTACAAAACACCGAGATTTATCAGCACCTAATACTCGGCGACTACGAGACCATCACCGAGGTGCTAACGGCGGCATGTGGATAGAGGTGGTCAAGATGACTGATACCCCGACTTCCAAGACAAGGAGTATTCGCCACACGTGAGACCGAAGACCAGCCGAGGGACGCCGGCGAAGACCTAGTGGCATGTATTGAGGTGTGGTCAGCCGAGACAACAGGAGAAAGACTGCCCACACCAGGGAGAGCAGCTGGAGAAACGAATAAGGTCCGACATGGCGAGGGGCACGTCGGCGTCGTCACCACTATCCCCGCGAGTGACAATGCGCGCTGTCAGCCCTCGTATGGATGACAGACTCATCGCGGACGGTTGAGTGAGAGGTGGTGTAGTTATTCTCTTTGGAATGCCTTTTGGTGTTTTATGGCAGGATGGTTGTTAAGGATTATGTGTCGGTGAGCAGGAGTTCTCTGTCAGGGTCAAGCAGTTCTCATGTCAATGAATTGTCCTACTTCAATTTCCTGTGGATTGCTTATTCCCACGTATATTGCTTATTTGTCGGATTTCTCTGTTTTTCTCACTTGCTATCACTTTCGTTGCATCTCCTTGTCTCTTCAAGAATACTTAATCACACCCCGTTTGAAATATAAGTTCACAATTACCTCGCAATCAGATATTAAACTAACGCGTCTTCTCCTTTTTAACATAAATACTGATCTAGAGTGATTCAGAACCATTGTTATTAAACGTTGCATCTCCTTTCATTGAAAGAGGTGTTATGTCGCCACACACGTCTATTTCCCTGACTACATATAATTTTATACGATTTAATTCACAATGACTTGGAGGCAATCTAGAAACTTTCAATCACTATTCTTTTGCAATCGAGTCTATAATAGTGGCACTACAATTATCTCGTACAGTATTTACAATGATCAGCAATTATCTTCTATAGTAATCATTCGGATAGGGATATGTTTTGATATCAACCAATGTTTTATGCCTTTCTTACCGGATTTTGTAGTGGAGGAGGTCTCTAGTTTTCTGCCGTGGTAAAAGGCATTTTTCATAACAGTAACAGTTCTTGGTTCCATATTGGGGAGTAATTGGTTTCTGAAGCATTGCTCAGAAATATCGCTGTCCAAGTTACTAATGGATAAAATAGGTCCTTTTCGGGCCGAAAAAGTAAATTTATTGTCCTGTATAAATCCTATCGTAGCACTACCACCGGTGGTCCGCGAGCACTAGTTGATCTAAGACCAGTAGATAATCCGTCCAAAAGCGCTCCTTTGCGAGGTTCTATTGTCCTATTTTTCCAAACTTTCGACACACTGTGCCCTATATTTACCCAACTTTCATCGAGTTACACGATCTTTTTCCCCTCTCTCCTAAATTATTTTATATTCCGTAAATAGGATTATAACTGCACTGAAATATCATTATAAGCGATATATATCCTCTCGTTTCAAAATTTTATCAGATTAACTTCACTAAGCTATATAAGGTCGAATATATGAAATTTAATAGGTCTGTATCATTATTGGCGTTTTTCAACAGGGACAGAATTGAGCAGCTCGGCCGTAAGACATGTTAAGTGACATAATTGAGAATTTGTGTTTCTGCTTGTTAAACGCGCTATCTGGCATGGAGAGTTAGGTGCACTCTTCAGTATACAAGGCACTCCACAGATGACTGAGAAATCAAATCGCTATTTTCTGGTATTTTCAGTTCCGTTCAAGTAAATACTGGAGCATGTAAGCAAAATGGCAAAGAGTAGTGAACTCGTTGATGGAAGCTTCTTATCAAATGAAGGATACAGCAGAAATCAGTAGCCTTTATTGCATGAAATGCAAGAACATGATAGTGATAATGTTCCAGATATGTTTACAGCACATATGATTCCACAGAAAGAAGTGAAAGTGAATTAGCAGAAGAAGTAAGAAAATCTCACAAGTCATGTAAACTTCATGAAGAACATGTTAACTGAATGCACTTACCGGCTTTTACTTGAATTACTGCATTATTCATCTAGTATGCTAAATACTACGATTAACATCTTTTAACTATAGGATCTACTGTGTAACCACATAAAACCTTCCTCTTGCTATCAATATTGCTGTAAAATTAGTACCAGATGTGACTGATCTAATGACTCTACCTGCATATACTTAATATTTTGGTGAACCATCAAGGATATCCATAATGAAAAGAGGTCGTCCTTCCGTGGACATAAATGTACAAAAATCACACTTTGTGTTAAGGATACTGTGCTCTTCTATTACAAAATTTATATAATCAAAGCCATTTAGAATATAATTATATTGAAACTTTGGGGACTTAAAAACTACTTTACGTGATCGGGTTTCAAGTGTGAAGGAAGAAAAGGAGAAGGAAGGAAGGAGGAAGGAAGGAAGAAGGAAGGAAGGAAGAAAATACAATTTGAACAAAGCAAATATCTGAACTCAGATTAAGGAGGAAAACAACTCGCCAACATAATTCCTTTCGCCTGCTAGGACGCTTGTTTCGGACAGCCGTCTCCATTGAACTACAGCTCTTTTTCGTCAGACGCCAGGCCGACCATCTCACTGCTTTACTTGTATTTTGCAACCACTTAAGAGTGTTTTAATTCTTTCTGCGTTATCTACCATGATTATTCAAATGGCATAAGTTATTCCTGTATATTTTGGGGATGTACATATGGTAGGTTATATAAGATTGAAACAAATCTTTATTCAATAATCTGTGTGTATTTTTTTACTGTACAGCGTCCATTTTAGATCTACGCGTGTCCCCAATTTGTTGTACCTATTCTGTCTGTAATTAAAAAATTCCACTATTTTGTTTTAATGGGTGTGACATATGACTGGTGCATTTTTAGAGGGGTTTATTCAATTGAGCGGTTACGTACACTGTAAGATTAGTTTGTTAAAACTATTGGAAACACGGAATCTATGAATAGCGAGTCATACGTTTCTTAAATGTGCTTTAGCGGACTACCATATGGCCCTTAAACCGCTTTTCTGCTGAATGTTGAGACTAAAAGTTTCAGATAGTTGGTTCGTAGGGGAAGAAAATGGACTTAAAACGTAAATGTTACTTAAACGGTGGGCTATCTTCCGGGCAGTGCTACGTAACAATCGGCAGAGATTTACAATGGACAATTTAGAGATGGCATGTATTGTACATTGCAAACTGACTCCATCACTGGTGAGCTATCAAAATAGTTCTTTTATGTTTTTGTATTATGTAAAATGAAAGAAGAGTATGTTTGTATTTTAGTAAACGTTTTTAAGCTTTTAAACAAATATTTTCTTTTTCTATTTCCGACCTTTCCAAATATTTTCTTGATTTTTAATGCATAAAAATAAATAAATTTAACATTTTTGGAATTAAGGTCCTTCCCCTGGCGATAAAACTAGTTCTACAACTGTGTATCTTCATTAACAAAAAGAATACATGTTAATACCATTTTTAATAATATGTGTTGCTTAATGAGTACAAAAATTTTTGTGTTTCTTCATACAGAAAACTTATATAAATGTTACAGGGTACACTACACATACTCATGCTTCTGCTATTGGATAAAAAACTTCGGATTTGCTATTCCTTCAGCCCTTGTCGGAATAAAGACGTTATCCAATTTTATTGTCCGATGCACTGCGGAGGTGGTAAGTCAATTAAGCGGAGTCGACGCTTAGGAGTGTGACTTCACACCTCATGTAGAAAGTTTCTATCACGCATGTGCCATATACTCGCCAAGCGTTGTTTTCACGTTGCCAGGTTACGGGAGAACAGATGAGCATTGACTGATTAGGTTTTGTTCCGTGAATGGCCACACGACCTACATAGTGGAAAACAAACTTTCCTTTATTTACCTCGGCAGATGAAGATACTGATGGCAAACCTGGTTTGTGTCACAAACAGAGCTCTAGTTACAAAAGAGAGTCCTTACGTTTTACCGAGTATGCAGTCGTCACTGCCATAGACATAATATAAGTATGCACATGTTTATTTATTTATATATATCTTTAATAGTGATTTAAACGTAAAAATAAATTATTTGATTTTTATCAATGTGGTAAACAGCGTTATGTTTTAAGTACTGTTTTTCTCAAAAGTAAATTCCCAATCTCTGTGAGGCCTGCGCAGAGTGCCACCTGAACCTCAGGCCGTCTTGCATAAATAGGCAATGAGAAGATATTTGTCATATGCTTCCCTTTCTGTTCAGGGGACATAGCAACATGCGTCTCATCTTGTATTTTTGTAAATCAATGTTACAGCAATCGTTCAACATTATAATATTGGAAATATTGGAAATTCAACATAAGTGCACCTGCAAAAAATATGTTACTGTTGTTTCCGATTAAGTAGTTGATCGAAAGCAAATGCGATAGCAGGGCTGGGTGCTCTGCTTTCCAACGTAACCTTAATCAGATTTAGGTGCAATCAGATTCAGCTACAAAGGAGAACTCTTTAAACAGACCGAAGGAGCAGCCATGGGTTCCCCCCTCTCACTCGTGGTGACCAACATCTTCATAGAAGACTTCAAAAAGACAGCCATTGAAACATACTACTTCAAACCTGCGCTATGCCTCAGATATGTAGACAATACATTCGTAGTATGGCCACACGGTAGTGACACAATAGACGGTTTTTTCAATCATCTCAACAGTCTACACCCAAACATGGAATTAGAAGACAATAACAGCTTGCCTTTCCTGGATGCCCTTGTACAACGAGACAATGTCAGCAACACCATCAAATGCTCAGTCTACAGAAAGCCTACCCACACAGACAGGTACATAGATGCAACCTCGCATCATCCCCTCCCCCATCGATAAAAAGAGGAATGATAAAGGCGCTCTTCCACAGAACAGAGCACATTTGTGAATCGGAACTACTTGACAACGAATTCAAATACCTATATAAAACCTTCCGGGCAAATGGTTATTCTTATAAAGAAATATAGAGAATACATAACCACACCAAACACAACACAAATACTGACGCCAAATAGGATGACCAAGAACCGCAAAAATGGACCAGCATTCCGTGTATTCGAGGTGTATCAGTCAGAATTTCACGAATACTCAGAAACTACAACATAAAAACCAGCTACAAAACCAACAAAAACTCAGGTCATTCCTCCACCCAATCAAAGACAGCAATGACCCCCTTCTCAACCGTGGCCGCGCCGTGGCTCAGTGGTTAGACTGCTTGTCTGTCACCAGAGCGGCCCGGGTTCGATCCTAAGCGACCGCAAAGTGAGATTAGTGGTGGACAACACGGTGCTTGGGCGGGTTTTTTCCGGGACCTCCGGTTTCCCCCGCCATCTCGACCGGTGCTCCATCTTCATCTCATGTACCATCAATGTCACCACCTGCGGTGCAGTATGTAGTAAAAGCGGGCGATAAACACTACACATTTCATTTCCCTTCTCAACCCAGGTATCTACAGAATCACGTGTGACTGCGGGAAGAAATACATCGGCCAGATAGGACGATCAATAACAACATGCAAGAAAGAACACATCCGAAGCATCAAGCTAAACTAACCGGAAATGTCTGCCATAGCCGAACACTCCATAATTAACCGCCACCACGTGAATTTCGACTCCACAGAACTAATAGCAACTTGCAGCAATTTTACCCATAGAGTGGTACGGGAGAGCTTAGAAATATTTAAAGAAAAAGATAGCACGAACCGAGACGGCGGCAAACAGCTTTATGACACCTGGAAGAGCCTACTCGCAGGAAGCCCCACAATTGGCCAACCATCACCCAATCAACGGCCAGGAGCGGGGAACACCCGAACCCCTCTGCCAGGCATATAAGCAGGCAGGAACAGACAGTCAGTGCAGTTGTGCGCTGAGGAAGCCCACATGATGGGGGAAATGTCGACAAGTCAAACAACGACGCGGCCTTCTCCGGAAGCTCAAGATATCCACACTTAATCAGATTTAATCAGATGACTCTCTACATTTAGTGTAGCTGAATTCACTATGGCGTTTGACTGCTCTTCGGCCCTGCTGTAGATCGAACCTTAGGTTGGGCAACCATTTTACCTTTATTTTGTTGGTATATTAGACGAATATCATTACATATATCATCTCTGCCACATATAAAGTCATTAAAATTATTAGAAACCCTTTCTGGCAAAGCTTCTCCTTTAGAGCAGCAATTTATCCTGTGTAACATTTTAAGTTTTTCTGCTGTAAGACCGCTGCAATATAATTGGAATTGTGCATTTGAGGACCTCCTGAAGGGTAAATTGCAATTGCTGAAAACGAAGGAAGGAATACGCGTACTTTAAATGACACCGAAGTGGATGCCTCTGAACTCTGCATTCCGGAAGTCGCGTGCTCTTTTTCCGCGGCGACATTCCTGACCTTTGTTTTCTCCGGGGCACTTGGGGATTGCTGGAAAGGATATGATACCTTAGCATCCTCCGTTTCATTTCCTTTCATTTCATTCTCTCCATCGGAAATTTCAAGGTAGCAAGTCAACGAACTGCCGGTGGCGTTATATGATTTTCATCTTTTCATATTTATTTGTTATAGTTTATAAAAGCAATTAAAGACTTATACTCCACATGAATGCTGCCACTCCATTCTTTTTCCATATAATGTTCTCTTTTTAGCCCCTAAAGAAATATAAACGCATATCTACAAGGAAAAGGAAACCATTTAAGCGATACCTAACGGATCTAGAAATAGTGCACATTGGAATAAAATTTGCTGCCTAGTTAAGAACAATATCTTATGAATAGAGTCCTAATTGTGCAACCAGGAATGGCTGAGATCGTTACGTCCCTATGAATTGGAATCTGAAGTGTTAAGTGCTGGTGGTTGGATCCTCGGCACCCATGATTGAAAAATGTTTAAATATGTGATTTGAGGATCGATATGGAAAAGGGTTAAGTTCAGTGGTTCATAAGATGATGCAACATATATACAAGATGATACAATGTTTTATTATTGGTAAATGCAAAAATGATACTACGTAATGTGTTGACTTGGACCAGTGAAAAGAAGTTTATTTTGCAGTTATAGAAACGAAAGGTAAAAATCAATAGTTGGATAAGAAATAATAGCGTCTTTTGCATCGTCATCTCAACGTGGATAGCCGTGTGTGGAAGTACTGGACGTTTGCAAAAGTCTGTTTGCAAAACAGAGAAGTTGAACTGTGTTTTAATTATTCATCAACAGAAGAAAAGTATTGTTTTAAATTGTGTTATTATATTGATTTAAAATGCAAATAATATTGAAATTGAGCTTCTTTTTTAACTTAGATAGAATTTTTAACCAGTTTTTATTTCCTTCACACTAAGTTCACATAATCCAACTTTCCGATACCACGACCAAGGTAAGATCTCATGCGAACCGGAGCTACAATAAGAAGAAACGTTTGCTGCTACAACACATCGCTGGCCGAGGAGAACTTCGAGAAATGACCGTTACAAATAACGTCTCAACGTGGTGTAGAAACACATCATCGCTTCATCACCATCGCGTAACTGCTACAGTTATCTATTAAATGCTCCAAAATATGTATGTAATTATGAGATTTAAAATTGGGATATATGCAAGAATCTAGAAAATGTGTAATATCAAAAACATGACAAAAATGGAAATAAAAGAATGAAATTGTGTTTTTCCCATCAGTTAACCGAGAGGGATGGTTCAGGTTTCGTTCTGTGGCTCGGTCGTTTCCGGTGGCCAACCTACCCGACCCACAGATTTTTTTTTTTTTTTTTTTTTTGCGGGGATTTTCCGGGTCGTCAGGTGAATGCTGGATACTTTTAATTACATCCCCTGAATTTCCTGTCCCGCCATTTTTTCTCCATTATCATTTCACATCATCTCTCGTTTAGAGGTTTCTTTCAGAGTAGAAGTGTCGGCGGGAGTCTCGGAGGTCTCCTCTCGTCTCAACCTTCCTCCCTGGGGTACCCCTCTTGAGGACATAGGTACAATAGAATAAGTTTGGGCCTTCATGCCGAATCCCCTCCTTAGCATAGACCAGTCCAGTCTCTAATAGTCGCGGTACCAGTCCCTAATCGTTTCCCCATTGGTGGGAACGTTCGTTAAGTGACGTTCAGTTTAGGTACAAGTGACATATTCAACTTTGGACGTTTACATCAACCGACAAATTATTTATATTTCCTGTTTTTCCCTAGGAAAAACTAAAATATGTATGTTTCAAACAAAAAGAAACTGTTTTTAGAAACTCTTTTTGTGCCAGTTTAAAACTCTCAGGAGAATAACATTTTCTAATATTCCGTTTTTACAATCCTTGATTTTGCGATGGAAATTAAATTTACGCATATCAAACGGAAGCGCCGTATGATTAATGTAATGGTGGACTATATGAATGACTCAGAAGTGACTCTGGTTCGACAGAATCAGAATAAATTTTGCAAGCAGTTTTGAAGACAGTGTTATAACAATAATGCTACTGAGCTCAAACATTTTCAATGGTGGTATCAGTAGAACTCTACTTCCACTGAAGACAAAAATGTAATATTACAAATTGTAAAAGTTGCCCAAACAACATTAATAATTACATGAGAGCAATAAGAATAATTTTAAATTTAATGTATGTTTACTAACAAAAATACTACACTTATTCTGATGTTTATTTTTGCACAGCCTTCTGTATATTAAATAATGATATAAGTGTATAAGTGATCTTGTCCGAACTGGTACTAAGTCTCATGAAGTTCAATTAACCACGAAGGCCAAGCAGAAATGGACTTGTATAGCTTTCAAATGGAAAGAGTTCTGCTCTGCTAAAAATGAGGTGCGTTTGCCTCCTCAGCGTTTGCCACACTGTTGCCCCCCTCTTTTCTTTTTTACCCATCTCTCGCACACTATCCTAGAACTGCCGCTACATATAGGGGAATGAAAATTAAAATTTTCTAAGTTCTATAATAATGAGGTTGCTTGAATTCAAATTTGAACATGCACAATCGCATTTCTTATATACTATATACCTATAGTTTATAAATTACGTTTTTTGTCTAGTTGAACTGTGAGTATCACATTCGGATCACTGTCATTACTTAGGTCAGGAGCCAAATCGTTCTTTTCACCATCTTCATCATGTGAGTCTAGAAAATTTATGATGATAGGTTCCAAAATCTCCTCATAGCCTACCTCTTTCCAAAAGTCGTCCTCTAGTAGATTTTTTCTTCATATCTCCTGCAGTTTTCCCAGTTGGCTGTTGGCTTGCTTGTCGTATCGGGTCCTCATGCGGTCGCTCGCCTTCTGGATATTTTGACAAGCCATCTCATGCGTGTCGTGGAGATGGTCCACCAGGTTTTCCACATACTCGGTTGCTGGCTGGTTTGCGCCCGGGGTGAGGGGGCCCTTCCACAAGCCAGAACACAGAGGAGGCATAACTCTCGACCGAACATTAAGATGGTTGGGTTCATTCCAGCGGTGTCGTGTGCTGACGAGCGATAGGCCAGCAAGAAAGTGGCACCTTGACGTCCCGGTCTCGCTGATGGCTGGCCAGGACCTTCCTCAGGTGTTCTTCTAAGGTCTTGATGTACCTTTCGACCATGCCATCCAACTGGGGATGTAGAGTTGTTGTGAGGGTCTTGTTCACCCCAACTCGCTCCAGTGCCTCCTTTATCAGGTTGGACTCAAAATTGGTGCCCTGGTCGCTGTTGGACTCTAACGGCACCCCAAATCGGCAGAACACTTCCTGCACGAGGCAGTCTGTGATGGTTTTCGCCTCCTGTTTCGGGATGGCAAAAACCACCGGTCACTTGGTGAAGTAGTCCACGACCACCATCAGGTACTTGTTGCCTCGGTAGGACACTGGGAATGGTCTAGCTATGTCAACGGTGATCCGTTCGAATGACACTCCGACGTTGTACCGCTGCATGCGAACCCGGCTCCTAGTCTGGGGTCCCCGACTCGCCGCGCATACGTGACATTGATGGCACTATCTCTCAGCATTTGCTCGGAGCCTCAGCCAGTAGTAGAGCTTTCGGAGTTCGCCGATTGTTCGGTTTGCTCCCAGGTGTCCTCCTGAATTACCGGCGTCAACTTCCTCCAATACCTTACTTCGGGGAAGTACCGAATGTTCTCTCTGCGTCTTCCCATCTAACGATTCCCATACCCGGAACAGCACGCCCTCTCTTGTCTTCAGTGAGTTCCATTGGGCCCAGTACGACTTGTAGGTAGCGCTCCTCGGTGCGATGTCCTCCCAGGTTGATCTTGACCCTGCCTCCAATTCCCTCAAAAGTTTCCCCAAGTCGGCGTCTGCCAGCTACTCCCTTCTCAGACCTGGGCTATCCCAGCCATCCGCAGGCACTACCTTGACAACTCTGACAGCTGCGGCACGCTCCTTTTCTTCCACTCTTGTACATTGGCCGCACTACTCTGGGCAGGGTCTTCGGGAAATTTCGTCTACGTTGCCGTGGCTCTTCCCTCTACGATGTTCAGAGCTGAAGTCACACTCATGCAGCCTCTGAACCCAACGGGCTGTCTGCCCTTCCAGGTTTCTAAAGCTCAGTAGCCCGGTTAGCGCGGAGTGGTCAGTCCTCAGGTGGAATGGATGACCGTACAGATACTTGTTTTCCAAGTTCTTTACCACCGCCAGTAACTCTCGCCAGTTGACGCAGTAGTTTTCCTCTGCATTGGAGAGCGTCTTACAGTAGTAGGCTATCACCCGCTCGTGGCCGTCCTGAACTTGCGATAGGAAACCTCCATTGCAGTGGTCGCTTGCCTCAGTGTCCACAATGAAGGTGCCGCCTGGTTGTGGAAATCCCAAAATTGGAGCACTGCAAAGGGTTTTCTTCAGCTGCAGGAAAGCGCCCTCGGCGTCCTCCGTCCACGCATAAGGCAGGAGGTCCTTTGTCAGGCGGGTGAAGGGATTGGCGATGTTGGAGAACCCCTTTATTAAAAGGCGGTAATAACTGCACAGCGTCAGGAAACTGCGCAGCTCTCGTTTATCCTTCGGCCGAGGCCAATCTCTCACGGCCTGTGTCTTCTCCGGGTCTGTGGCAACTCCGGTTTGTGAAGACTATGTGGCCCAAGTAGCTGACTTCCTTGCGGAAGCTTCGCGTTCAGCTTCAAATTGGTCGCCTGCAGCCTCTGCAACAGGTTTTCCAGATGGTATTGGAAGGTTTTACCGACAATGGTAATGTCGTCCAGATATAGCAGGCAGGCGTCATAAGTCAAAGCTCTCATTACCGACTCCATGAGGCGTTGGAAGGTAGTTGGTGCGTTGCGGAGACCAAAGGGCATAACTGTGAACTGGCATAGCCCTTCGACTGTCGAGAATGCAGTCTTTTCCTTGTCTCTTGGATCTAGAGCCAACTGCCAGTAGCCCGACTTCAGGTGCAGGGTCGAGAACCACTGTGAACCAGCTACCCTGTCCAGGGTGTCGTCAATCCGGGGTGAGGGGAAACAGTCCTTCCGGGTGACAGCATTCAGCTTCCTGTAGTCCACGCATAAGGGTAGCTCGCCGTTCTTCTTTGTCACCAGAGCTACAGGGGAACACCAAGGGCTGTCAGACTCTTCAATCACTCACCGGGATTTCATGCTTCTAGCATATCCCGTACTCCCGCTTATTTTGCCAGCGGAACGCGTCTAGGTGGTTGCCGAATCGGCCGGGCATCTCCGGTGTCGACGCGTGGAAGTACTTTGTCCGTATCGCAGTAGTCACTTTTACCTTGGCTGAAGACGCGCTGCTATCGCCTCCGCAGTTGTAGAACTTTTTCAGTGTTCTGTGGTGAAGTGGTCGGCCACCCTCTCCTATAAGCGTTCCAGCCGGGGCCCCAGGTGTTGCGTCGGCACGGGCTGCTGTATCTTGTGGATTGCTGTCACGCAGACCACGTGTTCGCACGTCCCCAGCTCTGTTCCGGCCTGGATGTCGTTATCGGTGTCCGTCAGACTGAGCAGTCTCACTGGCACCTACTTTCGGCTATAATGTCCTGGCTACACAGAGTGTCACCCGATGCCATCAGAAGCTGGTATGATCGACTTGGTTTCCTGGATGGCAAACCCTTGGCCACGTCAGGTCTGATGAGGTTCTTGGCTGCCCCGGTGTCCTCCAGCACGCAGCACGGCTTCCCTCTCACCCAATCGTCCGCGATGAGGTTCTCAACCATACGCCGGTTGACGGCGTGCATTGTCACTCGAGGGCATGGTGGTGATAGCCGCGACGTGCCCCTCTCCACGACGGCCTTTACTGGTTTTCCGGCTGCTCTTCCTGGTGTGGGACGTCTCTCCCCAGGTGCCCCATCTGTCCACACCCCGAACACAGGCCACTAGGTCTTTGGCGGCGTCCCTCGGCTGGCCTTCGATCTCCAATATAACTCCTTATTCTGGAAGTCAGGGTGGCTGTCACCTTGGCCGCCTCTCAGCCGTTTGCGCCTAATAGATGGTTTTGTAGTCGCCGAGGATTAGGCGCTAACGAATCTCCATGTATCGTACCCCGTCAACAAATGTGTAGGCGGCTTCCCGGGATACGAACTCTGATGGGAGGTCGACTAGGGCTTTACTGGCCAGCTGCTCGATTGCCAGGGCGGACTCCATCAGCGTTTCCCCTGAGTGCTGCGAACTTGACTTCAGCTATCTGCGGTACGGTGCGGCTAGGCGGTGGTTTCCAAAACGATTCTCCAGTGCCTCCCAGATGTTCTTGGGCGCCGCCGATGTCTGGACCGCGTTCAGGATTTCTGCTACTCCTGGAGGCTGGCTATTATCTGTGCGGCCTCTTCCTTTGGTGACCACATGTGGAGTTTGGCCATCATGTCGATTTGACGGCGGAAGTCTTCGAAAGTTGTCGCGCCGTAGTCTTTAGGAGGTTTGACGCACGCAGATGTGTCGCGTCCCGGCGCGTCTACCTTCAAATCCTTTAACCTCATGCCGACGACGTTCTTCACCATGGCTTGGGACTTTGAGTTAGTGTCGGCCTTTTCCTCCAGCTCTTTAACGCGGCTCGACAGGTCTTCGACACGCTCGCCCAACTCTGGAAAGTCCTTGCTCACGCCGGCCAACTACACCCCAAGTTTTACGGCAAGGGCCTCATTCCTTTCATTTCCGTGGTCAATTTGGTAATCTTCGCGGTCATTGTCCTGGCCAAGTTGTTGTTTCCAGCTTCCGCCTTAGCAGAGAGGTTGTCTTGATTTCCTTCAGCTCGGCGGTGAGGTTGTCGTTAGACGTCTTCATTTCTTTCAGTTCCGCTGCCAGGTTGTTGTTTGCCGTTGCCGTGTTCTTTGTTAACTCGGCCTTCATTTCTTGCATTTTCTTGGTTATGTTATCGCTAGCCGTCTTCATTTCTTCCATTTGCTCTAAAATCTTTTCCAGTGCCGCGTCCGTGGTCAAATGTTCCACTTCCTGACACCAATTGTGACTTTGTGGGTTCGTAGAATTAAAAGTCTGAGTTGCAGAAAGTCGATTTTTTTTATTTCCGTAGAAATGCACTCTGTTGATTAAAACCACAATCACAATCTACCAAGGTCGATGACAACAAATAGCGTTCTGATTACATCTGTTTATAACACTCCTGTTACATCTTTACAGCTGTTTACTGCTTCTGTTTACGACTGACTCTTGGCGAGTCGTCGCTTCCTTAAATACCTCATTGATAATTCTAGACTGTTTTGTAACAATCAATAAATCGAACGTTCTATCACATGTCATCAGATAAAACACGAAAGTTCTAGAATGTAACTTCATCTCTGTCGGCAAGTCTCTTATCTCCGGCGCTATGTTTGTTTGTTTATGCAAGCTGTTTATCTCCGTGAAACACTATCCGCCTGTTATCTACTGCGCCGAAACTTTTATGCGCGTCGACGCGACAATATAGTGTCGCCAAGGCATTGTTGAATCGTCGCGAGAAGCCAGTGCAGGGCACGTGCAAAAGGAAGAGACAGAGAGCTAAGGGCAGAACAGAAAGAGACAGATAATGAGGTACGCCAAGGCTGAATGATTGCCAAGAGAGAGAAAGACACAGAGATAGTTCCATTGTGCTGTCGCTGCGCCAAAAAAGGCATTGAAGCGTTGGCACATTTCTAGAACAATGACTAGAGATATAAAAGCTGGCAGAGTGTGAGTTGTCAGTCAGTTGGTAATGGAGCTGCTAGTTGACAGCTGTTGATTGTGTGTGCCGCTATTTGAAGTGTACCGCAGTGATTTCTCTAATTTGTTTGCATGTGGCGAAACAACGGGAGACTGCGTTTGTGTATGAAACGTAATTTTTAGAGCATGTAAGGAGTGTACAAAGCGTCTTTCTACTGAAATAGAGAGCATTTCAAAGTTCCTGAAACAAGGTTTTTAATTCTACAAACCCACAAGGTCACTATAAATTCAATTGTTTCGTTAAACAAAATGTGTGCAATATTTAGATTATAGGCGATTAACATAATAGCGCAGCGTTTTCTTCAATTTTTTGGGCTACTTTTTTGTGATTTTCGAAGCGACCATTTTAAACTGACAACAATTCATAGCTTATTTTCGGTTTAAACTGTTTCTCGTCTAGCATCGAAACCGAAGTTTCGAATTAAAGATCATGTAATATACGCCTTAATAAGTCCTAAATTTTAATTATGGTGTGATAAGTGCTAGAGAACTAATATAACCTAATTTGTTTAGAGACATGCTGCTGTTTGATTAACAAAGTCAGTTGCTCCTCTGACTGCACCATTTCCTGAGGTGACTCACATCGCACATCCCGCAAAAGTGCTACCATATATATTAATAACTCTATGTAATATTAATGTAGCATAAACATGAGATATAATATAAACGAGTAAATAAATTAATGTATTTCGTATATGCGGACCACAAGGGTCTGAAGTATTATCTAGAAAATGGTAACCGAAAAGCCAGAATTGAGCTGAACATCAGTTGACAAATTCGGTCGACAATAAACTTTAAAGTATATCTGTCCAAATACGTAAACGCAAATGAAATATAAATAAGATCCATCCATGCTATAGGTTTTGATTCAGTTGCATCAATGGTTTAATACAAGAGGAGATAAGAAAACGTCTCTTGCTTCTGCCTTCCCGTCCATCCAATTCAATGCTCTTCTCACTTTCTATCACTTATGATTTTCTTTGCTTTACCTAAGTGAGTTCCATTAAGGAAGCATTCAAGCTACTCCAGACAGTAAAGCCAATTTTCGATAATTTCGGCGATCTTCCTCCCCCGCCGTTCTGTTTTATCGCCTGTTCACTTTCCATCAGCTGTAGAAGCTCCTCTTTAAGAATTCGTCTTCCAATTATTCTTTCGTTTCTAACATTCTTCGAATCTACCATTTTAATTGAATTTAAAACGTTTTTCTTTGATACAGTGCCGTTTCAAGTGACAGTGCCTGGTCTCACAGCACGTACTGTAAAGCATAGCTTGTATAAACACAGCTAGCCTTCTTTCTCTATCACTTCCTACAGTAGGTAGAGAAACCGTTGTACTCCATGATATTAATCTTGTTTTCGATATTTCTCATGTTCTGAGGCTATTAAATCAGGTACAAATTTGCACATGATCAGCATAACTCCAACTGGAAGATTTCCAAAAATACAAACGTGGTATCTAATTTCAGCAAGGATGCGACACAAAGTTCTTCAAGAACATCTGCCAGCCGAAATTGCCCTTTATATAAATAAATTTGAATATTCTTTCTTCTCACAAATAGGTGAAAGATTTTGCTTAAAATGCCATACATTTAAAATATTTACATGACAAGATGTACACATCTTAAATTTTCTGGAATTTTTATTAGCTAAGGATAGGAGATAGACAAAAGTGTATTACACAAAAATGTATACCACTGCCATACACTTATTTTATTGGAAATAACTTTATTTCTATCGAATATTTGTCTAATACCCGTTAACAGTTTTGTATTTTAATACCTGTAAATTATATAAAATGTTGTCGCTATTCGTAGTTAGTCGTGTGAAAATTTGTATGTTTGAAATGAATGTCTTAGCATATTATTGGTGCTTACCTGAAAACAAACACTGGTTTATTTTGCTTTGAAAAAATTAATTCATAGTTTAAAAATAAAATTCTCTAAAACTTAAAACTGAATGTCTCTGTCGAATTTAACATTTTTTATATTCCCTGCATTCGTTATGAAATAATAGAAAATATTTTAGGTAACATAAACCACAGATATTAAAATCTCATTACTGTCCTTCTGATCACAGCGTGAATTTATTTTATTCTCTACCTTTATAATACTAAACAATTAAATAGCCCGTGACACAGCAGCCCTATTTGGGCCTTGCCTCTGCTTCTCCTATGTTGTCCATCACAGGAGTCATGATTGGGGAGCAGTACTGAAGGGTGAGACGTGGCCAGTCCCTGCCTACCGGTATATGGAACTTCAAAATACGAGACCGGTAGTTCTCAATCATCTAGCTCCCTAACTGACCTCTCAGAGACCTGAGAAGGATGAATGTATCCACTTTTTTATATTATAAATGTATTATGAGCTTGAATGTGTGTCATTTTGTGCTTGTCTCTCTTTAAATCAAATATTAGTAAAGAGCCTTTGAGATGAGCCACGTTTATATTAATAAAAAACAACACATAACAAAAACTCCTTTAATACTGCTGACCAAGTATGTATGTATGTGTATATGTATGTATTTTTTTTTTTGTAATTTTACGTCCTCCAATGTTAAGTCATATCAGACGATGAACGGAATGGATGAAATGATGCTCAAATGAGCCCAGGATCCATAAGCTTAGAGTTACCGGGTATTCGTCTTTCAGGATAAGGGAAAACCCCGGAAAAACCTTTTCCAGGTAACTCACCCTGACCAAGTTTCGAACTCGGGACTTCTTGAAGGTGAGGCAGACACGCTACCATCCACGTTACCGAGGCGGGCAGTATGATTTCTTTTTTTTTTTTTTTTTAATTTTACGTCCTCCTGCGTTAAGTGATATCGGACGGTGAATGAAATGAGTGAAATGATGCTCAAACGTGTCCAGGGTCCAAGGAGCTTAGAGCTACCAGTCATTCGTCTTTCAGGATAAGGGAAAACGACGGAAAAAACCTTATCCAGGTAACTCACCCTGACCGAGATTCGAACTCGGGACCTCTTGAACGTGAGGCAGGCATGCTACTATGTACGCTACCGAGTCGGGCGTATGTATGTATATGTGTGTATGTGTGTATGTGTCTATGTGTGTATTGTGTATGAGTGTATGTGTGTATAAGTGTATTTAGAGTTGGTAAGCTTGTTTATGTTTGCCAGCAAAATCGCTGTAGACCGGTGTAATTGGAATCCAGAAGAGTGTTTCATATTGAAATGTAAGAACTTGCACTTCCATTACTTGAACATTTTTGGGCATTGATGTACTGTAACAGAACCAACCAGAAGTCATTTGGGTTTTAGTTGTAAGATAAGACACAATTGAAGAATAATAGAAATATTTGCTTGCTGATTAGGAAGCATGAAATTTTGTATTTCTTAACCTATGCAAACACCCTCGATTACATTCTTGTAATTATGAAGAGATTTTAAAATTGAATACCTGTAAATAATTTTTTTTTAATTCTTTTAAATCCCTGCACATTTTATTACTGTTCTAATTGAAAACTCCATGCACATCTTTTGTCATTGAAAATCGTTAAGGACAACCTGAATATGTTAATTATTCTAAGAGACATAGGAATGGTGGGCAGAATCACACTGAATTACATTATGAATCCAGGGCGCTTTGTCAGATTGAGGTTCACGTTATTTATCCTGTCACCTGAAGTATTATTAGAAATGACTTCCTATAGCTCCCCTCCAACCCTCCAAGTGAAGAGAGAGAGAAAGAAAGAATAGTGTTTAACACCTTTAAAATTGCTGTGGGCATTCCTTTAAGATGTCAGGTCTGCACACAGCGATGTTAAGGTTCAAGGGAAAAAAATTGCATATTTTCATATTTTATGTTAAAAACGCATGTACACTTTTAATATTGGTTGAATTGGGAATCTATTATTTTGTATTTCCCTTTCCTATCATTACTTGTGCTTTGTATTAAAGAATAGACTATACTTTCAGAACTGTAAATGTTATTTTTCTTTTTAAACCAGCAAGACAGTAGAATTTGGAAAATTAAAGGTTGCTTAGGCGTAATTGGTGTTGGTATACCATTTTTATATGTGAATTTTAATTGTAATGTTAGAAGTAACTAAAACATTGGTTACATAATGGACATGTAATACTGGTGAACATGATTACATGGCACTACAATATTTGGTTATTTGGAGAACATGAAATATAGTATACTTTAGTCATAGCATATGTTAATTAAAATTTAAGTGACTTATTAATGTATTTGCAGCACTTTAGTTTTAATTGGAAAATAAGAGACAGTAGTATTCAAATCAGGAGTCTACAATAAGACTTCATTACAGGAAATGGACAATTACTTTTGATACCAAAGGGACATGTCTGGAAAATACCTCATCAAGCTTGGGTATGAAAAAGGAGGATCCAGATTTTTCTCTGGCTTTGGTTGCCTAGAATCAGAAGTTCCTAGACACAATTTGATCATCAGATGTGAGAGCTGAGTTGTACTGAAGAAAAGACTTTTAGCCTCAGAATAGAAGAGAAGGGGAAAAAGTTTCTAGGACATTGTATTGCTAATATAGAAATTGAATGAAAGGATTTAAATAACTTATCTTGAAAAGAGAACACATTTCTGTGCTGTGCCATTATCACAGTAATCAATTTCTCAGTTGCATAGAACTGAATATAATCCAAAATGCATTTTATTCGTTGTTTCAAGTGAAAGAAATTTGAAGGATGTTCTTCACAACAGGAATCAACTTTGTTGAATAACAGTAATTGAAGGATGTCACAGCTGTGTGTAAGAGTGGATGTGTGTATGTGTTTATGAGTGTAAGTGTATATGTGTGTATGTATGTGTGTGTATGAGTGTATGTGTGTAGGCGGGTATGTGCGTGACTCTTTTTAGTTTATTCAAAATTAACTGCATGCTCCATTACGGAGTAACATTACATGCATTGCATTTCGTTGATACATTATTAATTGTAACTATCCTCTTAACTTATTTTACAATCATTTTTGGAATATTGGGATTAAAGTGTTCAGTTCATGTCCCATTTTAGTTAATTGTTTTACAAGTTAATTGAATTAGCCTATAATTAATCATGATGTTAGATTTTCACATTAAGGTTTCTGAAAGATAGAATCTGTAGAATTCATTCCAGCTCTAAGTAAATCCTCAGTTCCTGAGGGTATTAATCAGTTAAGAATATTATCTCATCTCCAAGGCTATAGTGTCGTCAATTTTGAGTCTCTATTGCTTTAACCGAATGAAATTGGAGGTGACATCTAAAGAGGGACATTCCTAAGAGTACAGCCGCTGTAATCCGTGCCTTTACGTGTGCTGAAGCATGATCACTGTACAATTTGACGGATTAATTCCAGGATTTGATTATATCCTCGTTAGCCTTGTAGATAATAGAATTATAAACTGTCTTCTACCTCTATTCTGTTCCAGGTCACGGCGTAGAAAAGAGTACTTGTTTTGGCGTATTACATTTGGCGCAGAATTTTAATATAATTCGGCCCAGTTATTCACACTGTCTTCCCTTTGATTATTTATCTCTACTTCATTTGCATTTACCACTGCATTTCCCTCCTACGGTTTCCACATTGTGACACACAACGAATTTCTGCACGTAATGAAACAGATCAACTGGAAGTTGGAACTTTGGCAACTGAGACTCCACGTGGACTAGACATGCGACTGTCACTTCGAGAAAATCAGGTTTGCTATTGGTCCTCAACGACAGCGTTCCATTTCTGAAGTGTGGAGATAGATTTATGACGGTCATTAGTGGGCGGTCGAGTCAGGTTTCTTTGACTCGGAACTGCACATGCGTTCAGTAAACGGACTTTACCTGCAAGGGACTGGGTAATGAACTAATGAAATTCCTTCCGCAAAAGTTGGTCTCGATTAATGTAAAATACATATAAAAGTAAGGTTTCGTACGAATAGGAGTTAGTAGGAGCGGCATACAATTTTACAACAGAATGTAAAGTAATGGCGTGAATGTAGCTCATATTTTGGACGGCTCCATCCTCAAAATAGCGGTTACGTTGTCTTTCTCTAATGATTTCGTAACTGAGTGTTATAAACTATAGAGTGTGTCATCTCAATGAATTGTTATTCTCTTCACTGAACTCTAACGGGTATGCTCAGAGAGGAGCAAAGTTATGTCCGTTATGCCGATTATATTAGAGCTGTCACCAATTCTCGATGATATGTTCTCCCTCAGTTGAGGTGAGGGATTAATGGTCGGCCGATTTTCCCCAATATTTCCAAGAAGGAATAGGCGCTGTAAAAATGCAGCTATTTTGACCCCAGAATTCGTCTTCATGCAACAGCATAGCGGTTTGCAGTGCACGCCCCTCTCTTCCGTGAAATATATGACAATTTGCGAATAATTTAGCTTAATATGGCGCTATATATTCCATTGACGTACCAGATAATCGATCATAAGCACGGCCTTAGCATTCCATAATGAGGGAGCCACTTTTATAAAAATCCTAAGACACCGTTGCCTTCGTTCACCGACTGTTGACCAACCACAACATATTTTCATTTCATAGACAAATGTGTAATTAACTTTGATGACTGTTAGAATATACGGAGCTTTGTAAGGAAATAAGCACCCTGAAAAGCTTAAGGTGATAACCGAAATTCCAGCAATGACCTTAAGCTTTTCGTGCCTTTACGGAATGTCATAATTCAATAATAAATATTAACATAATTTAGAAAATATGGCTAGTATAAGTCCTGATTTGGACGGTCCATATCAACTTAATAGATACATATATGATTAAGCAAACACAAAACAGCCATGGCCGGTTACAGTGCAGTGCAGTGCAGTGTTTAACGCCCGCTTTTACTACATACGGCACCGCAGGCGGTGACACTGGTGATACATGAGATGAAGATGGAGCACCGGTGGAATGAGATGGCGGGGGAAACCGGAGGTCCCGGAGAAAACCCGCCCCAGCGCCGTGTTGTCCACCACAAATCTCACTTTGCGGTCACCTGGGATCGAACCCGGGCCGCCTTGGTGAGAGCCAAGCGGTCTTTTAACTTTAATGCCATCTTTTAAACTTGTGTGCTTCAACTACTCATATTTTATTTCTCCATTACCTCACAATATGCCAATAATAGGTAGAGGAAATATTTATTCGTCCCAAAAACAGACATGTGGATTACACGGGCATACAATTTTTGCACTCTTCTGCGTATAATTATGTTTAGAATTTGTGACATATAGACACTGCTAAGCGAAGAGGTATATTTTACCATTGCTCTTTGAAAAATTAATTATTTACTGAAAATTGTTCAGAAAGGATAAAGATAAATTGGTTATAAGTATTCTCAAGAAATGGACTTAAACAGATTTTGTAAAAGGCCATTTATTTCACAGTTATATTCACATATATTCACTAAAGTTCTGCGCTTATAGCATAACAATTTTACGTATAATCCGTTTCTGTAGCATGGTGGTAGTTTCTCTCCCTTGCACTCCCTTGTACCCAGTTTGAATCTCGGTCAGAGTTATGCATTTGGATTAGGCCTTTTCTGGAGTTTTCCTTTATCCAGAAAGATAAATTTCGGGTAACTCTTCGGTCTATTGCCTCTCAGCTCATTTGAGCATCGTTTCAGCTATTTCATTCATGACTTACAATGGAGGACATAAATTAAAAAAAGAAAGCTCATGCAGAGACTCTACGGCAGCAAGAGCGATTGATAATAGTTGTGCAATATTTTTAAAAAAATCCAGAGAGAAGTATTTTTTCAGTTGAAACTAGGGTAACAAGCCAGTTTTGACAAAAAAAAAATGTAAGTAAGGAAGTATACGTTCACAGTGATGTTTTAATTAAAGCAAACAGTTTTATCCAGGAACCAAACAGTATATTAAAGCACGCTTGTTGCTAGTTGTTTCCTTTAGAGGAGGCTGCAATTTTTCTATTTTCAACATACCTGGGAGTTGTTTCATAAACGCTGCAATTTATAAATTAATGTAAGGATGACTTTGTGAGTAAGTTTACCGGCACTATATCATTTATATTACGTTTTACATAAACTGCGGCTCTACATATCACTCTGTATAAAATTTCTGACACAAAGTTAGAGTGCTAATTACTTATTTACAAATTTGAAATAAAGGATAACAAATGCTTTTAAAGGTATAGGAAGTACCTTCTGATTAATTTTTAGAGGTTTAATATTCTTAAAAGATCAGCCAAGAAACAGAGACATTGTTCAAACAGAGGTCTCGGGTTCAAATGGCATTTGTAAATCAAATTAAATTAAACCTTAACTTAAAACACAAATCATAGATATTCCGTGCACTTCATAAAGTCGGGAAGTGAATGAGACCTTAAATACAATGTGTCATCCAGATATATAAATTCAAAAGAAATAGCGTTTCAATGTCAACGCCTTACTTAATAACAGTCAACATCGCTGCTTACAGGCAGTTCTGAAGGCAAAAGCCGCTATACAACCTCAGATGTTACATAAATAGGTGGAAAATTCACAATGAATCGTAAACGTTTTATGCAATATTGATACACAACTTTCTAGGAGCAAAAGTAACAGTTTTGTGTATCAATGTTTATTGTTATAAGAAATAAAGTATACAGGACTTGAGGATATAAATGCCAATACCTTACACAGCTCCTTTTTACATAATCTTCAACGTCATATTAATGTGATAAGTGCTCAAGATATAAGGATGATCAGTAACACCGCTGATGTAGTATACATTGCAAACGTAGCCAGAAAGTGCTAGGGACTCAACAGGTCCCTGCTTCATCGCAGCCTTGTGTTTTCCAGCTGAACGAAATCCATGCAGCCGAGGCACACGATTCTTATAAACACAGGTCCATTCAAAACACGTTATACCTTGAAGTTTATGAATCCTTTATAATACCACTAATATTAATTAGACAAAAAGAATTGCATATCTTATTATTTGCACTTACATACTTTATACTCTGTAACCAATTCTTAGGCAGAAAGGTTCTCCAAAATAAATATTTTCCTAATGCGACCCCTCCAGAGGGTTTTGCAGAAAATGATAATAGAAAACGTAGCCAGAAGGTGCTAGGGACTCAACAGGTCCCTGCTTCATCGCAGCCTTGTGTTTTCCAGTTGAACGAAACCTATGCAGCCTTGGCACACGATTCTTATAACCACAGGTCCTTTCAAAACACGTTATACCCTGAAGTTTATGAATAATTTGTAATATCGCTACTATTAAGTAGACCAAACGAATTGCATATCTTATTATTTGCACTTACATTCTTTATACTCTGTAACCAATTCTTAGGCAGAAAGGTTCTCCAAAATAAATATTTTCCTAATGCGACCCCTCCAGACGGTTTTGCAGAAAATGACAATAGAAAAGGAAAGGTTGGACGTATGCATAGGCTAAAATTTCTTTGCATTTTCAGAGTAATCATATGCGATTAAAGCAAAGGATACTTGCATTACAATAGACCATTCCATGGAAAGCATCGTGTAACTGCTGGTATGATGTTCAGACGCGGAATGGGCGGACAAAGGCAAGGCGGGGATTCATTGTTAAACGATTTTAGGAATCACTTAGGAAAAACGATCGCTTGATCATCTGCACAGGAAAATGAACTGACGCATTCACGACATGGCCTTCAAAGTCAATGTGTTATATTTGTCTGATTCTGAATAAACTGGAAGACAGATTTTCTCATGAATGAAGAAATACTAGAGCTTTCAACAGGTAACCTCGCGCTATTATTTCTGTAATCAATTTAGTGGCTATATCGCCGCTAGTGACATTTGAACGTCTGGAAGCCAGACTTTCAGTCTCCTGCCAGATCAGGGTAGGCCCTCTAATGCTAATAAGGTGTTTAGTGAGGTAGGAGAAAAGATTGTAGAAGTTTAAACGTGGAGTGTGTTTGTTATTTTGTTCTTTAAGTATATGCGTGGTATATGTAGCTGAACTGTAGTTTTATTTTAGTTGCCTTTATCTGTGTATTACGTTACACAAAGGAGTTTGTGCCCACACGTAACAAGACCAGACAGTATGTATTCCTCTTGTATATCATTACGCTCTCTTGGATATCGCTAAAGTGGGAAATGAAAAGTTATGTCAAAATAAAACAGCATTGTTCACTTTTACGATGTAGCAATTTATAAAAACTTAAGACAAAAGTCTACATTACCTATGGCGTCATCTGGGGCCACTTATGTTGTTAAAATGGAACCGCTCTGTCGCCACTTGAAGAATGTGTAGAACGGGCGGTATATCAATTGGAAATTCATTGCCAAAATAATGTACTACACAGATTTATATTAATTATTACTTGCATAACAAGAAGATATGCGTAATACATTTAAGCTGTTAAAGCAAGCGAAGTTATGGCAGATTATTTGTAAATGGAAAATTTTACTTTCGGGTTTTAAAGACTTAACGGGTTTTAAAGACTTAATTTCACCCTGTCTGCGTTCGGTTATATCCCCGTCCCAAGGGCTGATTAATATACTTGCAAGATGAAATACGGTTTTCCATCCCTAAAATTGGAATTAGAGAAACACAAACAACCTACTGGAGGAACGCAGTAGACCATTACCATAATTTTATCATTCTCAGTCATTTTTATAATGAAAAAATCACTGATTAATCACTGATGAATCTTAACAGAAATACTAAACATTTAGGTCAACAAAGAAACAAAATCTGATGTATTTAAGAAAGCCTACCTAGGAGTCCAAACGTGTGAGAAATGTTCCTCAAGGCGAAGCTACTGCTCTGACCATAATGCATAGGAAACGCTATACAATGAAATCACAAACAGGAATGAATAATAATTAGCTGTGATAATAGTTTAAATCACTGAACTTTCATGATAATTATTTTCTATGATTAATTTCATCTTTTTATCTACGTATGAGGATCTTAGCAATTGCGCTGGACATATAGCAAGTCCTTCTTCCTATTCATTTCTCCTGAGGAGTTCTAGAGAACATCTCACAGAATTGCTTAACCCTTTCACCGATATGGACGTCATATGCCATCCAAGTTAAAAGGCCCCAAATCGATATGGACGTGTATAGACATCCTGTGCATACATACATTTAATGCTTATTTAATGATAATTGTTTTAAACTTTATGTTTTACAGTGAATTTAAGTAGCTGCCAGCCACAGACTTGATTTTCATACTAAAAACAATGAGACAACTTTGCGTTGCTCACAACTAAGTAGGTAATAAATTTATAATTGTTCTTGTGAAATTAAACAGGTAAGTTGCATTCTCTGGTATTTATAATACATAACAATTAGTTTGTACTCATTTATATTTACAAATCCTGATATTAAGGAAAGAAGAAGATAGTTTTCTCCGTCCTTGCTGTTTTTGCTTAT
This sequence comes from Mantis religiosa, assembly GCA_030765055.1. Lineage (NCBI taxonomy): Eukaryota > Metazoa > Arthropoda > Insecta > Mantodea > Mantidae > Mantis > Mantis religiosa. The sequence goes on along the minus strand of CM060950.1, from coordinate 264,743,601 downwards.
ATTCTTGAACTTATTGTACGTTAGAAAATATGGGAAATAGAGTAATGAACATTTCATAATTATGGCTGGCGTTCTATCCAAAGATAGGAATAAAAATATGTAAATTTAGGGTCATCTTAACTACAAAATAGTTTCAGTGCTTGACTTTTTTTGTAGATTACTACCGTGATTTTGTGAAACTGAATCTACCCTTATGAAATATAAATGTGTAGGTATTTTCAGTAAACTACGAACTTCATAATAAGCAAAATAGAATGACTGCATCCATTATTGAATTGTTACTGGAGAGTTAAATAGTAATATATAAATCGTAGTCACTGCCCTAAAAATTTACATCATACAGGATTGTGAATACTTTTTAATTAACCACTTTTTACTTTTATTTTCAATGTCATCGAGTCATCTGACCTCTAAACTTGAGCACGGAAGATAGAGTGACGTATATGCCACTGAGGTTTATCAAAACCCAGTTCACCAGACACACACCAGTTTTATTGGAGCTTATATCTTATTATATACCACTTGCTGGTGGTGTTAAGACTGTGAATAAAAGTTTAGACGTTTATGTGCCATATAAATATAAAAGAAAAAATAGTAAAAAATTAACAAGTAATCAAATATATCTGAAAATCCTTTATGCAAATAAAGGGCTCTTATTATCCAAAATAAATTATACACAACATGGAAGTATAAATTCCAGTGTTTATCTCGGCCATTTAGAAAAATGTGAAGTTTGAATATATGTATTTTTTCTTCAATCTTCAGCGTTATATGGATGTGATAAAGTGCACAACATTCTTAGGATGACCAATAATGCTGATTACGTGGCATTAATATAGATCTAGCCAGAAAGGCTAGGGCTCAGCAGGTCCCCTTCAGCTTCACTGCCTTGTGTTTGCACAAATTAAAATGACACAAGATAATAGATAGAGTCAACATGAAAAATTCCTTCCATGAAAATACCGTCCCTGTTAGGCATAGCATTGTCATAATAACCGCGAAAGTCTTAATAAATGGAAATTAAGGGCGGATAGATACCACAATATCAATTAAACAAAGTTATAACAAATATAGAGGATAATGATTAAATATACAAGTGCAGATACTAAACAGGCAATTCCGATATATATAATATTATTGAAAGCATGAACCCAACGTGAA
>CM060950.1:264675445-264741440 GCA_030765055.1 Mantis religiosa | reverse complement strand
ATTCAGTGACGTAACCATGATTGGAACCATGTATCTTCCGATTTCCAGCCGATTGTTCTGAGCATTGAGCTACCACGGCAGCTCGACATTACATCCTGCAACAAGCTATTTTCCCCGGTAAACCACTAAGAGTTTTCATAGGCATATGAGATAAACACACCTTAATGGCGACCTACAGCATGACAATATAGTGCGTTCTTTGATAGACTGCACCGTCCCAAGGCGGCGCCGGTAAGGTAGAGGGCAGGCACGCTCTCCGACAGAATTACGCCTAAAAGACCGGCAAGTAACGGGTACGGAACTATAACTGCTGTACCAAGTTATATTAGACTTACCACCTACACAACAAATGTTGAAATTGATGACCTTCAGAGCGAAAACAGGCCCTATACCTCCTAAAACAGGGTACAAGATGACTGTAGTTCATGATTTACAACCACAAGTTCCTATAAATAGGGTCAATTATTGCAATATTAGTACTCCGTTTACAGTGGTGACATGGCCCACTTTTAACATTCCTCCCATTTTTGTTTTTGACAAACAGTTGAATTATATGTTTATTTAAATTCTATTTCAAATATTTTTCCCGCAAGTTACAAGAAATGAAAGATTGTGTGACTAATTTCAACAGGTTTTTATTTACAGAGAACGTTAGAAAATGAAGTGTATCTATGAAATTTCCATACGTTACAAGTACTGAAGGACATCACGAGAGAAGTACAGGGAATCAATCAAGATGAATTTCGAGTAAAGCCGAAATGTTTACAGAGATATAGGCACTGTGTTTTCGTAGAAGGTCAGCAATTTCAACACCTGTTATGACGCAGATAAACCTAATATAAGTTAGTTCAGTAGAGTTCCGTACCCGTTACTTGGCGGACCTTTGGCACAATTCTGGCACAGTGTACGCCGGCCCTCCCCCGTACCTGGGTCGCAGCGATGCGGTCCGGTCACTCAAAGAACGCACTGCTTTAAGTCCCGGCGTTAGTAGTTAAGGCCACTATTAGGCCAAACAATGAACATGAGACATATATGTATGACTATGTTACAACATTATTATTGTGAGAGGAAACCGCAAGGATTTACCATTAAGAAATCATTGATCTATGATTATTGTACCTGCTCCAAATGGAAATGCGAAGGAAGACTAAAATTCTTATTATGAAAAGGAATTGTGAGAATAACAGAAAATGATATTGTATTGTACTGTACATTTGAAAGCAAGAACAGATATTACTAACATTTAACTTGTGAGATATTTATATTGGGTCATAGCTTGTGAAATGTGATCTGTCACAGCAGTTACATTTATTGTTTCCCTTATGTTTATAGAAATGTCAGATTCCTTATAAAGATTGTACAGGATTGTATTTAGTGATTAATAGATTATTGTAAAATATTATATGTCGAAAAACTATTTACTTGCACTCTTCATAGCACTTGTTTTAACTTAGCTAAACAGGACAGTCGCAGCTGAAAGTACAAGTGTTACCGTCACGCCACTGAAGATGTTCGACACAGTTTCGAACGAAATGTCTGGAAGACTATTTTCCAATAGACCACGGCCTACAAGCCCGGATAATCATTATCTACCAAATGACTCCGGCCGTGAAAGCCTACGCACTACAGTATGTAACATTGTATAAATATGTAAAATCCATGGAATGTTACTATATGTAATGGGGCATGGTGATTCAAGTAATAAAAGTATATGTACATCTGCTTTTTATACTGTCTCAATAAACCAAAGAAAATTACTTAACAACTGGTCCGCATAGTGCTTGCAAGGTTGTTTTTTTCATTCAACACGCCGAGTTCAGGATTTATTTTTCTGTCGTTCAGTCTTCCTCCTAATTCAGGCTTTAAAAGTACCTTGGCTAGATGCTTCATGTCGACAGCCTACTTATTTCTGGGCCATTTTGGAAGAAGTTGTATGTATACTATAAATGAATTGACAGCAAAATCCGGTAAGATATTGCCATTGGCCATCGTCCAATTCTTCGACCACTGCAGTTGTTGGCGCATTCTCATCCAGAGGAGACACTACTCTTTTGGTTAGTTTATAAAATACTATCACCTCCGGGTATTTATTGGTGGTGTCTAAAGATACTTCCCGATGCACAGAGGATAAAACAATCACTTCTCTGTTATTTTCTGACACTTATGAAATATAGGTTTTATAATTTGTAAATCCAATTCTGAATTTACCTGGGAGGAATTCATCTGATACCTTTCTTTTATTGTGTCTCATTGTACCAACATAACTCAATCCCTTTGTCTTCATGTCATCCATAAGCTCTACAGAAGTAAAGCAATGGTTCCCTGTGACTTTTATATTTGCTTTTTGAATAGGAAGCGATAAACGTATTACTGACTGTATTGGCTTTGAGAACGATAGCTCCCTTTCCATCTCTGTCTGAACATTTACCAGCATGGACATATCCATCCGTTTCTAGCATCTAAATGTTACATCAACTTTATGATATAATTTTCAGGTTTCTTAGGCATGTATAATAATTTGAACTTGCAGTCATCACCATATCTGAAAAGCATCTTGTCCACGTATGATGAAGTATCAATGGTATATACGGTCTGGCAATAAATTGTGCAAGTACTTGGAAAACAGATCGAAAATTATAGCCCTAGGATCTGCTTACTTACTCTCTTCTCTTGTAGTGGCATTGTGAAAGTGTAGCACTGAAAGAACTACACTGAATCGATGTTCTGTCATGACACACCAAACAATATTTATACCAGAACCACCTGTTGCAAAAACGTCACTATTGCTGTCGTGATTCGACTTAAATACTGCTGAATACAATTCAAGTCCCAATAAGGCGAGAAGCTCGGTAATGTCTGTGTCAAGCATATCTGTGCAGTGTGAATATTATTATTTCTGCCTTTCGTTTCCTAGTTTCACACTGGTCAGGGTTAGTATTTCCTGTAGCATTTCTTATGAAGAAAAATATTCCAAACCATCTCAGGTTTAGCTGAATTCCTAGTGCAGGTGCTTGACATTTCATACCTGGCAACTGAATAACATTACCTCGTTTTTGTGTCTTGCTGCTCGTGATAAGACCATTTTATTCGATATCTTCCATATTAAACCTTGCTATAAAAACTGTTAGCTGCAACATCTACCCTATCATCTACAGAAGTTTCAGAGTTGGAGTTACCATCACATACCTCCATACAAATGACTTCCTCACACTCGTCAACATCACGTATCTCAGAATCGAAGTCTGGATCTCTTAGACGAACACTGCTACGCATGATTTACCTCCACTCGACATAACGTAACTAGTGAGGCACTGTCTGCCCAACACAAGAAGGCAAACGAGGAATGAAGGGGAAAGGAGGTTGAACTGTTTTTCTGCTCTATTACTGGATCTGTTTACTACGAAATGAGTGCCTGAGAGTGCATATTAGTCATCCATGCTGCCAGATCTAATGCTTGTTCCGGTAACTGCAGTGATAGGCATTATGCATGGGTAAGTTATGTGGCAACAGTGTGAACTTGACTTCCGTATCATTTCCGGAAGGCGAGCATAAACACGGAAAATGTGATTACGTTACACATTCCTCTGCCTTGCCTTCTTGCTGTTTGTAACACACTATTCTGTAACATCACACAGGATACAGATAATTATTGTACATAATTAATCTAAGTTTGTTACATATTAACTAGTGGCTATCTTTGCTATTTTAGTAACCGTCACTGTGTAACTAGTAAATCTGTATTTGTTAGCATTGTGACCGTGAATGGGTATTTAGTTATTGACTACCTCCAGTAATCCTATAACCATTATATTAAGGTACCGTTACATTAATTAAACACAGTGGGTCTAGAACGGGAAGATTTATAAGAAACCAGAATAAAGAAAAAGTTAATAGTAGTTACATCTGGAGGCTAAGGAAAAAGTTCTTTGTCATCACCAAAAAGCCCGATCCATCTGTTCGGTAGTCTTGTGTTATGGTTTCCTCTTAAGGTTTCCTACTGCTTAATAGTACCAGCCAACAAATGGATGATCCACTGGTAGATCTAAGCCAAGTCTTTTTCGAAAATGATGTTAAACAACATTTAGAGATTAAATAGCATGGTAATCAGAATGAGTTCTGCTTTCCATTGGCACTAGTTTCCACGTTTGTAAGTTTTGCTAAACAGAAAATACATATGCTAAAATGTGATAACACTATTTATGGAATATTTTTGATATTACAGTCTTGTTCAATAAATGATTCCGCGCAATATATAACATAATAGCCGCAACTGCAAGTGAAACTGGGAGCGGGATGAAGAAGCCCAGTGGACCACGGCCTTTTAGCCCAAAATCTTTTATTGAACAAGACACCAACCGTGAAAGCCTTCATTTACAGTCCAATGCTTATATATAAAAGCAAACATAATATACTCACATAAATGTTGCTGCATGGCAAACTTAATACCTGCAGCAGACTCACCTGTAACCAACAAAATATTAAGTTATTATTAACGCAGTATTTATAAAAAGAACATCAACATAAACCTAAGGGCTTTGGGTTTTATACTGCATGTTTTATTTTTAGCTTATAAAAATTCTCAAAATATTCTCATGTGATTTGCTCATATGAATTTAGCTATCCTTATAAAAACTATCATTACAAATGCTTTTTTCTCAATTTAGTTCATGTTAATGGAAGATAAACACTTTAAAAATGATCTCATTCTTACTATTCTTGTAGGTATAAGGGGAAACAAAACAACAGTAAAATCTTTAAAGAGCTGTCGCTATGTGATACCTTTGAAACTCCGTTCTCTTTGAGTGGCCAAGAGATAAAAAAGTGAATGACTTCCCATTTGAGAAAAGTATAAGTACTGCTAGATTCAGACAAATAACAACGAATATACTGGAAATAGTTGCATCGACATAAACTGTGTGCTTTGACGAGCTCTATACTCCTGTCTAGTATGATACTGTCTCTTTTACGTTCTCTAGTACTACAAAAGTCAGCCAGAATAAAAAGGCTTACAAGAACACCTCCTGAATAATCAGGACAAAAACTTCATTTGCATTAAGATGTATTAAAAATGTAATATTTTAATAAAATTGTTAGAGCCGTTTTCTAGAAAATCTAAGTTTTATATAAGTGGGTTCATTCTTTAAACTACCTCCCATTGTGAACGTATTAAGCAGGATTTAACCATTGCTAGTAACAATTGTAATATATTTGCACTACAAGGTGGAATTAAAACGTAAAATGAATACATTTATGCAATAATTAAAAAATAGGCAAAATATTTTAAAAAAGCTAACAAATGAACAACCAAACAAACAAAACAAAAACTAACAAAGAAGATGACGGAGTCTCGATCTCGTTCAGTTTTCACTTGAAAGCTAATGCCATAACCATTGTGCCAGAAGGAGTGATCCGACACCCTTCTTCGTTTGCGAGTTTTATTCGCTCAAGTGGTATCATCATAAGCAGTAGCGTACTGGCCCTTTAGAGACTTATAGCCGTAACTTCCACAGTTGAAATAACAGGCCATAAGTTTCCTATCTAAAATTACTTGTTTAAGATATCTCCACTTGCTCTGAAAATATTTTGGTGTAGTTCATTAATAGACACACACACACACACACACACACACACACACACACACACACACACACACACACACACACACACACACACACACACACGCACACACACACACACACACACACACACACGTGAATTCAGGTTGATTATGAAAATATCCTCATGCAGGCTTTAACTACCTACATCAAGCATAAAATGAAAAGGAATTAAGCATAGTGATTCTTCGTTTTATATGCTAGAACATGTCTAATGTTTCTGCTAGAAATAGTGAACTAAAGCGCCGTCAGACCAAAAAGGATGTGTTATTGACTCACGTGACCTCTTTGCAAACTGAAGTGTAATTTAACGATACTTTGTTTACTGCTGTTATTTTCGGACTCAATCTGAAATTTTCAGTCAGCTACGGTCTGAGATCCATAACTGTAATCACGAAGAACGGGTGGAGAGGTTTTAATCATAGGGGATAACAGGGGATAACAGGCGATCACCAAGTTCGATTCCCTATATGGGAATTAACTTATCCCGCCTCCACGGTTTGGGCTAAAGTGCCTACCTCACCTTGAAGGGATCCTGAGTTTGAGTCTTAGTTACAGTGAGCTACCTGGATAAAGTTCCTCCCCGGGTTTTTACTATATCCTGAGAAGACGAATGCCAGATATTTCAAAGCTCTAGAGATCCTCAGTTCATTTGAGTGTAATGTCAAACTTTTCGCTTACTCAAAACGGGTTTAGAACCCAAAATCCGACCCATGAAATAAAATAGTATCTGAAACATGAACTTTTACTCTCAGCTATTGAGAATAATGCTTGGGTCAACAGAACATACTTCGTAATTGCCTACTTCCGTTTCTGAACGAATGCTGGTGGCTTAATTAAAATTTGTGGAAAAGCAATTTTACGTGGTCTCTTCAATCTTCTCCGAGACAACTATATCATCGCCGAACCAAGCTCTGGCACGTAATTAAAACGACCAGTGACTTCCATTACTTAAATCTTAATGTGAGGTAAAACATGTACCACAGAAAACGTTCTCTAGAACAGTTTGGATTTTTCTCAGACTGCCTCTTGCTTATTATACGCAAGCGGCCTTATCCGTGATTGTACTAATGCATTCTGTAGAAAAGGGCTAGGGTTAGCTTTTGAAAATTGTAATTTAACTGCGTTTATTTGCACAGTAATCTTAGAATTTGATAATTGGACTGACATCATATTCAAGGTGTTCACAGCAGTAAAGCAAAACCAGCTCATATCACGTGACTCATTTCATGAGAATACACTCTGATGTTTATGATTGGCTAAGTTAGATATGCTCGATTTCTACTAGATGGAAGTGCGGTAGCAGCGAAATCTACTCCAACCAGTGAAGTATGCGGCTCCAACTGAGAGTGCAATGGTACATGGTAATACTGTGCTTCGCAAGTATGTACTCTGTGCATACTGCACTTCACAATGTATAAAATTGTGTATAACGTAAAAGTACTTGAGTGCGCGCGCGTGTATGTGTTTTGTGTGTGTGTGTGTGTGTGTGTGTGTGTGTGTGTGTGTGTGTGTGTGTGTGTGTGTCTGAGTGAGAGAGAGCAGCAAATGTTTATTTTCAAAGTTGTTAAACTGCTTTATTGTTGAGATATTTCCTGCATTGGCATTATTATTCTTTAAGTGATGGAATGAAATTTGTAGTTAGTTACTGATAAAGTGTATGATGCAATATCAGCATCTTGGAAAGCAATTGGTACTTGCTTAAAGCGTAGGCACTGCGCCGCCACTATTCAGCTCAACTAGGTTTGCCCTAATTCACAGATATCACTGGCCAGTGAGCAATTCTGCTCGCCAATATAACGTCACAGAGCGAGCCATCTGCCTATCACTACTATGCCTATCACTATACTGCAGTATAATTTTCTTTATACCAGGATAAAAATGAAGCTTAAGGTGTTTTTTCTTTTCAAAATGCTCTAGACGTTATACGATTTTAGTTCTCCAACGTTGCGGGCTAATGCGTGGTTTTCGCTAGTGCTTTTGGTAATTGCACGATTTTGCGTGCAGAGTTGTACATAATGATTTGAGATTATGATAATAGTAGTGTCACGTGTACGGTTGAGGAAGGCTTGGGAACATATCAAATTCTGGAATCTTATTATTCACTGTTCACTTCCTGTGACTTGACTCGTTAGCACAATTCTAAAGTCCTTAATTCTGCTGACTAATGAGAATAGCCCTTTGTCAGATTTCACATGGCCTTGGCTTATGACATTAGTTTCCTGTTTACTCGTGGTGACAACGTACAGGTGACCGTACATGCTCTTCGCTGAATAGTGTAATTCGAGTCACGTAGAGACCAGATTGCAGTTAGGAAATATGATCTTGCTTAACCTAGCTTGAGAAACGTCTACGTAGCTTCCTTAACGTGGGAATGCGAATCAGAATAGAAATGCCATTTTGGCAATACCCATAATTAACTGCTGCTTAAGCCAGCAGGGGGAGGGAGTTAGAGAGAACAGAGAGCGAGAGAGAGAGAGAGAGAGAGAGAGAGAGTAGTCAGAGTAGTCAGACGGCGATCAGTTTAGAGGGATGACATAGAGACCGTTTGGCTCCACAACCATACACGATTACGCATCCTCAAGGTAAGGTCTTAAACATAGTATTGACCACCATTGCCACCCAAGTCTTCCACAGCCCCCTAATTATGCCCCTAGTTACAGCGTCGTTTGTGATACTTTCACAACCTACCTTTACATAGCAATAATTTCTGAGAGTCATACGTTACCCATAATTTTCATTATTTTTATGGTACATTTGTACAGAGTTTCATCTGTATAATTCTAACGATGTTGAAGTATATGTAATGGGTTGAAAATGATGATAACTTCATTCCTGAAGTTGTAGAGTACTTTATCAGTTTTGCAAGAATCTGTAACGTAAACGTACCTAGTTTACCCCCCCCCCCCCTCCAATAACAGTACGAACATATTTTGAAACTTCCCATTTGAGAGTGATTAAAGCCTATCATTTTCCCAATAAAAGCCAAAAACCTTTGATGTTCATGCTCAATAAAATGGGATTAAAAATTATCCCCAACAGTTTTTGGAGCATAGGTCCGTTCGCAAGAACAGTGCTTTTCAATTGTGAAAGAAAAACCGTAATAGTGATAGTGGTTTATCAGTTTACCTTACTGCATATGCATGCAGAAACACACACACACACACACACACACACACACACACACACACACACACACACACACAGAAAGAAAGAAAGAAGGGAAGAAAGAAAGAACGAATGAAAGAAAGAGAGAAAGAAAGAAGGAAAGAAAGAAAGAATAAATGAATGAATGAAGGAGAGAAAGAAAGAAGGAAGGAAAGAAGGAAGGAAGGAAGGAAGGAAAGAAGGAAAGAAGGAAAGAAGGAAAGAAGGGAAGGAAAGAACGAAAGAAGGAAAGAAGGGAAGAAGGAAAGGAAAGAAGGAAAGAAGGAAGGAAAGAAGGAAGGAGGGAAAGAAGGAAGGAAGGAAGGGAGGAAGGAAGGAAAGAAGGAAGGAAGGAAAGAAGGAAAGAAGGAAAGAAGGATAGAAGCAAAGAAAGACACATTTGCTCTATTTGCAGGTGTATATAAACTTCACTGTTTCCGATGAACCTTTGTACTTCCTCAAAAGAACGAATAAGCTTCCAGCGCTTTTTCTACTCACTAGAACATTTTATTTCGAAAACTTACCGATGCCGTCTGCATTTAAATATTTTTACTTCATTTGATATGCTGCGTTACCTAACATTTACATATTTATGGAGCGTTAGTTATCCGTTTTGGCTGTTGATACTGACTGTCCATTCACTTCCTCAACCATTCGACCCAAATATTTAAACATGATTGCACAGAAAACATATTCCCGGAAATTATAAAATAGCATTTTGAGACTGTGGACAGCTGCTCAGAACTCAATAAGGAATCAAATATATTCCATGTTTAAGCTGTACACCTTCCGAAGTTGAAGGCAAACATTTCCAGGAGATTTCCCCATCTCTAAGAAATGCAATATATGGTTTTAAAGGCACTTAATTTTAATACCTTAAAATAAATTTAATGCCCTTGTTTATAACATATTGCATAGTGAAATCGAGGAGACGTGAAAGTCGCATAAGGAAGGTGTTTGGGATTCATCGATCGTTAGTGGCCGGTCCTCTTGACTGAACGGTAACCATTGTGTGCCATCTCCCGACTGTGGAATTTTCATTTTGGGCTGTTCGAGCTGGTTCCCTTATAAGAAGTTAACGAGCTCTCGGCGGACAGTCTAAACTAGTCCAGTCCAATCAAGTTTAACATGACAGAGAAGGGAACAGTGTTGCAGTTGACAGTGACAGTTGATTGCAATGGAAGGTGCCGAGGGCAATTAAATTTTTGGTTGTGACCAGTTGTGAATCGATTCGAGGATGATCAGCTGTGTTTTGTTCTGGGTGTGTGCAACAAAAATTTAAATGAAATGTGTAGTGTTTAATATCCGCTTTTACTACATGCGGAACCGCAGGCGATGGTACTGATGATACATGAGGTGAATATGGAGCATCGGTGGAATGAGATGGCGGGGGAAACCAGAGATCCCGGAGAAAACCCTCCACAGCTCCCTGTTGTCACAATCTCACCCTACGGTCGTCTGGGATCGAACCCGGGCCGCCTTGGTGAGAGTCAAGCGGTCTAACCACTCAGCCAAGGCGCGACCGAAGTGAGAGTCAAGGATATACAAGCAAGATGCTAGTAAAAACAAGCGCTCCAAATCTCTGATTTAAATAATGCCCTTTATGCTTTCGTTATAAGCAGATCTGATCTAGTTATGCGCCGAACCTCGTCAGAGAGAAAGATGCAATATTTTAAACATATTATATTGGATGACAGGAAGACCACGAGGAACCGATGGAGTATATATAGGAAGGTATGCGGCAACACCTAACACGAGTTGAAGGTGTGCCCCTTTCTGAAATGCCTAACAAAAGTTATTGGTGGATCTGTTTTAAATGTTACATTACATACAGGCTCAGAATATATATATATATATATATATATATATATATATATATATATATATATATACAGTTTTTCTTCCTTAACATGGAGTTTAATCCCTTAGATATTAAATTACCAACAGTTCTGATCTCACGAGCACAGGCCTCAAGCCAGAAACTAAAAGCACGCTTTACGAGAAATAAATTATAACATGCCAGATATCCGCCACAACATACCGAACCGGTGGCCCACTTAACCCGACTGACTTCAGTGTAAAACCTACTTCTGAGTAAAGCTCTGCTCCTGCGGACAGCGCCGCCAGGTATATATGAAAAATACAACAGCAACACGAGGCAAAACCAGCCGACCGGTAATGCAGTGAGCGGTTGGCTCGGTTAGTACCATATATAGGTCAGGAACTAGCAGACAATGAATGTATTGAAATTCATCACTCTTAATGGGTCACTGGACTGGAAAATCCCCGCGCTGCAGGTCTACGTATATGCAGCGGTTTTTCTCACTGTTATCGCTCAAGAACAACACAAATATCTATTGCAATCGCCTATCATGACATGCACACAGAGCATTAAGATGAGCATCACATATAAACAGTATTCTTTATGAAAATACTCTTGGCCGTGTGCGCTCGTTTCCTGGTAAAATAATGGCTTTACCACAATTTGATGGCCATTGTGTTGTATTGACGACCTAAAATTTGACGACGGTGAAATCTGAGCGGCCACGAAGGGCTAGTTTGTTCGATTATCTCCCACTTTTTATACATGCTGCATGCTAATATTCACGGAATGGTACAGGTTAGAATTCCCAGCCGAATGTCTTTCATTACTTTGTAGGTTTTAAAGCCTTTAATGCGACTGATGCCTTAAACATTCTTCCGAGGAGGTAACCAAATCCTAAACAATCACAGATATGCATATATTAGTTGAGGTCTAGTCCCAAGAACAATGCAAGAAATAAAAGGAAAGCAATCAACGGATTATTGCGATTTACGAAGGCTACGATACATTAACTGCATGTGCAATTGTATGGTTGTTATCATGACGTAGGTGCCATGTGTGAAAATTTTATTCCAAAGGTTTCGAGTTCAAAAATTATCTGAAGACAATATATTTTTTCTATTTCTCTTTTTGAGAAGTTATATGGAACTTAAGTTATCCTTAAAAGGAAGGGAAAATAGTCCGTAACATTTAGAGGAACATACTTTTCTACTGTTTATGAGACTAGATTTTTTCATGTGACAATCTCTACGTTGTAGCATCCTTTCTAATCTTTCCATCTCTTCGTAAAATTGCATGTCAAATGTGATAACCCATATAAGTAAATCATTTTCGGAGAAACTTGGAACCCTTGCAGTTGTGCACATGAGAGATATATACGCACGTGCTTCAGCAAAGAGGTACAACAGGTGAGAAAAGATGACGTGAAATATTTCCGGTTGCGTTCAATGGAGTCTAGCTGCAATGAACAAAACGCTTAATGCAGATGAGCCCCTGCCAGATAAACATTGTAAACTAACCTGTGGAGAACATTGATGAATTGCTGTGTGATGATTAGGCCCGGACTGATATGTAAGTAATTACTTTTTCCGTTAATATCCCGATCTAGGGATATAAAAATGCGTATTTTCTAGCAAAAAACAAAAAAGATATGTGATTAAATGTTTTTATATTTTTCTCCTAAATACATATTTTAGCACTTTGCATATGCTCTTATATAAATATGTTCAATAACGTTTATTCAAGTACATACGCCTTAGTCTTTTCCTAAATCAATTTACAATATAAATCTCCATCTCTTAACTTCTGAATGTCAAAAAGGATTAATTAAGCATGCCACTTGAGCCACATAATATCTACTGACCCAACAGAATGTGCAAGCCGGGAAAGTACCGAACTGTACCCCGAGACTAAATATCACATGCTTGTTAAACTTAGTTAAGCAATGACGTAATATACTGAGCTGGATATTATTTGTACCTTGTTGGTTAGAACTACATCAAATAATGGCAGTTGCATTAACTAGTACTGAGAATTAAAAATGCCAAAAGTGAATGAAATAGACTCTACGTGTACGTTTGCATCAATGCATACTACAGTTTAAATACACTTTTACCACTGATGAGAAAATACTGTTTTGCCAGCCTTGTGCGAAATTCCTTGGTGCAGATCAACGTTCAGAAATTAAGCACCTAGCAGCTGCGCCACGTGCTTCGTCCAGACTATTTGTTACACGAGAATTAACGTAATCAAAACGAAACATTCAGAATTTTATTTAGATTTGTGTGAAGCACGTTGTTTAAATGTAATTCTCCTTTATTAACTGAACAATTTTGGGGTCAAGAAGTTTCTTACTAAACTGAGCTACGAGATACGAATATAAATTAATCCTTCTGATGAGTCGAAGCTACTGAACTTGCTTTCAGAAAACATTAGCTCATATACACTGCATTTGTGAAAATTAAAAGGTCTCTGTCGCCATTCAGGAAACTATCCATACCAGTGGTAGAAAAGTGGGAAAAGTAATTTGTAGGTGTAAAATGACGAAAGAGTTTATTGACAAAATAAATGCTATAAAGAAATGCTAGCTTGAGGTTATGTAACTATAGGTAGGATGTTAAATGAAGTTTTGGAAACCTGTACCAAAGTAGTGTAAATTATAATTATGGTTTCTGCTTACAGACTCCACGACATATATGAAGAAAGCCGTCAAGCCTACGTAAACTATTGGAATGTAATTCATGTAACTTGTATCCTTCACGCTCTGCATAAATTATGTGAAGCAATCCGAACCTTTTATTCTAATATTAAAAGACTAATCTATAATGGGAAGAGAGGGTTGGAAAAACTACATCAAGGACTTTCAAATGCATTAATTACAATCACCTATTGCCTCCTACACCGGTGGCCCCGCATTGGTGTACCTTGCAAAGTTCCTCATATATTAAGCAGATCAATTTGAAACATTTAAACCAACAGTAAATCAGCTGGACAAAGAAGAGGTTATTCAGAATTGAATACGTGATTTTAATGTAAAAATTAACTTGGACAAATCTCTTCCAAATTATAGGTCTGATTCTTGATTCGTTGAACAAACCAACTGGAAACTTCTGCTTACTTATTAAGTATTTCATTTTAAATGATACATATTGTTGTAAAACAGTTTTACACAATCTCAAAGTAAGAAAAAGCATCAGGCTTTCTTTGACAAAATCAGTGCCTATAAATCCCATAATAAAGGGACTGAAATTTTAGAAGGCAAACACATAAGTGAACTTGAAAATGTGCCTATTAGTGATATTCCCCATTCCAAAAATGCGAATGACATATTATAACGTAGGTTACATTTTGTATTCGTACCGGATTGTACACACACAGCGCATCAGTATACTTGTTGACACAGATGTTGATGTTGCGCTTGGCTCTGTATGGTACCTGTGCGCGTACATTGATTGCTAAGGTGTGTGCGATCCGATGTCTGATAATTGCCATTTGATTTCCACTTTGATTTCCATTTGGCTGAGATCAGATATCTTGATTTTTATGTCTGTATATTTCTTTCGAAGTATCCCAGCCTTGCTCAGTTTGTCTTGTGTCTTTGTTTAGTCATTGTTTTCATCTCTTGTGCCACTATGACTGGGGATTTAAATAAACAATGACAAATCTGGATTTGAAAACATTTCTCTTCTCTTCTAGGGGCATGGCGTAAAAATATGAAATACTTCTCTATCCAGAATCACAGTTTACAGGCTATGCAACACAGCCTATCTGACAGGTTATGTTGCTAAAGTGTCAATAATGGACAATCACCATTACAACACCTGAAAATGAAATTGCTAATTTTTCATACTTTCACCAAAAGTCCACAAAAATCAAAGAGAAGAGCAGCCATAGAACCGAACAACTCATGCAAATCTTATAGCTCATATACTTAAACAATCTTAAATAACACCTGCTTTCAAGAGTTGATCCATCACTATATGCCAATTATAGACCAATTTGTACTGTGCCACTATTTTCTAAAATCATTGAACCCGCATGTATAAGCAATTAGCTCCTACTAACTAAATCGCAAATGCTTTAAGGTATGGATTATACTCCTTAGATGCTATTCATAATTTAGTTCAAACAGTAATCCGCGGTTCTGAGAATCGCCAAAGTATCTTATCTGTTGTATTCTGCGACCTTTCGAAACTTTCGATTGTATTAATCATAATATACTTTGCAACAAACTATATTATTATGGTGTAAGAGGTACCTACAGAACTTAATTTAATAGATCTTATCTATCTAATCGAACTCAAGTTACTTCATATGAAGGTGTTTCATGGTAATTGGACCATTCCTCATTTTAATATTATCTGCCCTGTAATGATGATTGTAAACCCGTTTCATTTGCTGTCAAAGGTCATTACTATCTAAAATGGAAACTGTACAAGAATTTCATTTATTTGTGGAGAGTGTATTTCATGATGCTGTAATTTGGTTTGAGTTCAATGCTTTTGGGTTGAACGTTGATATATCCCGACACTTATTTTTAGAGAGTAAAACCTCAATTAACTAAGGATCTGAATTCAAACTTCTTGGTATTGTATTTGATTCCAAGTTATTTTGGTCTAATCATATTAATCATTTATGCACCAGACTATTTCGAATATTATTTGTATTTCGTGAACTTAAGGCATTGATTTCTGACTGCTTGCTTAAAATTCATATTACGCTTTTTTGATTCCTATGGAACCCACATATGGGGCAATATGACTAACATGGATAAAATACTCTTAATCCAAAAGAAGGCAATACGAATAATTACAAGTGCATCATTTAATACTCATTGTCGCCCTTTGGTTACATAGATGGAAATACCGTCATAAATCGGTATCTTTATAATTGTCTAGTTTTAACCAAAATCACTTGCATAAAGTTACGGCTCATGATAAAATCCACAATTATTGTAGGGTAACAGATACTTTGGGCAACTGATTCTCTAATATTGACGAAATCCAAGCAGTGGTTCAATAATCTATCAATCGAAATGTTTAATGGACTGCCTATTGTAGCCTCCGGTACTTTTAAAAGGTTGAAAAATTGGCTCCTCAATTCATTTTATAATACTTACGAGTATTTTCATTGTAATCATAACATTGAGTTTTAAACTGTATTACCTTGACTTACGTCGCAAAGCACGGTTTACTGTAGTTTTTATGACGTGATATAAAACAAAAATATAAGGAATTTTCTTTGCATAGGTTGCAAAATCCTCCTACTTCTCAGTAAACTATGTATAACTAACAGAACAACTAGTTATAATATAGGGAATGTCTAGTCACCTTTTAATAGCATTATCTGTTTCCGAAATACTCTCTTCTTTAAGGTTTTTTGACGAAAAGTCTGCTACTAAATTCAATTCCAAAAAGAGTGTTACATAACAATTATAGAGCACTGGTTTTTATTTGTTTTTGCGTACACAGGCCCTTGTTAGTCTTTTCTCTGCTCATCTGCAGCCAATTTAGTTTGTATTTGAGGGAAGTCCTATTGAATGGCCTAATGCTTTCGTTTTCGCCAAATTATAATAGGAACATAGGCTTAAAAATATTTAAATTGCTATATGAGATGTTATAAAACTCATAGAGCTACAGCTACAAAAGCCACATAAGATATTTACAGTTTATTAACGCTAAAGCCTATACAAAATAACTTTGACAATTTTGGTCCTTTTTTCAATACGGGCATCCTGAAGGGTGATCACAGGAATCGTTTAAAACAGTATACTTTGAAGAGGATATAGATGTGTTCTTATCACAAGGTGGTGTTATGTTTGAAAAAAGTGAATAATTAAAATCTCATATTATACTCAGGACGCTTAGTTCAACAGAAAATATACTAGAACAGCTTTGTAATACATATATCTTTACAATTCACATAAAAAACGATTGAGGCAACTCTTATTCAAGTGTATGATACAAGAACAACTAATCCACGTTTTCAGCTATTTTCACAAGTGCTTTGTTAACAAAATTTAGAACCTTTATTCTATACATATTGTTATTGAGCCTGAACTTCCGACGTCCGGTCATACCAGACACTGGCCTCACATGCTTCTGACTTGCTCACCTGCTCACTATCATGTGGTTGGTATAAATATCATTAAATACAGTGTACCTATATTATTTTTATTTATTTTAATGTATCAATAAACATTTGGTCCCTTTTGCATTTTCTTAAATTAAGTAAAAATGGCTATTTTCGCTATTTCATTTACGTGCTGATTATACTTCATATTGACCAATGATGTTAGCAATTGTAATCACAGTATCAGGCAGCGATTAGCAGGCGGCAAATTAATCGAAATCAGATAATTAAAAAAGAAGATAAATTAATAAAAATGCTTTGCTAAACTAATATAGAAACCTTGTTATAAAAGTATGACATTAGAATGGATAGAGTACTGTTTAAAATTGCAGTTGACTTAAAGAAAAAGAAGGGAAGAATATAATTTAATATAACATATATACTATCATCCAGGCATGAAAGTGAAAATATTCTTGTAAAAATATGTACACATCGGAATAATTTCGAATCCCCCCTTGTATGTGATTTTTATATGAACAATTCTCGGTACTTTGACAGAATGTATACACGCTCATACACACACAATCACACAGGGGCCTCAAATTGTGGATATATGTATATTTGTATATTTGTATATATACACCAGGTGAATCACCTGCCTCTGTTTATTTTTGAATTTATGCAACGTGCTAACAGACATACATAACATATACCTTTCTTGAATGCCTTATAGTCGATGATTTGTAGACCAGTTTTTAGAGGAGGGGTAGATAATCTAGTGCATAAGAGTTGTATGGGACAGAAAACAGTCACTATGTATGTCGATTCCAAAACCATAATAGGCAGACTCAGAATGCCGCAGCAGCAATTTCAGACGAGTTTGCAAACTTTTGTTCATTAAGTTAAATTCACATACAGGCACCTGAACAACCTATCCTCACGCATCAGTTGATGATAGCACAGGGACACAAAATAGCTGATGTACACAGTGGACCAATTGAATTTAAATATTCAATCAACACACGTTTCCATTTTACAGCCGTGTCAAAATATGCTAAGTACTACGTAGATTGATGGATAGACTCGACATGAAAGATTCAATGTCATGGCCGGGATTTGAACTACGGATCTCCTGGTTTCCGTCCAGTCGCTCTTACCCATTCATACACTGTATGAAGCTGTCAAAACCGTGTAAAGATGCGAGGTGGAGTCTGAGGTCAGAGGTTATTTATTACTATAGGAAGCTTCCGTCGCAAGGTAGCGCTGCCTAACTGCTATTATACACGTTACTTTACCACTCTGCCCCTGCAAGCTGGGTGCAAATCCTTCGTGAATGTCTCAAGGTAAAGCAACAAAGAAGAGAAGGTAAAAATCTTCCCTTTTTATCAGGGTTCTCATATGAACTACTCTTAAATTTCTAGCGAGTACCGTAACAGTTGAACCTTTATGTGCAAATGAGAAGAAATGTTTGGTAAATATGTGCCTCAATGGCCGAGTTAACCAGACTTCACTGGTTCGAACTTTCCTTACAGCCAGAAAGTGTAGACATGAGTGTGAGTATGCTTATGAAAATAAAATAAAAAGTACGAAAAATTGCTGCAAATCTATAGTGTTCCCAAGCAACGCACTGAATGCAAGTACAAAATCTGGTGAACAAATTGAAATGTGACGCTTACTCCCTCAGAAAAAAATGCTGCTCCTCAAGTGCATATAAATTGTGCGCAAGCAACTACAGCAAAGTAAATCTTCTTCTTGACCCATTTCTGCCACAGAGATATGAGACTCTGATTATATAAGAGTGTATAAGAATTTACTCTGTCAATCCAATAAATGGGTAAGCTCTTATTGCAGCACTTTTCAAGGATATATTTAAATACATCTGTATTCCATCCAAAATATCATCGGAAGAAGTGCTGCAGTTATACTCGTAGCCTACCCATTTATTGGAATGGCAAGATATCACATTGTCTACGTGGTTCATTATTTACCATTACTTGGCTCTGTACATCATCTGCCCATTTAATTCATATATATCTGTACGAAATAAGGCATTCCCCTCTTTGCCTACCCCTTTATAAAAATAAAAGCGACATATTTTTGCAAACGTTTCTGGTTTAAAATACTATAAATCAGCCAGGTACTTACATTAAATTAGTAAAAATATCTGATGTAGAAATGTCGAAGAAAATACATGTTTTGAGTTCACTAATAACAAATTGTATGTCTAATAAGGGATCCACTCGTGTGTTTGTGTATGTGAGAGAGAGAGAGAGAGAGAGAGAGAGAGAGAGAGAGAGAGCCGTCTTGGAGAGAGTCAAATGGTCTAACCGCTCGGCCACGGCGCGGCCCGAAAGTCAGACTTCCCATATTAAACCGAGTGGGATGGCTCAGCAGTTTCGTTTGTAACCCGCATTTGGGAGGTCCGGGTTCAATTTCCATGGCCAACCTACATGACCCGTGGCTTTTTCGGGAGTTTTCCTGGGCCGCTAGGCGAATTCTGGGTAGATTAATTACATAGCCCGAATTTCCTGTCCCTCCATTTCATCTTCATTATCATTTCATATCATCTCTCATCTGGTGTTTTATTTCAGGTAAGAAGTGTCGGCGGTATTCTCGGCGGTGTATGACAGAATGATATTCTCTGAGTGAACACTTTCTCCTCCGGTGGGATGGACTCCGGTCTCCGAGCCGCCCTAGCGAGCCATTCAGGAACGCGACTGGTGGGATGCCGGTTGTGCAAGCCTGCCTGAAGTATCCTCGTTGGGGTCGGTCTCCCTCTGCCTTTTCTGCCCCCATCCTCCCTCACGGGTGTGCCCCACTTGGGGGCATAGGTGTAAAAGACTAGGCCGGTCGAGGTGCCGAATCCCCTCCGAACAATCTAATTCCACATCAAATTGGTCTTTATGTGAAATCGCTATAGCTACTTTTTGTTTTGTAGCCTTAGGATTAGGATTACTACGGAAGGGATTCGGCACCGAAACCTGTGGTTTAGTGTACCTAGGCCCCACGTGGGGCATCCCCATGAGGAAAGATGAGGTGAGAGGGTACAGAGGGCGACCGACTCAAGTAGGGTAATTCAGGGTATGTAATTTCCTTACCCAGCCTTCGCCTAACCACCAGGGAACCCCCCGAAAAAATTATGGGTTAGGTAGGTCGGCCATGGTAATCGAACCCTGCACTCCCGAATGCCGGCCACAGACGAAACTGCCTGAGCCCTCCCGCTCGGTTTTCTCGCGTTTAAAGGAAGACCATATAGGTAATGTAAATTACCTATAATTTTTTTAACACTTTCTGCAGTCTTATCGACTGTAATTTTCTCTTTAACTTCACATGAGCTTCATTGTTATAGCCAAAATGTCTACTGTGATTTGTGCACCTTTCACACGAAGTAAACCGTAATCCTACAGTTTAGAGCAAAGGGGTAAACTTTCACTATCTTTTAGGGAGTATTTGCTCTACTATTTGGCACCATCACTAATGTCTGCTCAAGTCATATGGTTTCCTTTTTCGCAAAACTGTGCGACTTTATTTTTCCACTGCTTTTTGTGTGAATGACATTTTCTGGCAAAAAATATCACTACGTTTTCAGATACTATTGCAGATTACAAAATTAAAGCCGAGGAGAATAAAAACAATGTTGTGCCTTTGTCTCCGCGACAATATTTATGTGCCGCTGTGTAACAATGATAACGACAACGTGATGGTTGGTTTTAAAGAACGATCGTTTCAGTTAAATACAACTCAACATGCGATAATTGAGAAAACGATTATCTTTTCTTCATGTCTCCCTTTCTCCGAACACCAAGGAGTCGCTTGGGTTCCCTCAGTGTGAGGGAGACGAAGCACATATTGACCTGATAGATGAGATCGGGTTGGGGAATGGGCCCAACGCCTGGGATGAATGAATGATGGAGCAATTGGAGGAATGGTGGTGGGAGAAAACTGGAGAACCAGGAGGAAACCCACCCCAGCGCGAAAACAATTATATATTTCCTATTATTCGTATTTTGTAATACGCAGAGCCTGATATATCATTTAGTTTTTGAGATAACGGATCTCAAATTTAGCAGATAAAACTTTGGACGAGCAAACTTTTTAATTTCCCCTTAATGAGTTTGATTAAAATATCCATCTTCAATTTTTTTAAATAACTTGTAATGCTCTCTCGTTTTGCCGGAAAATACTATAATTATGTACGAAACAGACATATCTCTATAATTTATGCCATTGTTACGATTTCCCAGACATACGCTGTTGTTAGTTTCATTTTCAATACTTTAGACGCAATTTTCATTATTTGTCCCCGTATCATGCAAAGTGTACGAAGCATCAAAAGGAGATTATAGCGAGCTACCTGTACGTCAATTTCGCTTTCTCTATTAATATGATTCGGTACAAAATAAATAGATAAATACAAATTATAAATTCCAAGCACCCCGTCCTGATATCTGGTTCTTTTCACCAGAATGTGTATTACAAAACTTTGTTATTTATTTAACAGTTTTAATTTACAGAATATGGTTACATTATCATTACTCAGATTTCATTTACATTTAAATAATGAACAATATAATAAAATGAAAATATCATAAGCATCCTTTTAACAGTTTGTATAAGTGGAACTGGAGTACCAGGAAATTTCCCCTGAAATTATCCAAACAATTCGTATGATTCCTATGTATCATACACATTTTATTCTCAAGCGTGAGATTTTTCGTTAGGAATTTTAATGGAATAATAACAAAACACGAATAGCAACAGTAATGGATTACCTTGTATTGCATTGCATCCAGTGAGCTTATTTGCACCAGGAAGGCCCGTGAACATTGAATCAGCCAAGACAAATTTGCAGTTTAGTTGAATTATACATACACATTCGATTTGAATAGTGAAATAAGAATACATGTTATATGTACACAACATGAAAAACAAAGCAAGCATGATTTTGTAACTGTGTACAGCAGCAAAATCAAATACATCCCTGGAGCAAAGAAATTTAAAGAAAATCATAATAAAAATCTCTAAAACAATTGATTCAGATCCCAAACGTCTTGAAAAACTTATACATTTGAGATGCACAATGAACAAGTCCTAATCTTTACAGCTAGAACTCAATGCAGAACCAACAGTATACGAGCATAACACGTAGCCTTGAGCGGGACATATACATTAGTGCGTAACAGAAACAATCGAGGTCATTTCAGAGAAAGTAAGTCTCACATATAGAATATCTGGCCCCACCATTAAATGACAGTGTGATAATCTAACTACAGTTTACTATTTCACGCATCTTTCCATGGTCTTGTATCCACCATATTGTACTCCTCTCCGTCACTGATTTAGCAATACCTCATATTCGTGCTTTCTCTGACTTCTCCATCCCCATTGCCCTACCTACATCTCCAGGCTCTGCTTACACCCCTTCTGTTTCCCTGATATATACTCCTGCACCAGTGGATGGTGAATTCTACTTCTTCTACAAACATCCAGCCTTCCTTCCGCAATATTTATTTATAATCGGTATACTGTTTACCTGGTCTTCTACTCGCTCCTGTCGTTTTTCTTTTCATGCAGGATAATAATTCTTTGTTAGACTATTAATATTGAAAATTATATTCCTTCTTCTTCTTCTTCTTCTTCTTCTTCTTCTTCTTCTTCTTCTTCTTCTTCTTCTTCTTCTTCTTCTTCTTCTTCTTCTTCTTCTTCTTCTTCTTCTTCTTCTTCTTCTTCTTCTTCTTCTTCTTCTTCTTCTTCTTCTTCTTCTTCTTCTTCTTCTTCTTCTTCTTCTTCTTCTTCTTCTTCTCTTCTTCTTCTTTTCTTCTTCTTCTTCTTCTTCTTCTTCTTCTTCTTCTTCTTCTTCTTCTTCTCTTCTTCTTCTTCTTCTTCTTCTTCTTCTTCTTCTTTCTTCTTCTTCTTCTTCTTCTTCTCTTCTTCTTCTTCTTCTTCTTCTTCTTCTTTCTTCTTCTTCTTCTTCTTCTTCTTCTTCTTCTTCTTCTTCTCTTTCTTCTTCTTCTTCTTCTTCTTCTTCTTCTTCTTCTTCTTTTCTTCTTCTTCTTCTTCTTCTTCTTCTTCTTTCTTCTTCTTCTTCTTCTTCTTTTCTTCTTCTTCTTCTTCTCTTCTTCTTCTTCTTCTTCTTCTTCTTTCTTCCTTCTTCTTCTTCTTCTTCTTCTTCTTCTCTTCTTCTTCTTCTTCTCTTTCTTCTTCTTCTTTCTTTCTTTCTTCTTCTTCTTCTTCTTCTTCTTCTTCTTCTTCTTCTTCTTCTTCTTATTCTTATTCTTATTCTTCTTATTCTGCTCCCTCTTGTCTGATTTCTCCAAAATACTGACTTTTAAGTGTGGGCAACGTACTTTTTTCATCAACACTTTATTTATTGTCACTTTGACTACTGGGTCTTATAGCGACACATAAGATTATACATAAAGTTCTACAATGACTAGTATTACATTAAAAAAAACAATTTGATTTTGAAGTATCGTTTACCATATAAGTTTTACATTTGGTTAGTGAAAACATGGTTTTAACATAAAAGACATGAGATATAATTACTTACATTCGTGGGGAAACAAAATTGGAGAACATGAATGCATTACAAATGACTGAGGTACAAGTTTTACAAGTGTTTTAGCATAGATAATTTTCCCATAAATTGTATTATGTTTGTGACACTAGCAGGATAAGTGCATTTGACAGTTCTGTTGATATGCTCAATATTTTCCACCAGTTTTCATGCTGAGCGCATTCAGTGATGATGTGTTTGATGGCAAGTGCGTATTGCAGGTTTCGCGTTCAGGAGCTGGTTTTTTGGAGTACAGGAAGGAGTGAGTGATGTTTCTGTGGCGGATTCTCATTCTTGTGATAATGACTTGGTAGTGACGTCTTAGGTTTGTATATGGAAATGCAGTCGCTGTGTTCTGGCGTACTTTGCGTAGTTGTTATTGTATGATCGCTAAATGGTTTTCTTAAAGCTTCTTTAGCTGCAATGTCTGCTTGTTCGATACCTATAGTGCCCACATTTGAAGGTGTCCACACTGATCTCATTTCTTCTTTGTTTAGGCCGTAATTGAGTTAAAGACCTGTACTATTCGGACTTAATTTTTTGTGTTTTTCTGTCTTGAGTTACAGCTTCTGCACTTAGTGAATCTGTGAATATCAAGTTGCAGTTATATTCTTTGAACTCTAATATTTTTATAAGGGCCCCTTTGATAGCGAATAGTTTACAAGAATAAATGTTAAAGTGTGATGGTAATCAGTAGAGGCTTGTTTGGTCTGGAACTACTACTGCATAGCCATTATCATCCTTTGAATTCGAGCCGTCAGTGTAGATTAAGTATAGTTAGCATAGTTCTCCTAATATTCTTTAAACATTTTTGGAAGTTTATATTGTCAATTTATTTTTGTTATAGTTTAGTGTTGTCAACTAGTGTTAACAGTCGCCAAGGTTCAATACTGAAATGTGTGTTTCTGGTGCTGAAAGGTGGCAGAAAATAGTCCAGATTTTCCCTGTATTTGCTGTTTTATACGGTTACTGAAGGGCAAGGACTACCTGTATTTTTTGGGCTTCATCTTCCTTGTATTGTCATTGATGAAAGTATGAACTGCTTATTCAGGTTTAGCTGTGTAAGTTAGACTTAGTTGTACTCTGCGAAGATCTAATGGCGTTTCTTCTGTTTCCGTCTGTAAACTACTGACAGGGCTTGTATGATAGGTCACAAGAGCAATTCCGAGAGAAGTAGTTCGAAGTGGATTTAGAAGTTGAAGCATTTTGGATGATTATGAATGATACACTACAGAGGCATAATACAATTTAGATCTGAATAATGCTATATATATTTTTATTAATATACTGTAGTCAGCTACAGGGGCAATTCTTCATAAGGGTGCGAAGGCGCGCGACCACGTAAAAGAAATCTTACGGGAATAAATGAAACATAGCCATTGACAAGTAAGGACGGTTTACCTTTAAATAAGAGAAAGCTTCTTAAGGTGGTAAAAGTGATGTCTTCATATCTACTGTTACCAATATATGGCTCGGCACGGTAGGATTAACGCCGGTCTGCTGCATTTGCACGTAACAGAAGGCATGCAGCTCTGAACGTGGCAAGAGAGTGGGAATAGGAGTTGTGCCTGTGCTCATCCGCGCGGTTCTGCTCGCGCCTAGAGCAGTCCGCAGAGTAGTTTTATATTGCTAAAATACACGCGTTTCTTAATTTAGTGTTCTTTGTGGAGTTAGGAACATTATAAGAGTGTCACAGGTGGCTTTATAAAATCCAGTGACTAACGAATGATGGATAACTTTATAAAACCGCTAATGGAAGTGCAATTTTCAAGGTTGGCTCTTGAAAGAAAAGTACAATTGCAATCTTTTGGTAGACCAACGCCCATATTCTTAATGGAAAAATTAAAAAGTAAGAAAAGTGACAACTGGGGTCATGACTTAGTTCTTAGGTCATGTATGAGAAATGTGACTGGATCTGTGGCTACGAAATGTTCGTCTTTCTTCTGCTACCCGTGTGTTTTGTCTGTTCCTAAATGTGTCAATTGTTTGCGGACAGTTAAGGGAGTGAGTAATATAAAACATTTAATAGAAATAATAAACAAACATGAACATTCAGTGTATCATATTGGTTAGTTTGGTACACATGTCACTCCTAGGAAAACAAAATATTCCATCATGCCTTGAATCCGTGTTTAAAGAAAGGGTTAAGAAACATAATATTCAAGTGAGTAAAAGTAGACATATTTTAAAAAGGCTTATTTCATGCGTGAAGTTTTGCGCTGTGTTTAATCTAACTTTACAATCACAAGACCAATCTGTTACTTGTTCCAAAAAGGAGTGCACAGGCGCCTCATTGACTATACAACTGAACTGGATACAGTGATGAAGGAACATTTAGAAACAGCCACAGTATTTAGAGGAGAGAATTTAGGGAGAAAATGGAGTAACAGTTACGGGCTTCTGAGTTTGTTCCCATTCAGTGTGATGAGACGACTGACGTTTCAAATCACTCTCAGATGGTTTTGGTATTCCGCTACGTATATGAGGAATTCGTAAATGAAAGACTTTGGGCTTTTGTGAACCATGAAGGAATAGTTGCGGAATCTCTGACAAAGTGCTTAAGGAATGAAACGTACCCGCCTCTTGGAAATACCATTGCTCATTGCTCAAACCTTTGACGGGGCCAGCGTTATGAGTGGAAGGACTGATGGAGTAAAGGCCAAAATAAGAGAAACATATCCATATGCGTGCTTTGTGCAATGATATGCACACCAGTTGAATTCAACCATACAAAAGGCAACTAACCCTAATTACCAGGTACGCGTGTTCTTTTCAGATCTGTCGAATATTCCAGCATTCTTTTCCAATTCCTCTTTGCGATCTGATATTTTAGAAAAAGCAGTTCAAGGACGATTAGCCAGAGCTGCTTTAACAAAATGTAATTACAACATTCATTTTTTAAAGGAGAACATCTTATCTGAGTGAGTAATCTCAAAAACTGCTTGACAACTGCTCATTTTCTATATACAACATTCGTACCGTCAATATTATGTACGAAAACAGAGAAAGCCTGAAAGATTGCTTCGAAATTGTTGAAGAGAGTTGCACTAATACAACCAAAATAAATGAAGCCAGAAGTTATAAAAGAGCTCTTGAAGATCCAAATTTTATTTTTTGGTTAAGAGTTTTCCATAAAATCCTACCTCATATAGACTTTTTGTGCCAGCAGCTTCAAAAGAAAAGTAAAGATAGCGTAACACTACACAATTACAGCCTTATATTTAAACAGTAAATGGAAAAGGAAAGATTGAATATTGATGAAGTACACAAAACTTAAGTGAAGAATTTCCACAGCCGTCAAAGAAAAGAAAAAGTATGGAATGTGGTAGGGTTGAAGACGCTCAAGGAGGTGTGTGACGTCCTCACAACTACTGTCACAGATAGATGTGCTTGTAATGGACATCTAGGTGCTGCATCCTTGCTGTGTAACGACTTATTTAAGGATTTTTGTGAACGTTTCCCGGAAGAAATTTTCACACGTTCGATGCAATGCTATCCTTTTCTACAGCAAGAAAAACTGCTCACAGATTTGCAGATAGTTTAAAGACGAAATTGACTAACATTCAACGAGAATTGAAACTTTTTCATTTCATATACGAAAATAAACTTTCGTCAGTGTTCAGTGAAATCACAAAACTTTTGAAAATTGTCATAACAACGCTTTTAATAAATACAGTGACAAACGACAGACTGAATGCAATAGCAATGCTGTCAATAAATAATGCCCCTATCAGTAACATGCAGGAGTTTGATGAAAGAGTGATGGAAAATTTCATTAAATTAAATAACATATGAAGTGGTCAAAGGTGCAATTCATGATAAACTAAACAAGTGCCAAATACAAGAATTAATGGGTGTACATTCTGTGATTTGCGCGTGAATCTGTGAAAAAGAATTACACTGGTGTGGTGGCAGCTTTTATGGATTTGCGTGAGTTTGAGTGATGTTCTAATAACATCGTTTCATATATTGCATGCATATTAATAAGCTGCTTTGGGCAAAGATTGTGTTGGGCTTCTTGTACTTATTTCTGGGGTATATATCACACTTGAGAACCACTATTTCTGTGGGTTTTAGAGGTCAAATTTGAAAAAAAAGAAATGGTTCTCAAGCAAAACCGTTTGTGCCCCCTCCCAAACATTTCGATCACGTGCCGCAACTGGTCAGCTTCCCAATTTTTGGCAGCTAATGACTTAAGAATGTTCAGTCTTCTTAGGCAGCTGTATTTTAGCTGTTTAATGTGAGGGAGGGAAGGGAGCTTTTCGTAAAATAAAACGCTCGGAAATTTGACCACATGAACAGTTTCTATGTTAATTAATTATTCTTTCACACTGGCCGTGTGTAGGCTAAATTGTGGAAACGTAGAGTCAGACTGAAAAATTCAATGCCATAGCCGGGATTTGAACCACGGATCTTCTGGTTTCCGTCCAGCCGCACTACCATTGTGCTACTATGGCCAACGTGCCGATATGACATTAAATTCTCCAATGTGAGAATAGTAGCACAATGGTAGTGCGGCTGGACGGAAACCAGAAGATCCGTGGTTCAAATCCCGGCTATGGCATTGAATTTTTCAGTCTGACTCTACGTTTCCACAGTTTCTATGTTGTTGCTATTAATGTATAGCTCGGGGCTATTAGGGAGTTGTTTGCATCTGAAAAACGGAGTGCATTTGGTATTCTGGAGTAAAAATCTCAATCCTGTCATTTCTGACCACTTTTATAGGTTACAAAGCGCCTTTTGTAGTATTTCTTGGCTGATAGACACATTATTCTCTTTGCAGAAATGGATAAATCAAATGCAAAAAGACAGGCTTTCACAGGTGCATCTACATAGGACATTACGTTTATTCATTGTAACTAGAAAAGAGTTACACTAAGTAGTGAGCCTTGAGGGAAGACATTATGTGCGTCCTTGATTTCTCTGTTTTCAAGAAAATTATAAATAAATGCGATCATGTTTTCCTTTATGCCAACCTGAATTAATGATTTCAACACATATTTTCTCTAAGTTCTCTCATACGCTTTTTCTATATCAAGATTACTTAATGCTAAACTATAGTTGTTCATAAAGGCGATCCTTATTTTAGATTCTAGAATTATTAGGCTCTCTGCTGTGGGACGATGCTGTCGAAACCCAATTTGTTCAATTCTGAAGAATTTTTTTTTTTTTTTTTTTCCAGCGTCAAGCGTAATCGGTTGTTTATTATCTTTTCCATTATTTTGCTCAACGTAGCTACATGTTAAGGCTGACGATATTTGTCAGCTTTAGTGTTGTCATCTGATTTCGCCACTAGCTCAAGTACCTATAACTTTACGTCACCGGTCAGGGAATACCTTTTTAATCCAGATGTAATTATAAATATCTTTAAGGTAGTTTAAAGCAGCAAAAGGCAGTTTTTGAATCATTATGTAGGAAATATTATTTGGTCCGAGACTTACAGATCCACAGCTATGTAAATTTGCTTTAAGTTCAGACATTGATATTGCATATTACAAGTGTCAGTGGTATCTTCGAAAATACGCTCCAAATTAATGTCATATTTTGTTTTGTTTTTCAAGATTTGTTCGGTATAATTTATTTCACTGGAGTGAGTTGCAAAAGTATCGGTCAGAATATCTGCTATGGAACCTGGTTCTATTATGACTGAATTTTGTTCGTTAACGAGAAAATTTATTTGAAAATTTCCATTATCTCCTTGAATTTTCTTTACTTTATTCCACGCTAATTTTTGCGGAGTTTGATTATTCAAAACGGGGGAAAAAATTATCCACGAGTACCTCTTGTTAGTTTTTATTTATTTTCTTGCTTTGAATCGCTGTTTCAAGAACTCCATTTTATTTTCAATTGAGCTTTTTCCTTTGTACGTGTAATAAGCTTTATTTTTGTTAATAATTGCAATTTTACATGCGTGGTTCCGCCATGGGAATTTTCTTTTGTTACAAGTTTCCTCAGTATAGGAATGCTAAATTCTGCAGACGGTGTTACCAGAGTTCAGAAGATTTCAATTATTTCATTTATATGCAGGTTAGAACATTGATTTTGCTGTGGTAGTAGCCCAATGTTTTCATTTGTTGTAGATCTATATGTTGAAAAATTTACTTTGTCAAAATTCTATTTTGATGTTTGATAGCCAATTGCATTTGTGTTTTCTTTTTGGATTGAAATTGGAAAGTGGTCACCATAATGTAGTTTTTTTTTAATTTTACGTCCTCCAACGTTAAGTCATATCAGACGGCACCATAATGTAGTGTTGAATAAACTGGCCAGTTGAACAAATGAGCTATATCAGGGGAACAGATTTTATGATAGATACTGCTATAAGTATTAAATGCGTTAGTGTTATTAAGTAGTATTAACTCAGAGTTAAATAGTAAGGATTCTAAATTTTTTTATTCCCCAAAGAGCACTATGAGCATTAAAATCACCCATTAATATAAATGGTCATTATAACATATAACATCTACGTTGTTTGGTAAGTATGTGTTACAGATGCAAATCTGTATGTTTAGCATAACAGATACTGCTTCATATTCAGTATATAGGTATATATTTTTCTATGGAATACTGTTTATAACATAAGTTACTACTCCACCTCTTGCTCAGCTTATATCTTTGCGATTAGAGTAGTAAGCGTTATAGCCATTTAGTTTTGCAACATAATAATTTTAAAGTTCGTTTCTTTTAAGCACATTATTTGAGAATTATATTCCTTTAATAATATGTCTAGGTATTCGAATTTTTGTCCAAAACCATTGCGAATCCATTTTATAATAGCTGACTCCACATATGTAGAATTTATGCCGTTATTTTGTGTAACAATAGAATTCTTTACATTTTGTTTTTAAATTATTTTGTTCAACTTTTTCTCTATGCGACAGCACCTAGATTTAATTGTTAAATGAGGGTCAATTTAATGGGGGTACAATTTCCTCATCTTCTGTATCAGACCTTCTAGATCCTTAGTGTGGTCAAATCTTCTACTCCTACGGTGTTTTTCATGAAACTTTTAAATTGTGGAAAAGTAAGGAAACATTCCTTCGGTGAATCGTCTATAATTTTCTGAACAAGAGAAAGCTGTTCATTTATTGTTAGTATTTACAGCTGTTTTTTTGTTTTACGATCGTGCTTAGCTTCCCTCTCCACTCCTTCATCTTGCAGGAGAGTGTTATGTTCTGCTTGTTCAGCAGATACGGAAGACCAGTCTGATGTCACTGACACCTGATCTAGTACTGGGTCAGTAGAAAACAACGGTCACTTAACGCCTCTACTTTGATATTCCATAGTTTCGTGTAGAAATATATTGATATTTCTGTGAGGGTGGTAATGTGCCATGGGTTTTAGATTTGCTATATATTTTCGAAACTTGTTTAGCAATATTTGATGCTGCTAACATTGGGAAATTTCCTTTATTAGGTTTGTATGAAGGTTTGGAACCATTGCAGGTTTCTTGTTCAGAGGTACATCCAGATACATATTTGCACTGTTTAGCTAGATGACCGTCCATTTTCCATGGAAAACACTCAGGGGTATCAGAGGAAAAATATGTCCAGCATGACGTACCTTCAAACTGCTTTTCAATGTTTTCTGGTAATCTGTCATAATCTTCATATTTTACGTAAATTTGCCTTCTGAAAGTCATGTGAGTGTAGCCAGAGATAAAGATTCCCTCTCTAATGTGGAAATTAAGGAAGTTAGGCTGATACTATATTTTTCTAATTATTTTTCAATTACTGAATTTGGAATAACCGCACATACCTTGGATAGACTATCTCTTATTCTTTGAGAGTAAAGGTCTCAGTTCAACAGGCACATTGCTTATGTGTATTTGAAGGTTATTTCACCAGAAATTAGTTTACTAGCCAAATACTCCATACTCTCGCATTTGACATACAGGAAACAAAGCGTTTATTGTAAGGATTTGTTATTTTACCAATTTTAGTCACATAATCTCTTAATGATATCCCATCATGAGCTTCTATAACAATAGCTTTCTCTTTGCTTGCACCTACTTGGGTTACTGCAGGTTAAGTTGGTGACATTGTGTTGGTTTTATTCACCTTTGTTTGGCGAATCTCTTCTGTTGTCTGACTACCGTAGACGGCAACCACTGCACAATGAATCCGCTAGTAAAATAATATTAAAATCTTCCTTACCTATCCGTGAAGGACATGTATTACTAACATTCACATATGAAAATATGTATTAATACACTTAATGAATAGCAATAACTTGTCAATATTGGATTTTAGCACAAGAAAAGCAACGAAATAATCACCACGATAGTGAAGAGTGTTTCATGATATTGGCAATGTGTCGACAATGTATTCATTGATGCACTTTTTAAACTTAAGATTCCTAAGGGGAAATGTAGGTTGAAAATGGATAAATTTTACAACTTTCAAAAAGGTTACTAACTTAAGTATAGAATTTTCTATATATACACACACATACAAGTTCTGTGGTCAAACTTGGGTTTAAATGGTTTTTAAGTTTAAAAAGCAGCAGCACGCACCGCCACGCCTCCTCTGAAGGGCACTGTGATTCAGTCATTTCGAATGTTTATTTTTAAAAGTTTGTGCATTCAAACGGTAGAAGTGATTTCTCTTTGTATTAGCAGATGTGAGCAGAAGTACCGAAGTGTTTCTAGTGGTAAGCATGTCTTGTCTTGATGTTTTACAGGTAGAATTGGATGGGCGGATAGGCGCCTTACACAATTTCAGTGTTAAAGCTTTGTGACTTCTGCTAAATTTATTACGATTTCTGCCAATTGGAGCGTCATTTCTGCTAAATAATTCTGATGGTCTAACTTCTACTCTGTCTGCTATTTATGACTTCTGCTCTATTCTCCCTTCCCATACTAATTTATTAGTTTAATGTGCCAACTTTCCTAATTGATCATACAGCTTGTTCTTTACTTAGAGGCTACTAACGCCCATTTAAATCAGTTTCGTCATTCAATGTTGGATTAAAGTAACGTCAATATTAAAAAAGAACTGTTCAGGTGTATACTTCAAGCCATAAAATTTAAAAACAGTTGTAAATTGTATCTATTTTACGCCATTTATCATATATATTCCATGTCCCGTTAGACAATTTACTAAACCCTTTGTTGGCTTAATATGTCTTAATTTAACAATGTATCGGTGATATTGTTAGCTAGATTTTAAGTTTTCCTTCCTTTATCATTGGAGCCTCATTATTATTGTCAGTTACCAGTATCTTATATCTAGTACAGATATACACTGAATTTTTGTTATTTCTGCAGCTTTCTGAAAACACGGTTTGGTTAGCTAAAATAATTAGTCTCAATCTTCCTAATATATCTAATGGCCAAATGCCAGTTGAAAATGAATAGGTCACCTGCTCCTACAGATCTTCATGGAGTACTTTTAATTGATTTTAAAAATCATTCTTTCTCTCAACACACCTGCCCCATATGTAAAACGGCAATGTTAAGGCATGTAATTTGATTTTGAGCTTTATTTGAATTACTGCAATCAATTGGATCATCAGTTTCCTTAATTTTGAACTTATATATTTTTTATGAATTCCAAATATTTGATCTTCTAATCCACAAATATCGTTAAATCTATAGCTTCTTTTTCCATGTTAATGTTCTGGTTAATATATTTTATAACTGGGTGCCAATTTATAGTCCCCTTCAAAATCCTAAAACGAGGCATTGAAGGAGCAATCTGAAATTTTCAGTTAGTCTACCGGATGTTTAACCTAGATGTAAACTAATTTGTTTGTCTTTCCGGTAAATTTCTATTGCCCCTTCAAAATTAAATACAGCGCCCTCAATGTTGAGGTAGTACCTTCTTATTATTACATTATTTATAAACACCCAATAGTCTTTCCAAGAGTATGTCCCTGTGTAGCCAAAACAAAACCTCCTTTAGAGGCCATTATGGTGAATAGCAGCATGTATACGAAAAACAAGCATTTTATTAATACATTTTAGAATAACATGAAGAAACATCAGAATGGGAGGAAAAGCAATATGATTTTCAAATACTTATTTATTTACATATTATCACCATTATTGCTTTTAACATCACTATTTTATTATTGTTATTATTTATATTATTTTGTTATTTTGGTGCAATAATATTTAGTAGATGTTATTGATTGTAATTTTTATTTTATTTTATTCGTATATACATGATTCTCTATATGTGATTCTGTGTATTTCAAACAGTTCTGTAGATCTACTAAAATAGAGGGCAATAGTCTTTTTTATTTTCACAGAGTTTCTCCTCCAGTTGGTTAAAATATCTAAAAATAGTTAATTATGTAACTATTAGTTGAGCAAGTGACTCAACTTGAGCAAGTGAGGTTCGCATTCCGATGTCCCGGGTACAATTTCTATGGACTAATAAAGCTTGAGGTTTCGTGTTTTTCTGAGGAAAAGAGGAATATGGAGTCGACATTTCTTATAATTCGATTTCTTGTCTCATATTCTCTTTCAGTGAGTTTTGTTCTTCTCATGCTTCAGGTTTAGCAATGTGAAGTAGTTCCTCGCAGATAGCCCAGCTGCTTGCCCCAGTTACACTGTATCCTCTGTGTGCACCAAAAAGCTGTGTGGTTGAATAGGTGTTTAATCTCTATGAAGCCTAGAAATGCTAGGATGCTCCATGCGTACTATAGGCATGGTGCTTGCTGCTTGCACATTCCTGTGGTTCCATTCTATTCATTCATTCTAGAGGTGGTCACAGGTCCAATGGATCTGGAAATGTAGGTTTTCTCCCTCAATGGAGGTATATTTTATATCGAGAGGATAGTTTGCAACGGATATATACTCATGATTATGTCACTGAGGCAATCACATATAATCAATAACTTTTGGAACCTTTACTAATAATTAATAGATTATACTCTGATATAAATATTATTGGCGAACAAAGCTCCACGTTGTGGCGCCAGTTTGAAGCAATATAATATAATGTATGGCTCAGGGTAAAGCAATGAGGTTAATCACAGGATATGTGCGGATATGTGTGAGAAGGTTGGTTTTATTGATACTGGAATGCCCGTTTCAAACTGATTTACTGACTGCTTCCTTTATCTGAACTTCAAACTTGAAGTTGCCCACCAAGGGTTACCAGTATCCCTGTTTAGAGTTACTGAAGGCGGAATGTTTATTACTCGATAAACTTTATTCGTTCCTCACGTATATATGAACCGACAAATATCTTCTCTCATTTCTGGTATGCCTGGCCCAAGACAGATCAAGTTGACCGCCCTAATCTGCCTCACGCCTCGAACTTTATTAGTGGCTTGCCAGCCACGAACTGCTCTAATCGGCCTGACGCCGAAGACCGTCCTCCACATCTGCGCGTGGGTGTACATGTGACTTTCACTTTCTCGAAGCCCTTATTCAACCAGAGATTCCCTTTGTGACAATCTTGTCCATTGTCATTATTAGGGATCAAAGAATACCTCATTCAATAAGTCAAGTGCTCCCCTTTAGAAATCTGCTAAGGACACTGTTTCTTACATTCCTTTTGTTATAACAACTATCCTCCCCCAAACTGCTATTTGACTCAACTGCCCTTGCACGTGTTATAACAAAGAACCCACATTCCTTTGAAATCCATCATGATTCTTTATACATTGCAATTCTTAATTTCAGTATGAAATGCCCCCATATATATATATATATATATATATATATATATATGTCTTGCCCGAA
The DNA here is from genome assembly GCA_030765055.1 of Mantis religiosa. Classification (NCBI taxonomy): domain Eukaryota; kingdom Metazoa; phylum Arthropoda; class Insecta; order Mantodea; family Mantidae; genus Mantis; species Mantis religiosa. Next base: position 264,706,530 of record CM060950.1, on the reverse strand, counting down.
TACGACGCAAAATACTAGACCTTTGTCAGCAACTTCCAATTCATTTTACAATTTCTTTTAAAACGTTAATTTTGCATGATACATCGACATTTCATAAAAATTGTGCATATGGTTACATAGCAATAATTCATTTTAACATTTATCAACACTCTGATCTGCAATTTTCAACTTTTAAATATTACTCCATGGAAAATACTTCAATCTACATCATCATCTCTCTTTTTTTCTCCATCTGATCTACTTAAAATTAATTCATATTATTGCTACAGTTAGAAAAATTCATAAATATACACTTCCAATTTTAAACAATTGTACATTAATAATACCTTTTTTATACACATTTCTGAACTCTTCTTCCGGATTCTATATAAACAATCTTTGCAAAAGTCTTTCAATGTTCTTATTTTGATCTTTTTTCTTTTACTCATACAACATTTCCGAAAACATCTCTGGGATTCTATATACATATTATTTTCAAAAGTCTTTCAGTGTTCTGATTTTCACTATTTTTCACTTGTTTAGCTTTTCAATTTCACTTCACTGTCACTACACTGTTTATACTTAAGCTATACATTTTACACTACACTGTTTATACTTAACCCATACATTTTACAAGTTTGTGTTTCTTTTCATTTCACAATTTGTTATGGCAATTTTAGATACTTTAGCTTAAGTTCCCACCATTTACAAGGCAATTCATCATCCCACAACGTACTTACAAAATGCAAAAAATTCGGCGGATTTTTCCATGCTCAAAGAACTTATTTATTCTACATTCCCATAATTTTTCCATACCTAGCTTAGGTATTGTACATCAATATGTTTTCCTATCTTTCTTACACATATTCTGATGGATCTGTGCCCCTTGCCCGAAATATTTTGATATTTATCTTTCGTTCCTCCCTCGATTTTGTCACCGTGATCTCTATTGTTACCCCATTCATTTGATTGGTGGTTTCTTCCACATTCATTGTCTGTTTTCTATTTTCCCATTCTGATACTTCTAATCTACTCCTGGTTTCTTCTAACTCTTTTCTATCCATTTCTCTTTCTTGTTCTAATTTCCGTACTATTTCCCCCCTCAGTTTTCTGTTTTCACTATCTGACCTTTCACTAACTAGAATGAAAACTTCATATTCAGCATTCTCTGTATCTTCACTAACATCTTTTCCTACATTGTCTGTTAACTGACCAGCTTCCTCTCTTACGTTCTCTACTTCCTGACTAACTTTCCCGAAATTTTCTAACGCTTGTTGTTGATTCTCTAACTTCTTTCCTAGTTCTATTTGTCCTATCTCTAACTTCTGAGCACTATTTTCTAACTTTTCTTCTATATTTTTTAAACTTTGATTGTTATCCTTCATCTCTTTTCTTAAACTTTGATTATCATCATCCATCTTTTTACTTAATTTTTCGAGCATTTCTCTGAGTGTCCCAAACATATTTCTATCCATTGCTACATTATTTGGTACAGTTATACTACACTCTGCTACTTCGGCTTCCTGCCTACTGCTATTATCATCAACCTGCTCAACTTCCAAGTTGTATACAGAATTTTGACTCAGCATTTTTCCACTCCTCAAATACATTCACAGTAGTCTGGTATATAATTTAACACTCTGTACCTTTGTTATTTTACTGTCTCATGGTGATATCACTGATGATACCGGCCTCCTTCCTTCTTTCCAGTCGAACTCATTGTTGTCGAACTCCTTGTTGTCAAACGTCCTTGTTCGAACCTCCTTCTCCTGTTGAACCTCGTTGTCGGCTTGAACCTCCTCCTAGGGTCGAACTACCTTCTCCTGTTGAACTTCCTCCTCGGGTGGAATCTCCTTCTCGGGTTGAACCTCCTTATCGGGTTGAATCTACTTCTCGTGTCAAACCACCTGCTCGTATCGAGTCCCGCGTTGGCGCGCCAATTTGAAGCTATTTTTTATTGGCAAGCAAAGAGTTCTACGTTGGCGCTACAGTTTGAAGCAATAATGTTTAGCTCAGGGTAAAGCAATGAGGTTAATCACAGGATATGTGCGGATATGTGTGAGAAGGTTGGTTTTATTGACACTGGAATGCCCGTTTCAAACTGATTTATTGACTGCTTCTTTTATCCGAACTTAAAACTTGAAGTTGCCGACCAAGGGTTACCAATATCCCTGTTTAGAGTTACTGAAGGCGGAATGTTTATTACTCGATAAAATTCATTCGTTCCTCACGTATATATGAACCAACAAATATCTTCTCTCATTTCTGGTATGCCTGGCCCAAGACAGATCAAGTTGACCGCCCTAAACTCCCTCACGCCTCGAACTTTATTAGTGGCTTGCCAGCCATGAACTGCTCTAATCGGCCTGACGCCGAAGACCGTCCTCCACATCTGCGAGTGGGTGTACATGTGACTTTCACTTTCTCGAAGCCCTTATTCAACCAAAGATTCCCTTTGTGACAATCTTGTCCATTGTCATTATTAGGGACCGAAGAATACCTCATTCAACAAGTCAAGTGTTCCCCTTTAGAAATCTGCTAAGGACACTGTTTCTTACATTTCCTTTGTTATAACAACTATCCTCCCCCAAACTGCTATTCGACCCAACTGCCCTTGCACGTGTAACAAAGAACCCACATTACTTTGAAATCCGTCATGATTCTTTATACATTGCAATTCTTAATTTCAGTATCAACTCAAATGTTTTCAAATAAAGATCAAAGCCGAGTGTTTCCAAATCAAGCCTCATAGTTATGTATAAAATAAGGTACCACATATTCCACGCCACATGTGGAGTGTACAACAAATAAAACTACAATTAACGTAATAAGGATCGTGGTATCTATTTAATCCATTCTACTAAACTAATTCTGTACAATTTAAGTTTTTATTTTCTCTATGTAATGCTTACTCTCACATTCAATGCTATAAATAAAATAAGTAATGTCATGATGACAGAATTAGGACTAACTGCCGTGGTATTATATTTTATGCATTTCTAAGGGTAGAGAAAACTTCGAGACACAACAATTCCCACTGGAAATCAAACCTATGTTCACAGGTCTGAATGCAAAGCTACACCAATAGTGCAACGGTCGAAGTTTTACACTCTATACCTCCTCATAATTCAGGTTATGGTTGGGAGAGATCTATTAAAATCACGTTTAGTGTATATTTTAGTGAGCAGCTGTAAAGACACATCTACCAGCTTACTTGCTGTTAAAATCTTTGGAAGTGGAGAAAAATAGAATAAATGAATATTATTAGGTCGCACTGTCATCCACTTCTAGCAGGTAGAATTTGAGAGATTTCACCGTAATTCGCTTGTAGAGCTGCGGCTTTTACCCCTAAATATCTCCCTTTTTATTCTGTCTCTCTTCTTAACAAGTTAAACTTGTTTATTGCAGTACGTTGAAAATAATCTAATTTACTTTCTTGAAACATCAAAGGAACAAACGTGTCTAAAATGCTGTTTTCTTGGGTATGTTCTGTACTATTGGAATAGAGGAACTTGTTTTATTTTCTTTCACTGTGGATCCCTGACAATTTGTTTGGTTTAGTTGCTGCAGCCTGAAGCTAATACGATACATGCGTAATTTGGGAAAACAAATAGGAGAACTGCTTAAAAAGGAGGGTGTTGAAGGTATTCGAAGGTGTTATGGAAGAATTTCTGTTCCTTACAGTAGGTATACACGCTAGTTGAAGAGGTATACTGTTCATTGTAACTGATGTATGGTGTGTAAACAAGGAGCTTTTTATTTTTATTGTATTCAAGCCTAGCCTAAGCCCTCCTTTCCTATTTTATTCTATCGTATTATCACTAATCTAACCTAGGCCCCACTTATCCATTTTATTCTAATCTTAAGCTATCTTAAACCCTTCCCTTCCATATGACTATTCTAACGTCTCAAAATAATTCGCATCTCCCTTACATTCAGATCGAAGCTTGGGCATGTCTCTGCTATTCGAAAATAGTCTCCTGTGATGTTAGGTATTTTGTGTTGTATTCTAAACCTTAACGTGCAACTTCCCACTCCTTCCCACATACTTTATGCTATTTTTATTCGTTTTTTGGGGGGTATTCTGGCTGCATTCACGTCTGTTTTATATGATTTTCAGGGCATTTACACAATTTTCACGATACCTTGAGGCATTTGAATGAGTGTTTTACATGTCAATGCAGATGTTTTAAAGGTTTTTAGAGTTATTTTAGTTGTTTATATTGGAATCTAACCTGTCATCTAACTAGGCGTATAAATGTGCTGGGCTGATTCATTTCCTTTCTTGCACAATCTGCATTCCAATTTTACCTAAAATATTCTCATTGTATTAAGAGGCTTTTTCCCGGGCACACAGACAGACAGAGATGCAATAATAAATGCTAAAATGTATGGTTCGTGGACATTAAAGAAAATTTGATAATGTTCTACTTTGAAATAATCCTAGGTAGCCGCTCTTACTAAGCACAGAGATGTTCCTGGAACCGACTCTGTCCCAACAATTTGGGAAGTTACTCCCTACTTTGCAAGTTTTTCATTTTCCTCTATGTTACTCTGACCCAGCGTTCAATGAGTTTATCTCAGTTCTGTTCTGCCAAACCTGTGGACATATTTAACCGATCTAAAACCAGTCCTGACATTGCCTTATGACTACTTGGAAACTTGAGTGCAGCTCGGCTATTTGAGAGGATAAAGATGGGTTTATCAGTATAAGCTCTCGTTATGTTTTCGTGAATGCGCCGAATAATAAAATAAACTTCTACGTAAAAGATATCAGTCTGACCAAGGAAAGAAACGCTTTCACATACCTAATATTAAATGTGAGAGCTCCTAAGTGTGGTAATTAGCAATATGGTTCCATGAAAACCTGTGATTTTAACATTCTGGAGGTTGAAGCTCAAATTACGCCAAAACTGTTCTCCTTGACTGAGTTTTTTCTTCTTTTCAGATTTACCTCGGTTCTCATTACTGGTAAATCTAGAAAGGTATACAAAACTTTGACTTGGAACTTTTTCTTCCCAGCACTCCTTTCAGAATTATAATTTCATTTTTTTTTGTTTCATGTATATATTTCGTAAATGTACCTTACCTGCTGTAAGAAAGGACGTTAAGCTATAAAAATTATGATGTGTCCTTCAGGACTGATAGAGACAACATCTAGGCAATGTTTAAGTAGCTCAACGCATTTGAGACTTTCACATCGATTTTAAGCCATCCATGAAGGTTTGGAGGGTCGTACAAATCTCATGGGTGTTACATTCATTCTGCATCCTCACACTAAACCATTCTACATGGGTACTAGATTAATTATGCAGGGAATCAATATTTTGAAATTAACGTGTCTGTGTTACTGCTACTTTACGAAATCAAAGCATTTGTAGTCACAAACTTAAATAGATTCTCCAATTTTCACCGCATTTCCATTTTATTGATAATTTAAAGAGCGGATAGGCCCATTTAATTTGTAATGGAACTGTAAGTAATTGATGCCTGAAAGAGTCTAGCACGAAAAGCCCACAGAAGTCATCATCAAGTTTGCTTACAGCCTGTGAGAAGATAGAAACGAGGTTGATATGCAAGTGCCTTTGATATTTCTGCGAGAAGCCGATGAAGCTTTTGAGGTGGAATATCGTGGCAAATGAACATCGATTGGTGTTCCATTCCAATTTCTTTCAGAGGGAACTCATTTCAGAAATTCTAGGTATTGCATGATGTAGAAGCTTCTTTCAACTTATAGCTTGGCTTCTCTCGGGAAAATTATCTAGAATACGAACATATGAATTCTCTGTACATATAGGTTTTAATTATAACCTGTTTAATTATTAAATCCTAATAATAGGTATTGAGTTATCAACTTGGAGAAATATGTTCAAAAGAATGAAGAACATTCCTCACATAAAGAGAGTTGAACTTGAAATTTAAGAACATTCGCTCAAAAGTAAGAATGCAAAACACATTTTGTAAAATGAAATTATATTTAACAATGTTCATTCGCAAACTTCAGCTAGTCCAGGGAAAAGGATCTTTTGTTAAATTCATTCTGCTTAGTCTTCTAAGAAGTATTCGTATAACAACTTCTTGGTCTAGCTATTTCTTTTAATCCAAATAAATTCTCAAATAAAATTCGCACATTTGATATTACGTGAAAGTAGATAAAGCAAAATTGAGATTTTCAATGAGCGTGTCTATATGATGGCGAACGTGCAAAACATATCCAATGGACTGTAAAGGAAAATGAGAGCGTACAGTTCTTTACAAGCTGACCCTCTGAACTGATAATGCAAAATATCTCTCTACAGGAAAATTAACTGTCTATAACACCAATTGCTGTTTCTCTCATCATACGCAAGGTACATAACAGAACATGAAGCTAGCTGCATTGCTGAAAACATTATTTTTGAACAAGAAGCTGTGGGTGCCTATAACCTGAAAACCATTCGAAAGGAAGATTTCTTTCTTTTGAGCGATGAAAATAAATAACGTTATTTTATTTTTATTTCAAAATTTTATATTTTGTCTGCTGGTATGGCAAAATATTTGTCGGTGCAACTTGTCAATATTACCCTGGTTTCTTTACTCAAGCGTTTATTTTAGATGGCTACCCACACGAATATTGTATGATACTTATTTATGCTTTATTGTCTAATACATAAGTTTAAACCTACGAACAGGCTGCTCGGGCAGCAACATTTGTAACTTGCTTTTGACGCCCGGTGACCAACCAATTCGACCAAAAGTTTTTTTCATATCTAGGCGAATGTTGGGTTGGGTACTTTCGTGTCCGAGACTTTCCCTTCCTCCATTTCATTTCACGTTTATTTAAAACAGGTATTTTCAGGGTTGGAAATGTCAGCCAAGGGCGAATTTCATGCTGCTGTGAGGAGTCCTTAGGTATTGTAACTGCTGTACTTGACAGAAGTTGCGTTGTACTAGCCAAAGACCAGCGGAGTTGCCACGGTGGCTCCCTGGTCTACTCCGGGGTAGACCCTGCAAGATCATGACGAAGAAACCTATCAATGAGGTGAAGAATCTATATCATGCGTACGGACACCCATGCTGACTTACGCCCGTAGCTCGTAGTGCACATAGGTTGCTCCCATATCACCTTCCAGAGGTTTAACATGCAAATGTCCACTGTGAGCACGATGAAAAATTCGCCCCACTTCAAAGTCATACGTAAACTTTTTCCCCAATATATAATACTCCACTGAATTGTTTGCTTTGGCCAAAACTGTTACAAAAATACAGGAAGCGTGGATTATATAAAGTGTCTGTGCACAGTGTTCACAATAGGAGAAATTTGTAGTCTATGTCTTTGGTCTTCCATTTCTATAAATCAAAGATATAAACCATTCTTTCGCGGTTTTGAACTAATTATAATAAAATGGACACATTTTATTACTAAATCTGCAATAATTACATTTCTGGCAAATTATACTTCCCATTGAGTTTTGTGAGAATAGAGGAATATTAAAGAAATAGAACGAAACCACAAACGCGGTTGAATCACGTGCTTCAAAATTCAATGACTTTTTCCATTAAAATCAACGAACATTTCAAAATTCATGTGAGACATTTCTCACATGTGCGTTAAGGGTGTTTTCTGAAAGAGTTCCAATATCTTAATTAGTTAAAAGAGCAGCGTATTTTAGTAATATTAAAACGTATGCTTTTATTTGTTTAAATTATTGACATAGTAAAACATTTAACTTGGGACTTCTCGTCGAGACGTCCTAGGGTTAACACCTTAAGAGCCCGACAAGCTAGGACTGGAGTCCTAGCGAGAAGAAGGGAGTTCGAGCCCGCAAGAACTTCAAGGAGCCAGCGATCTGACCGGCTAGGCAGCGCTAATACGCTGCCCTCTGTCCGTGCCAGCCAGCCACCAGCCTGTCAGCCCTCCGTAGCTGGCCACCCCGCCTGCGTGCCCCGCAGTAACTGCGGACCTGCACCCTCACCGAGGCCGCGCTCCTAACGCTAGCGAGCGGAACCACTCTGTACTAGGGCAAAAGAGCCAACAGTCTCCGACTGGTTCTAGGTGCCCCCGGGTCCGGCCTTCTGCTGTTTGCGCTTCTCAGCACCCTTTACAGAAGTCTTTCTCTTTTACTATACTCCTTCTTTCCTCTGGCTATTAGTTTTAAGTATCACCACTCATCACAGACTCATCACAGACACCATGGGCAAGTATGGCAAACCCACCGTCCACTCCCCCCTGGACATGGCACCACCGGGCCGAATAGTGGCCAGGAATCTCCCGGGTGAGATCGGTGATGCCCAACCCGATCCCTCTGAATCCGACCGTCTCCCTTCAACACCCTCTCCTCCATCCAGCCCCCCTGGAAACCTCTCATCATCCTCCTCTTCCTCGCCCAACTCCACTCTCCATGACTCCTTCGCCCAACCGTTGGCCACTTCAACGCGACCATCCTCACCAGGAAACCCAGAACCCACTGACCCTGGCCCTGATCCCTCTATCTCTCCCCGGCCGCCTACCCCTTTCCCAATGGTCACCCAGGCCACCTCACCCTCATCTGCCGCAAGGCAATCCCAACCTGAACCCACCATACTCAGACCTGCCGACTCAAGGCCCCAACCCTCTACTTCATCCGCCACATTTCAAAACCAGCCAAAACCCTGCACATCTTGACCTGAAGACCCCAGACTCAACAGACCGACTGCGCCAACCGCGCCAACCTCTCACCTGCCTGCCTTAGATGTCGAACCAGCACCTACCTCCCCTCTAAATCTCAATCCTCCTCCCAGTGACAATAACGCCAGACTCGCAGCTACGCGGAAGCCGCACAGACTACATTCCAACCACCCCTGTACATCGGACAGCGGCACGCTTCTGAGCTGGGGACCATCCTCCGAAACTTTGACCGGGAGTGTCAACCGGAGGACTAATCTGTCAGTCAAGCTCCTCAGTCGCGTGATTTCTGCATACGACTGAGGTGCGCGACTGACTACAGAAACCTAGTGCTCTTCCTGAGGAGGAGTGGCCTTGACTTCCACGTGACTCCCCCCTCAGAGGGGAGAACCTATAGGGCGGTTCTCAAACGCCTCCCTATAGACGGCGCTGAGCGGGAGGTTAAGGAGGACCTCGAGTCTTCCGGCCTCCACGTGGCCCGTGAGGCGCAACTCAGACGATTTAATAGACAAAGGACACCCCTCCACATGTACCTGATGGAGCTAACTACCCCTGAAGACTACAACAAACTAATATCCACAATCACCTCTGTCTTACATTTCAGGGTGCAGTGCGAGGAATAGAGAAAGCCACTGGTACAGCTGAAATGCAGGAGATGCCTGGCCCTTGGCCACTCCGGGCAGCACTGCAGGGCTCCCCACGTGACCTGCTCTAAATGTGCCGCCTCTCACGAGTCGGCTACATGCAGAGCTCCGCTCGACGCAGGGCGCTGCGCCTTGAGTCATAGCCGGGACCACGGGGCGCGCTATAGGGTCTGCCCGGTGTACCAGGCGGCACTCGCTCGCCTCCGAGATGCAGCACCAAGAGCCCACCAGAGCCACCACAATCACCAGGAACCTCAACAGGAACAACAACCCTCACACCCTGCACCTCTCCCTCAGCGCCAGCAACGCCTCCCAGACCTACCCAAAACCACCCCTCCCACACCGACCCCCCTCCTCAGCTCTCTTGGGTCACCACCGGAACTTAGGACCTACTGCTCCCGAGATACGGCCCAGCAACCGAGGAACCACGTTCGAACCTAGAGCCCGGATTCCAGAACTGCCGTCTGACATGGACCACCACCCGGGACACCATGATCCACGTCCTGAACCAGCTGCAGAGCCAGCTCTACTTCATGAGGGTGATCCTGAGAGAGTTCAACTCCTTCTTTGCCCTCTGCACAAACTCCGACCTGCATTTCTATGGTGATTGACCTGACTTAAATAGAGTCATGGAACGCTTACGGACTGCGCCAGCGCAAAGCTGAGCTAACGGACTTCCTCCACACCCACGACATACATGCCGCACTCATCACAGAGTCACGACTTTCCCAAAATGACCGACTTAACATCCCAGACTACCGTGCTTATGCAACTTCGCATGCTCTAACTTTACTGATTAACATAGCAAAACCTTTTTATCAAAACTTAACATTTTTACATAGCTAGTGCTTAGTTCAGTAAAGTAAGAAGGAAAATTGTAAGCTGGTTCATGATAGAGTAGTTGAATAATTTATAGTGCAGGAGTTTACGCAGTCTCTGATACCACTGCGATGAAGAGCTTGGGAGAGTCGATAAAGACCTCTGATGTTAAAACTATGTTCACTGGAACAGTAGGTTGGAGCTGTTGTGAGGAATAGGATTATCTTTGTCTATTCTTCTGATAAGGTTCTCGAAAATTAATGAAACACTGAAGATGTAATTCGTTATAGAGGAAATTGTTCAGTAGCAGTGCCAACACGTTAGATCTGCTCTAATTTTCTTGCAAGAAACACATTCGTGTACTACTCCACGTTCAGAACATACGTATACATTACAACAAATGTTCGGTTTTCGTTAACTAATTGGCCGCTGTTTCCAAATTACTCTACAAATGTAATATGCGACATTTAATCCTGACGCATATACATTAAAAATCTTTAAAGGTAATAACACAAAGACAGGCGGATATCTATTTTCTTCTCCTAGGATGAGTGTTGCAGTGAGAGCATCGATCGTAGTCACGTTGCTTGGGGCTTCCTCATGCCTTTGTTTACCTCATACACACTTCTTATTTTTGTAAGAGCACTGACGTGTAGACAAAATAATGCTGTTGTTATGCTAGGCTACTGAGTATAACAGTCATTCATAATCATTTTCTGATATTCTATCAGTTGTTAAATGTATGTTACAGCAGAACATACGCCGTTACTGCCACAAATAATAAACCTCATTTCAAATGCATAATGCACATATATTTCGTGCAGTAAAAAGTACCATCTTCAAATTCAGCTACCGTCTTTTTGCTATCATAAATAGGATATACGCAAATACAGCAGACAATTATGGGCACATTAGTTTGTTCATTTTCCAACTAAAAACAACCTGGACTTTACAATGTATAAATAATAGCCATTTATCAGTATATTTGTGTCTACTAAATTCCAGCGTTCTCTTAATGGAGTGAAAACACACACACACACACACACACACACACACACACACACACACACACACACACACACACACACACACACACACACACACACACACATATATATATATATATATAATAAATTTTCGTCTACAGTTAATATGCATTGCCTTTCCTACCGGGTGCATAGTAGATAATATAATTGTAATCCACTTAAATACTGGATACCAAACTGATATTTCAAATATACGTTTTGAGCTTAATGAGTGAAAAAATATTATTTTACAGAACGATTTCGTGTCTCTGAAAGAACGAAAGTAGTTAAACATAAAACTTAGTGTTTCATTTAAACATCTTGTAAAGTTACGACATGTAAGACCCTCTTTGCGGTCTACTCTTTAAATCGAACATTTTTCGAAAAATTTTATCTTCTTAAAGCTAGCTTTAAAGATTTTGATTAAAGTATATATAAATAAACCTATATGACAAATGAAATATATGTCTTGAACTCTATAGGAATAGACTCTGAAATCTTCTTTATTCTGGACAACTTTTTCATAACTGGTAAATTGTAACAGAAGCATGGAGTTGTACTGCACAAAAATGATCCCCTTGGAACACAAAATTTATATAAAACGCATATTTTTATCAACCATAAAGAGACATTTTTCTCAACGTTATTCGCCATATAGAGAGAATGAATATTCAAAGTAATTACAAAGCGACTAGCCTTTGAGATATGTATCTTTCACTTTAAGCTTAATATAATCCCCTAGTCGCCTTACATCCACAAGAATACTGGCAGTACGAAACTTCCTGCATATCTTTATTTCAAATAAAATTAATTATAAATAGGAATTTCTAGACGTTCCGTTCTTCCTCCTGATATTTGACGCACAATAAGCCATCGATTCTAGTGCTGCATCTCCTCTGTGATAGGAATCAGATAGAAATGTCAGGAGAGGAGACGTTTGCAGAAATATTTTTACTAGAGTAGAGGAATCCATGTGAGTTTAATGCATCAGAATTTTATAGTTGTATCGCAAAAGGGACAATGAATTCTAATACCGCTCAAATTCATCTAGAATTTCAGTACAGTATTTCTTACTGGTTGAGTCGATTTGCTAAAACCTCCATCATTGGTATTTGGTGTTCACGGTGAAGTATTTCCGAGAATATTCTTCTCATCTTCAGCTGAGTAGACTAATTCCCCTTTCCTTTGTGCCCTTAATTTGCCTCTAAGACGACCTCTGAAGTTTTGGAACCACGAGCTGTTGGCTCTTTAGTATACAACTTTCCTTACTCTTGAAATGTAGTGGAATTCCTTCGAACTTCTCGTAGGCCATATAGCAACTGCTCTGTTGGCTGGAATTCAAAATTAATAAATGTGTCTGAATTCACACAAATCAGCATTTTTCCATATATTTAAATACGATGGGTATTGAAGAGTTTCTAATAATTTAATATCTCGTCCAATATCAGACTGACACCCCTCATGTTCTGTCATCTTCTCTTCTTAGCCATGTTCCTCTAACGAGGGTGTTTAACATACGGCTAAGGTTGATACTTTCCGGCCGGGTGATATGCATATTGAAGTCTGAGAACAACCCAGTACACTCAACCAACTACCTATTCATAAGCCTTATCTTCCCTCTCACAAGTGTTTGTGAGCTTGACTTTAAAACGCTTATACCTACTACTGAGCAACGTCCAAGCCATCTCGAACCATCAGATCGGATTTCGTCTTGGATAGTCGAATATCCATTAGCTGTTACGACTGGAGGGGGCGGGCACCCTGGGATGCCGAGAAGCTCCCTTCAACGCCGTTGTGCCTCTGGATGTCGAGAATAACCGTTCAAGGACCTGGCACCTCGGACACCTTCCCAAACTGATCAAAATGGAACTAACTGCACAGCACCTCCACATCATACACAGCTTAGTTGGACATCGCATCTTCAAAATCACAGTCATGGGGAGAACATTCACACCAAGGTTCTGGATGTCTGAGGAGTCCCAATACCCGAGGGCTCTGTGCTATCCTCCCGCTTTTCAGTGTGTGTATGGCAGATTTTCCAACTCAGCCACACCTTGATATGGTTCACTTATGCAAAGACAAACATATTCGCAGAGCCTTCAACTCAGTACAGGATACCTCTGTCTCGTCCATCAGGGGTTTGGCGTTGGCGAATGTCCGTTTATCCGGACAAAAGCCACGCCATACTACTTACCGGGTGCCACAACTGCTCACAGTGCCCCACCTTTCAATTTCTAGGCGGAAGGATGAACTGGACAAGCTCCATCCAATACCGGTCAGTCTAATTGTACAGAGATCTAACTTCAGGGACCTCTCAGCGTGGTAACTGCTCACTATACTCTATGCTACACTCTGTTTTGATGCCCATTCGTATAAAGCAAGCTTCACCTCTTCCAGCGTTCGTATTCCCATTAATACTTTATAGCTGCGAGATCTGGGAGAAAGAGCTTGGCCTCTATTGCTACAGCTTGCTCAATATAGAGGACTTCAGTCTACCCATTCTGTTGGTCGCTCCTTGAACTTCAGCCTGCTCCACGAAGCTCCACCTTCCCAAATGTGGAGGGTGAAATTAGGCGCCGGGCTATATAATTCCACTCCAGTTTACCATTATATCGAAGCGCACAGGTTAGGTCTGCTTGGGATTATAACCTCACAAGACGCCGGTTTAGGTTATTTCGGGAACTCTTAATGACTCATGGGCATCCAAGGTTACTCCGGAGCAACTCCTTACAGCAGGTAAGGCTGAGCTCCATATGTAATCTACCCAGGCGCTAATTGGCGTCGAAATTCTCTCCCCAACTAATGAAACTGCTTAAATAGTTTAATCACTACCATTAGGTTGGGCTGCGCTTTGAATCTTATCATATTTCCAGAGGAATATAATGCTACCTCATAAACCTCTTCCCACATAAACCTTATAACCCTACCTATAAAATCCTGTACTAACAAATCATATCTGCGGCTAATTTTTATTAATGGTGCCTACGTAGCAAATACACTCTGTATATCGTGGCTGCGTTTCGGTCCGTCTGTATATTCAAGATATCGGTTATTATGATAAAATCAATGTGATGAGTATTATGACTATTTTTATACATCAGATTAATCATTAACATATTACAACTTCTTTCAAATCCTGCAGCAGTCAAAGGATTGCATCTTCTTGATTATTTAGATTTCTATTATAATTTAGATCATAGGTTTATTTTATTGTTCTTATTTTAAAGCCTTTTAATTTAGTCTATAAAGAGAAATGATCGATTCACTAGAGATATCCTTTCCATTTCTGGTTGCTCTCTTTAGTTCACTATAATGACTTTATGCCCTAATACCTGAAATTTGTTATTATTGTTTAATGTGTTTTTTATTTTTAATGAACATAATTTTATTATACATGGATGTAAAATACAATTGTACTATCAGTAATACGGCTAATATACAAAGTAACGCGATTTGTAGTAATAGTTCTATGGCTGTCCCAAGCAAATAAATGTGCAATGAAAACTCGATAATATGCAACTTGCTTCAAAATGCGGGAACTGTACTAAAGTACTATATAAATGCGAAATGTGTTGCATTTCATGGACTCTTTTTGAAATGCAAATGTAGAAGGTTAAAACATGTTTATGGGCTGTTTGATTTAGTGTAAAATATGGTTGAGTAAGTATGTACGTGGAAAAATCTACGGAAAAGCTTTCTGCTCCTTTAAGAGAATGGAAAAATCTAATCCTATCACCACAGAGCGCGTCTTGTCAGGAAAGTTAAAGATTTAAGTGGAAGTAAAATGCTTTTCTAGTTGTTAACGTGGTTGCTATTTTTAATTATTATGCATATTCATTCCCACCTGGCGGCACAAAACGTGCTAGAAAACAAAGATATACTCGTAAACTACTTGCAAATTCTGTGATTGATAAACTCCATACCCGATTTTACTTAAGCAGTTGAGCAATGTCATTGGATTCTTTATTGCGTAGCTGCTGAAATAATCATTCAGTAGTGCAATTAACTGTAGTTACAATACACCATAGTTATAGATCAAAGGGCTGACGTACATTCTATGACTTCACCCGTGTTAACGATTTCTAAACTTAATATTAGCTTATTTTGTATTTTATGCTTATTATTTTAGTTTTGTATTGTAGCTTTACTTTTTCCGGAGCTATATTTAAGCTGGTATCAATTCGATTTTTGCCTCTGCTTCTTTCACTTTCTTAACTTTAAAAATAGGATGTGTAAACCTCAGATGAGTTTCTTTGTTCTTGCAAAAGCTATTCCTATAAACACTTATTCCTGTAGTTATTCCAGATAAACATGAGTAAAAATTATCCAATTGTTAATGTTAATGTAGTTCTAAGGAATGTATGGATATATTTGAAAACTTCAGACAAATCGCAAGTAATATCTCGAAAATTGTTCACTCCAAACTCATGCATACAAGCACGTCACATGTTTTGGATATACCTTTAAGCAGTTCTACATTGTTTTTTCTTTCAGTAAGACTTAGTCTATCTCATTGTTCAGTAGTTAGGATTAGGATTTACCACGGAGGGGATTCGGCACAGAGGCCAGTCATGATCCATTGTACCTATGCCCGCAAGTGGGCACCTCCGGGAGGAAGGATGAGGCGAGAGGAGACAGAGGGTTTCTGTCCCAAGGAGCCACGATATTGTAGAAGGCAGGGTCCCTAAATGTTCCTTAGAGACCTTTTCCGGCAGGCCAGGACAACTCACATGGCTCCTACTGCGGTACGGAAGTGGGCCCAGCAGCCAGTTCGTAAGTAGTCCAGGCAGCTGATCCCGAAATGATCCCAGAAGGTTCGAAGACCGGCAACCGACCTCCCTAAGGGAGAAGTAGTCTTCTACAGAATATGTCATTCTGCTATGCACCACCGAGACACCCGCCAACTCTTCTACACTGAAAGAGACCACCAGATGAGAGATGATGTGAAATGATAATGGAGATGAAGTGGAGGGACAGATCAGTCGGCTACGGGAATTGAACCCTCGCCTCCCGAATGAGGGCCACAGACATTTTAGTAGTTATCAAAGTCATTCAAATGATGAGAGCCTCAGGGGGCATTTCCAGAATGTATATCCGATATGCCATGAAAATGTTTAAAAATATGATATTTTAAATAAACCCATTTTTGACATTTCTAAGGAACTCAATATTTTCGAAAAGTTTTCCACTAAATGAGTAGCTATTGGTGGGAGAGTGGTTTGAAATCCTTCGTGTCACAACTTTGGAAGATACTGAACTGAAGAATAAATTTGGTACTAACCCAAATCTTCGTTTCTGGAATACAATGTTGACAGGCACACGGACATACAGACGAACCTTTTTCTAAAAATGCTATTTAGTATGTATTCAGGGACCAAAGTGTATTTTCGTTGAAAACTCAGTATCGAATTTTTGGATAGAATGAAATACCCCCTCTACCTACTTTGTACGTTTTAGAGAAAGTGAAAATGTGATATGTTGCACTCACATAGCTTTCTGTACCTTTGTACAAACTATTGCCACAGACGCTTATTGCCCTACTTAGGTTAACGTGGATATAGATTATCTTATTGCTAATATTGTATGTGAAAAATCAGTGCAGTTTAAGCGATAGTCATATTTTTTACAGTCGGTCGCTATGCCATGGCAATTTTCGTTCTATTCGCTTGCCGAAGACACAAAGCACGAATGACTTTCATGTAAGAGCATTTTAAATATTTAAAACTCAGAAAAATAAGGAATATCTCTGAAGCGGATCAGTATAAAAAATCAAACATAAGTTATGTGTTTAACAAGCTACATTTTCTATGGACTATGATCTTGTATATCTGTAACCGTTTTCGAGTTATGCAAAAGTCGTCCGGAATGAGGAGCTTTTCTGAGGAATTTTCCAGAAAATTAAAATTTTGTCTGAATTACACTTAGCAACTAAACAAATGTTGCGCAAATGGAAGAGGGTTTCTAAGAATATTCATATAATTTTAGACATATACATTTCATTTTGATGAATATGTCTTAAACACATAGTATTTTAAATAATTTAATTACCGTCATTTTAACAAACCGAGATTTTGAAAGGGTTTCGCATAAACGTTAGTCTGGTGTTGAGTAGTTTCTTGAAAACTTTGTATCGCGTTCTTGGAAGACGATGTATCGCGTCTTAGGCGACTTCCCTTCGAGACTCCGAGCAGTCAACATCAACGCCGCAACACAAGGGGTGGAGTCAAGAAGATATCGAAAAAGACTACCGCAGCTAAGCAGGAAGTCATCGGAGAGCAGCCTCGCTCGCAACAATCTGCCGGAAACTGGCGCTGCCACCCAGCCGGGAGCAGGCCAGTCACCAGCGACCGCCAGTCAGCCGCAGGCACGCCACCACCACTCCCCAAGCGCAGCAGCGAAGGCAGCGCAGCCAGAACCTGGCCCAGCCTCCCAGCGGGGAGCAGGACAGCTCACAACGGCCGTCAAGCGACAGCCGCCACCACCTTTACATCGCACCAGCATCGTGGTGAAGGGAGTACCCCAGGACCTGCAAGCAGGATTTGTACTTGCTGCTGAGCAGCAACAATGGCCTTCAGGAACGAAGGCAAACCGCATCATGTCAGCCCGGTGCCCGACACCGCTGGTCAGAGTGGAGCTAGCCATCATAACTGACCTGGAAGCTGCCTTGGTTACCGGCCTGCCCCAATTATTAGGGCTGGTGCTGAGGATCGAGACCAGCGGACAGACCATGCCGTGGCTGCTGCGCCTAGGAGCATACAGCAGTCCTGCGCAGCCGAGACGAGGTGCCACTACTGTGGGGGGCAGAATTACTACACAGGGCAGGCGCTTCTGCATCCCTGCAGGCATGCATCGCCTGTCGGACCGTGCCGTCATCTCCTCAGCAGCAGCTCAGCTCACAACAGCCAACACATCAGCAACCTCATTAACAGTCAGCAACACTAGTTCACACCATCAGCCAGGAGCAGCTCAGGGAGGAAGCCTGGGGCCAAGGGGTGGCCGTTCAGGATCTCCATTCGGAGTTTCTGGTCATAGCGGCCAAGCTGACCGTCCTGGAGGACCTCCTAAGAGAACTCCAGACATCATCAATACAAACAGCACACTACACAACGGAAGAACACACCGTTCACCGGAAGCTGGACGAACTCTCTGAGAGCCTAGGGGTGTCATCAGGAACGAGGGCATCTTCAATAATGAACCACCAATACTATCACCGGAGAACCTGCAACATCTTACAGCCGAAAAGAGTTCCAAGATAGGGCTCTTCAGAACTCGGAAGAGGAACCTACTTACCTAACACCGATCCTTATACGAAATTCAACCCAACCATCAGCTACACTGCGTTCGGGGGCAGGCTGGGCTCCTAGTCAAGCTTGCCGCCCAACACAAATTCCTACTCCTCCTGGCTCGCACTGCGAGTCCGTCCCAACTATCACCTCGAATGCGCGGGTGCTTTAGGCAGTACCGCTGCACATTTCTCACTTCCAATCCTTTAGAGGTTTCTTAATACTGTAGTACCCTTAAGGTGAAGCCCACACTGTGCCCTCAAACACAGTGGGAGTCCATAAATGGATTCTTCCTCCACTCAAAAAAATTGGAAGTTGATGACAACCAAATTTTAAATTCAAGCGCCTCTTCTTTTTTTACTCTGTTCAGAGACAAACATAATGGCACACACTTAGGCCCTTTTTAATTTTCGGGGGTTCAGGTGACCTCAAAACTTTGAATTTCCAGTAGCATCAGGGTATCAAACTTTCGGGATGAAGTGCAGTACTTTCTGTACCTACTATGAGTGAGTGAGTGAGTGATTGATTGAGTGAGTGAGTGAGTGAGTGAGTGAGTGAGTGATTGAGTGAGTGAGTGAGTGAGTGAGTTGTGTTTTAGGGCCCGTTGACAGCGAGGTCATTTGGGCCCATGTACTTACTATGTATGTGTTAGACAAAGTGAAAATGTTTTCTTGGATTCGGAGAATCTCAAAACATATTCCGGTGAAATCGTGCTATCGAATTTTTGAGAGGAACAGAGTACTTCCCCTACATGCTGTACATGGTGGAGAGAATAATAAAGGCCTATTTGTATATGAATACGATGCTAACAGAAGCTAAAGTTGGAATTTTTCTACCTGAAATTTTCTCGGAGTGCTTTTGAGCAAAATTAAGTTAAGTAAGTACTTGAAAAATTACTAAATTGAACATGTGTATCACATACCTTTTATTTTCTCTACCAGAGCATAATTAAAAAACAAAACTAAACATAATTAAAAACAGGAAAATATCGCTTCACAAACTTTTTGTTTCCAAGTAACTTTTTTCAAAATAATTATTTCCTTAAAATTGGTATGACGTTGTCTACTAAAACACACACGTTTACAGTACTTTTTACTAGTAAAACGAGCTGTAGCTTCCTGTACTTAAATAACAAGCCGTAAGACAAAAAATGTAGGTGTTGAAGCAGAATATATATGTCAAATAGATTATTTTAGAATAAACCATTTCCAATATATTCCTTATTATGTGTCTGAATGTTTCATAGTTATTTGTTTCTCATATAGGAAATCTCTTGACGATGCAAAGAGAATGAAGTTTAATAGAAATCGTACAGCAACAGCGTTTTTCTGCTTTTATCACCTCCCTATCAGCTGTAAATTTGTTTGCAATTATCATTTGTTTTTCGCACAGGTATTCAAAAAAAGTTCAGAAAAACAGCAAAACATCCACCAACACAAACTGAAACAGAAACAGTATATGTCAGCAGTAAATTAAATTCTATTTCATTATACGTATTTCTTATAAGCTTAGTAAGCCTTTTTATAATCGCAAGATAGTTAAATCGCAATCGAGCTTTGAATTTCTCTATATAAAATAAATCTCTACTCTGATTACTCTTGAAAAAGAAAACCAAAATAATCCACAGGACTACATTTCTAATTTAAGTTGGAGGGAACTGCTCAGATTTAAGAATGTATCTGCAGGCTTTATCTTATCGTAACCAGATAAATGTGTAATAGCTGTTAGATTGTTTTAGATAACAGACTGATATTTAGATAGATTAAAATCATACATATTGTTATTCATCTACTGTGTCTCACGTGCTAATCTCCACAGTAATTCGGCGTAAGAGGCACAGTCTTTCCAAAGTGATTTTTATGTATTAATCATTTTGTAAAATAAAAGTTTCTCAAGAAAGTTACATGATAATTCATGTTATAATTACGTCATTATGATTCTAGATGTATCTGCTCTATCATATTATAAAATGCTGCCAATACGTTCAGCTGTTCAATCAATTCTCAGTAAACAACGAAATTGCTCACTGAAGGGAAGAGAAACCAGATAAAGTTGGAGAACAAAACTACACGCTTATGAAGGACGGGAATAAAATTCTAGGTGAAACATATTTTCATTGGAAATGAGGGAATAGATATGACGAATTCGAATGGAAAAAAGTGTCAATAAATGCATTAATGCAAAAAGATAGCTCTTTCAATATGCCGACGCGCCAACTAAAGGAACAGGGGAAAATACCATTATTCTTTTCGCAAGAGTTTTATGTATTGCACCTTTAGCTGGTACTCTACAAAGAAGTTTAAATATTTCCTCCTTTAAAGCGGGAAAACAAAAAACGGGCAAATAATTAAACAAATGTAACCAATCTTTGCTTAAAAAAAGTACAAAGAAAATTGAAAAAAAAGTTGAGAAATGAAACATTTCATAAGGTTTACAAAGTGAAGGTATAACCAATTTTATTATAGGGCTCTGAATCATGAATCCCAAAACGCAAAAAGAAAAATAATTGAAGCTGCATCTCAGTTTCTTAGCTGGACTGACACTTCCATAAAAAAGTGAAGATATTAGAAATGTGTTGAAAGTGGACATGTTTAAATTAAAAAAAATAAAAGAATATCAATATAAATAGAAAGATGATATAAATAGAATATCAACCAAAGGATCACTAAAGCGGCAATAAGCTATAAAGCAAAGCTAAAAGATAAATTGTAAGTCCAAATGGCAATATTAATTTCACTGAGACCAGATGGAGATAAAAGGTGGAGATCGTGACGACTACGACTATGACGACGACGGCGGCGGTGGTGGAGATGATGATGGTGGTGATGGTGACAAAAAGATGGTAAATCTAGAAATCCTTACCTTGCTTTGATAAATGCTGTAAATATTCGCATGAAGTTCATGATCATGCTTCCGCGTGGACTTCACGCATTCCAGTATACACTCATCTATGAATTACATATATTGCGCGGAAACATACTATCTTCTATATGTGTAATTAATGGTGCAGAATTTAATTGATTTTAAGCCAAATAACACTCGTTGACTTAGTGGGACATCATATTATTAGTCTCATGAAATAACGATATTAATTTTCTTTCCTGACTTCTGCTTTAATATAATGAAGAGTACACATTAATAAGCATATAGGTTACATAGCATTTGTTATTCTTTTGCCATTATAAAACCACATTCCTCCTGACGAACATGAACTATAGACAGCATTTAACCTCAGCTCCAGTATAAAACACAAAAAATGATTTATAAAACCTGATTATTAGACTACGAAATGCTGGAGACTTTGAATGTCATGGACTGATCACAGAGCGTGGGTTATCAGCCCGAGCGTGATGTATAACGGTGCCAAGGGAGACGATATGAAATACACGTGAAATGCATGTATTATTTGGTACGTACATATTTTAAATATGTAGTATAAGTGAAAATAAATTATGGTAAATTTTAAGTAGGCATAAGGGATAGTTTACGGTGGGGATTTTGTTGCAAACTTTACTGTTGCATCTTTTTAAGACCTGTAGTAAGAAATAGGTTCGCTATATATAGGATACAGACTTTTTGAGTTCCCAGTGTGGTTCACACAAACTCACGCAGATACGGACGCATCTCAATCTATAGTATTGTCACCCAATTAGCGGAAGGTATGACGGCACAGCTGTGAGGAAACCAGAGGGAGCGGAGCCACGCCTCCCATTAGTCTCAGTCACTAACTGAGGGGTGGTTAAGGGAATGTCAACCGTCCCTGGACGTTTCTCTCCCCTCTCCTATCATGTGGAATATTCGCCTGAAAACTAGAAAAGCCGAGAATACGGCGAGATACCTATAAAAGGGTTTCAGAGAGACAGTCAGTGTCAGTGCTGGACGTGCTAGTGAAGTAGCGCCGTGCAACGGAAGCAACTACGTAATTGTGTACGTGCATCGGAACGATAACGGACGAACTGGTGAATCGTAATTGTGTGCAGTACGCAATTCTGTGTAATTGGCAAGTGTTTAACTGTAAGTCGGTGGAAATAAAGCACATTTTTGAGTGGTGAAATTGGACTTTTCATTTCACGAACCCACAAAGCCACACTGGTGTCAGGAAGCGGGAAGACAACAGCACCGAACATTACAGCCATGGAATCGGCATTGGAAATGCTTTTGGCGAAGATGAACGAGTTAACAGAGAAAACGGAAGCGGCAAATAACTACCTGGCCGCGGAACTGAAACAAATGAAGACGGCCAACGACAACATCACCGGGAAGATGGAAGAAATGAAGGCCGAATTGACCACAGAAATGAGGGCAGCGAACGACAGTCTGGCCACGTAAATGAAGGAGGCGAACGAGGTCCTCGCCGCCAAATTTGACGAACAGTTGGCCGGCGTGAGGGATGACGTCACGAAGCTGGGCAAGCGGATGGGCCAAGTAGACGACCGCCTTAATGATTTAGAGGAAAAGGCCGACAATAACGCCAAGACCCTGAACGCCGTGGTGGAAGACGTCGAAGACCTTGCGAACCGCATAAACAACCTGGAAGGGAAGGCCGACAGCAGCGTCAAGTCCCTGAACGCAATGGTGGAGGACGTCGTCGGCAGGAGGTTGAAGGATTGGAAGCCCGACGCGCCGGGACGCGACGCAACATCTGCGCGCGTCAAACCTCCCAAGTATGACGGCGCGTCAACGTTTGAAGTCTTCCGCCGCCAGTTCGACACAGTGGCCAGGCACAACAGGTGGTCACCGGAGGAGGAGGCCACACAGTTAATAGCCAGCCTCCAGGGACGGGCCGCGGAAGTGCTAAACGCGGTGCAGACCATGGCGGCGCCCAAGGACATCTGGGAGGCCCTGGAGAATCGCTTCGGGAACCACCGCTTAGCCGCAGCATACCGAAGCCAGCTAAAGGCAAGGTCGCAGCAGCCGGGGGAGACGCTGCAGGAGTTCGCCATAGCCATCGAGCAGCTGGCTAGCAAGGCCTTGGTTGACCTGCCACTGGAGTTCGTAACCCGGGAAGCCGCCTACAATTTTGTCGACGGGGTACGGGACACGGAGATTCGTCAGCGCCTAATGCTCGGGAAATATAAAACCATCCACGAGGCGCTGACAGCGGCATTAAGGATGGAGGCGGCCAAAATAACATCCATCCCGACGTCGAGAACGAGGAGTGTCCGCTACGCCGGAGACAGAAGACCAGCTGAGGGACGCCGGTGAACACCTAGTGGCCTGTGTTGGGGGTGTGGACAGCCCGGACACCTGCAGAGAGACTGCCCACACCAGGAAGAGCAGCCGGAAAACGAGTAAGGGCCGTCGTGGAGAGGGGAACGTCGGCGCCATCACCACCATCCCCTCGAGTGACACTGCGCGCCGTCAGCCGGCGTATGGATGACAGCCTCATCGCGGACGGTTGGATAAGAGGAAAGCCGTGCCGCGTGCTGGTGGACACCAGGGCGGCCGTGACCATCATCAGACCTGACGTGGCGAAGGGTTTGCCGACAAGGAAGCCAAGCCGGCCATACCAGCTTGTCACGGCATCGGGCGACACCTTGCCTGTGGAGAGGGAGGCCCTGCTGGAGCTGAACTTGGGACGGAGTGCCGTGCGTCTGTGGGTGTTCGTCGCGAAGGTGGCTGAGGAGGTGATCCTGGGACTGGATGCCCTCAGGAGCCATGAGGCGACGGTCGACGTCA
Source organism: Mantis religiosa (assembly GCA_030765055.1). Classification (NCBI taxonomy): domain Eukaryota; kingdom Metazoa; phylum Arthropoda; class Insecta; order Mantodea; family Mantidae; genus Mantis; species Mantis religiosa. Next base: position 264,682,457 of record CM060950.1, on the reverse strand, counting down.
GCAAGAAGGTCCTGCGGCTTAACGGAGAAGAGGTTATACTCCGTCAACCCGAAGAGCGCCTTGGAATTTGCAGGGTCGTCTTGGACGAAGACGTGGTTGTTCCCGCGAGGAGCGAGGTGGTGGTGACGGCGCGACTGGAGGGCCACGGAACCAGGAACATGATGCTGGCCCAGAAGACGCCTGTAAACGGACTGTGTATAGCCAGGGCATTGCTGCCGTGCCTAGAGGAGGTGCCCGTGAGACTGCTAAATCCTACGGACGCCGACCACGACGTCCAGGCCGGGACGGAGTTGGGAATGTGCGAGCCCGTGGTGAGCGTAACAGCTATCGACGAGACACTAGAGCCGGCGCCGAAGCAACACCTGGGGCCCCGGCTAGAAGGCTTGGTGGAGAGGGCGGCCGACCACCTGACCACAGAACAGCTGGAGAAGGTTCGACAACTGCTAAGACGGTATCAGCGCGTCTTCAGCCAAGGTGATAGTGACTACGGCCGCACGGACAAGGTTCTTCACCGCATCCACACCGGAGACGCCCGGCCTATTCGGCAACCACATAGACGCGTTCCGCTGGCGAAGCAAGGGGCGGTGCGAGACATGCTGGAGGACATGAGATCCAGGGGAGTGATTGAAGAGTCTGACAGCCCTTGGTGTTCGCCTGTAGTCTTGGTGACAAAGAAGAACGGCGAGCTGCGCTTCTGCGTAGACTACAGAAAGTTGAACGCCGTCACCCGGAAGGACTGTTTTCCCTTACCCCGGATTGACGACACCCTGGACACGCTAGCTGGTGCACAGTGGTTCTCGACCCTGGACTTGAAGTCGGGCTACTGGCAGGTAGCTCTAGACCCGAGAGACAAGGAGAAGACTGCATTCTCGACGGGCCAAGGGCTCTGGCAGTTCACTGTTATGCCCTTTGGCCTCTGCAACGCACCAGCTACCTTCCAGCGCCTCATGGAGTCAGTGATGAGAGGGCTGACTTACGATGCCTGCCTGCTATACCTGGACGACATCATTATCGTCGGGAAGACTTTTGAAGATCACCTCGAGAATCTGAGTAAGGTGCTGCAGAGACTGCAAGCGACCAACTTGAAGCTGAACGCGAAGAAGTGCCAGCTCTTCCGCAAGGAAGTTAACTACTTGGGCCACATAGTCTCAGCAACCGGAGTGGCCACAGACCCGGAGAAGACACAGGCTTTGAGAGATTGGTCTCGTCCAAAGGATAGGAAAGAGTTGCGCAGTTTCCTGGGGCTGTGCAGTTATTACCGCCGCTTCATAAAGGGGTTCTCCAACATCGCAAAACCCCTCACCCGCCTGACGGAGGAACACCGGCCTTATGTGTGGACAGAGGACGCCGAAAACGCTTTCCAGCACCTAAAGGAGACCCTGTGTAGTGCTCCAATTTTGGGTTTCCCACAACCGGGTGGCGCCTTCATTGTGGACACCGACGCCAGCGACCATTGCATTGGAGGTGTCCTGTCGCAGATCCAGGACGGCCATGAGCGGGTGATAGCCTATTACAGCAAGACGCTATCCAAGGCAGAGAAGAACTACTGCGTCACCCGACGGGAGTTACTGGCGGTAGTAAAGTCCTTGGAGCACTTCCACAAGTACCTGTACGGTCAGCCATTCCACCTGAGGACTGACCATTCCGCCCTAACCTGGCTATTGAGCTTTAAGAACCTGGAAGGCCAGACAGCACGTTGGGTCCAGAGGCTGCAGGAGTACAGCTTCACCTCGGAACATCGTAGAGGGAAGAGCCACGGTAACGCAGACGCCATGTCCCGAAGACCCTGTCCAGAGAAGTGCGGCCAGTGCACAAGAGTGGAAGAGAAGGAGCGTGCCGCAGCAGTCCGAGTAGTTGTGGCATTGCCTGCGGACGGTTGGGATAGCGCAGGCCTGAGGAGGGAGCAGCTGGCGGACGCAGACTTGGGGCACTCTTGAGGGAAGTGGAGGCAGGGACAAGACCAACCTGGGAGGATATCGCACCAAGGAGCGCCACCTACAAGTCGTACTGGGCCCAATGGGACTCGTTGAAGATCAGAGAGGGCATGCTGTTCCGGGTATGGGAATCACCCGATGGGAAGACGCAGAGAGAACAGTTGGTACTTCCCCGGAGTAAGGTCCCGGAAGTCTTGGAGGAAGTGCACGCCGGGACTTCGGGAGGACACCTGGGAGCGAACCGAACGATTGACAAACTACGGCAGCGCTACTACTGGCTGAGGCTCCGAGCAGATGCTGAGAGATGGTGCCGTCAGTGTCACGTGTGCGCGGCGAGTCGTGGCCCCCAGACGAGGAGCCGGGGTCGCATGCAGCAGTACAACGTCGGAGCGCCATTCGAACGTATCGCCGTTGACATTGCTGGACCGTTCCCAGTTTCCGACCGAGGCAATAAGTACCCAATGGTGGTCGTGGACTACTTCACCAAGTGGCCGGAGGTGTATGCCATCCCGAACCAAGAGGCAAAGACAATCACAGACTGCCTCGTGGAGCAAGTATTCTGTCGATTTGGGGTGCCGTTAGAGCTACACAGTGACCAGGGTACCAACTTTGAGTCCAACCTAATGAAGGAGGCATTACAAAGGCTTGGGGTGAACAAGACCCGCACGACGATTCTACATCCCCAGTCGGATGGCATGGTCGAAAGATTCATCAAGACCTTAGAGGAACACCTGAGGAAGGTCGTGGCCAGCCATCAGCGAGACTGGGACGTCAAGGTGCCACTGTTCTTGCTGGCCTACCGCTCGTCTACACACGACACAACTGGGATGACGCCAGCCAGCTTAATGTTCGGTCGAGAGTTACGCCTCCCTTGCGACCTGGCTTTCGGAAGCCCTCCGGAGGCGAAGCAGCCGGTGACCGAGTATGTGGAGAACCTGGTGGACCGCCTCCGCGACATGCACGAGATGGCTCGCCAGAACATCCAAAAGCGAGCGACCGCATGAAGACCAGATATGATAGGCAAGCCAAAAGCTAAGGGTTCCAGCAAGGTGAACTGGTCTGGTTGTACCGTCCTACCCGGATCAAGGGACGCTGCCCGAAGCTCCAGCAGCCATGGCAAGGACCGTACCGGGTGGTGAAGAGGATTAACGACGTGGTCTACCGCATCCAGAAGGTTCCCCGAGGAAAGATGTTGGTGGTACACCTGGATGGACTAGCCCGCTACGATGGTGCTGTTCGGGACGACCAGCTTTGAGGAGGGAGCAGTGTCACCCAATTAGCGGAAGGTATAACGGCACAGCTGTGAGGAAACCAGAGGGAGCGGAGCCACGCCTCCCATTAGTCTCAGTCACTAACTGAGGGGTGGTTAAGGGAATGTCAACCGTCCCTGGACGTTTCTCTCCCCTCTCCTATCATCTGGAATATTCGCCTGAAAACTAGAAAAGCCGAGAATACGGCGAGATGACTATAATAAGGGTTTCAGAGAGACAGACAGTCAGTGTCAGTGCTGGACGTGCTAGTGAAGTAGCGCCGTGCAACGGAAGCAACTACGTAACTGTGTACGTGCATCGGAACGATAACGGACGAACTGGTGAATCGTAATTGTGTGCAGTACGCAATTCTGTGTAATTGGCAAGTGTTTAACTGTAAGTCGGTGGAAATAAAGCACATTTTTGAGTGGTGAAATTGGACTTTTCATTTCACGAACCCACAAAGCCACAGTATGGTTTAAGGTGGGGAGAATTTCTTGTAAAACTTTGTGTCGTATCTTTGGAAGATTTGAACTAAAATATCTGTTTGGGTATTTATGACACATTTGGATTTTGAGTTAACAATGACACATACATACGTACATACATACATACACACATACATACATACATACATACATACATACATACATACATACATACATACATACATACATACACATACATACATACACACAGACATACATACGTTCATACATACATACATACATACATACATAGATAGATACATACATACATACACACATACATATATACACACAGACATACATACATACGTACATACATACATACATACACACATACATACATACATCATACATACATACATACATACACACATACATACATCATACATACATACATACATACATACATACATACACACATAGCTTCATACATACATACGTACATACATACATACACACATACATACATCATACATACATACATACATCATACATACATACAGCATACATACATACATACATACGTTCATACATACATACATACATACATACATACATTCATACATACATACATACATACATACATACATACATACATACATACATTCATACATACATACATACATACATCCATACATACATATATCTATACATACATACATACGTACTTACATACATAATTGCGCACACGTACTCACATACACATGTACATACGTACATACATTCAAACGGATGTTCCTCCCCCACCCGTAAGTGCTCCTTATTCTTCCAAAGGCCTGAAACCAGGCACTTCTACACTAATGTGGACATCGAATTATGCATTCTGGAGGCCCTGGTTTCGATTTTTGGTGGCAACTACTGGGTTGGTGCCTTCCACCAGTATATTCTCTTACCGATTTTCTTCAACTTCCGCTCCCCACTTTACATTACAGGTTGATTCCAGGGCTGTGTAGCTCTCGAAGGTTGACAGATGGCGTGAGACTCGAGATTTGTAGTTCCTTCTCGGTCCCGTCAGTTATGTCCGAGAATGGTCGATCCTACACCGATAAGTCGAACTTTCCCCTAGTTGCTGCAGGAGGGTGCCTACGAGCCATCCTCCCGTGGTCTGGGCGTGTCAGTATCGATCGTTGCCTAACCGAATGGTCAAGCTGTAACTGTTGGAGAAATCTGCACGTTTCTACCATCTGCGTTGGCCAGTCCTGTAGCCGACACTCCTTCATTTCATCCGGTGTACGTAACTACCGGTGTACACCCAAAATTTCCCTTAAGGGTCGAGATGCTAATGTTCCCTCCATTATACTGTCTGTCTATTATCTACCTCAAAGCGTAACCTACAAAAACTTAGGTACTGCAACTGAAGCGCCAATATAACCTTTTACTTTCTCTATACGTAAACACAGTAGGTAGAGAAGGAAAAATGTTTGATACTGAAATATCATTACAAATACACTCTTTGAGACGTCTGAATCCAAAAGGAGAATTGTTTTAATTTTGATTTTTCTATTTATCTTTTCTATTTATTTATTAATTTTGTTTTTGAAAACGGTCCAGTACAGATGTGCATCAGTGTTAGTGTTTCTGAATACCATGACTGAAAAGGAAAATGTAAGTTAAACACGAAGTGCATCTTCAAAGGATGTAACAGCGTTTTCCAGAATCACTCCCAAAACTATCCTTGACATGCGATATTTCTCCACGTTTTTCATTTTCTCCAAAATGGCTGTAGTTATTTTGATTAAAACACTATGTGCTTATAGTTTCATTATTTAATGAAATCTGGATACATTCTGAATTCTATGAGAATGTCCTAAGAAGTTTTCATCATTCCGGGTAACTTTAGCATAACTAGTAAACCGTAAGATAGATGAATTATTATTATTATTATTATTATTATTATTATTATTATTATTATTATTATTATTATTATTATTATTATTATTATTATTATTATTATTATTATTATTATTATTATTATTATTATTATTATTATTATTATTATTATTATTATTATTATTATTATTATTATTATTATTATTATTATTATTATTATTATTATTATTATTATTATTATTATTATTATTATTATTATTATTATTATTATTATTATTATTATTATTATTATTATTATTATTATTATTATTATTATTATTATTATTATTATTATTATTATTATTATTATTATTATTATTATTATTATTATTATTATTATTATTATTATTATTATTATTATTATTATTATTATTATTATTATTATTATTATTATTATTATTATTATTATTATTATTATTATTATTATTATTATTATTATTATTATTATTATTATTATTATTATTATTATTATTATTATTATTATTATTATTATTATTATTATTATTATTATTATTATTATTATTATTATTATTATTATTATTATTATTATTATTATTATTATTATTATTATTATTATTATTATTATTATCATTATTATTATTATCATTATTATTACTATCATTATTATTATTATTTTTATTATCATTATCATCATTATCATTATCATCATTATCATCATCATCATTATCATCATCATCATTATCATCATCATCATTATCATCATCATCATTATCATCATTATCATTATCATCATTATCATTATCATCATTATCATTATTATTATCATTATCATTATTATTATCATTATCATTATTATTATCATTATCATTATCATTATCATTATCATTATTATTATCATTATTATTATTATCATTATTATTATTATTATCATTATCATTATTATCATCATTATCATTATTATCATCATTATTATTATCATTATTATTATCATTATCATTATTATTATCATTATCATTATTATCATCATTATTATTATTATCATTATCATTATTATTATCATTATCATTATTATCATCATTATTATTATTATCATTATCATTATTATTATTATTATTATTATTATCATTATTATTATTATTATTATCATTATTATTATTATTATTATTATTATTATTATTATTATTATTATTATTATTATTATTATTATTATTATTATTATTATTATTATTATTATTATTATTATTATTATTATTATTATTATTATTATTATTATTATTATTATTATTATTATTATTATTATTATTATTATTATTATTATTATTATTATTATTATTATTATTATTATTATTATTATTATTATTATTATTATTATTATTATTATTATTATTATTATTATTATTATTATTATTATTATTATTATTATTATTATTATTATTATTATTATTATTATTATTATTATTATTATTATTATTATTATTATTATTATTATTATTATTATTATTATTATTAT
>CM060950.1:264662945-264672945 GCA_030765055.1 Mantis religiosa | reverse complement strand
CCAAGTTTGTGTACATCATAGCACTTCTACAAACGTTCATCTCAATTAATATAATGTAGATAGAACAATGCTCCTTTAAGTATATTTTATTGATGAATGGGTAGGGAAAGTCATTTAAATATCGTAAATTAGATTTTATTTGAACCTTTATGCCGCAATTTACCATTATTAATTTCCAACTCCCTGGGAATTGTATTGTATGACACTTTTGCTCTGGTTTTTACTAAAATACCGCATGCTCTCTTTTCACCTCTATTATGCGTATAATTGTCCTTTTCTAACCCCTTGGATTTGACAGCTTTCAAAGCTTTAGAAACGGCTTTGCTTAACAAAGAATATTAAAGCTTTATATGCGTTTGAAGCAGCTGGGGATCATTTATCACTTTAATAGCACCGAAGATAGAAAGAATACTTTCCTTTATTGCTTCTAGCTAATTTTTCAATTTAGTTCTTATACAAAACTTTGTCACTTGCTTTTTCTCAGACGCTCGCTTTCCTGTGAGAATTTTCCCCGTTTAAGTTTAGAAACTTGCTGGTTTAGAACTCCGAATGTGCTTCTGGTCCACCTCAGTTAGGGTCAACTTAAATCTCTTCTTTTCTACCGCAGGACTGTAAAGTTGGTTATTGCAGATTTTCGCCTATGGCCATTTTGTGTTTTGTGGTCCTAAATGGACTTTGGAATGTGAAATAATATAACCCTTGTAAGTGCTCATACAACTTTAATTTTAAAAGTTTTCAGCACTGCTGCAGAACATTGAGCGCTCTCCGCTGGAAAGGCATGAGGTCAAAATTGTTTAAAACCAGGATGGCTAAACGTGAAAGCTACATTTGGTACATCGTGGTTTCGACTCCCGGACTATTCATTGTACAGTATTTAAAGTCTGTGCAAAATTAGAGTTAAACATTTTCTATACTTCCTGAGAATTGTCAATTTTGGGTAATGCTTTGCGAAGTAGCCAAATAATTCTTTCTATACTTGTATGTTCCCTTCATCTAGTTCAATTTGCATATGTGTTTTAGCTTCACCTACATTTTTATTTTAGTTTCTACTGTAGGCATTTAGATTTCCCCTATTTCAAAATAACTAAACTTATCTCTTAAGGATAGGACCCGAAAAATTTCAACAAAATTGCCACATCAAGAACTACCCTCTGCATACATCATTCGTTAGCTTTTGGGTTCTCAAATGCGGCTCCAACTATTTTGATTAAAATGGCATACGTTTAAGGTATTAGATAAAATATAAACGACTATCTCAAACTTTCTACAATATTCTGTAAAGTCCTCTTCATCCTAAATGTATTTGTGGAAGATTTACGTGATAGGAAACAAAACTATAAAAAATTTATATCTCTAGAAAATGCACAATTTTATTCAAATACCTTTTTGTTTCACTAACAATGATGTGTTCTGTGATATTTGTTTGCATTTGTCTAAATTGTAAACTGATTTACACTATTTAAATTGCCAAATTGCTATTTAATTTTTGTCATGGTCATGTAAAAAACAGACAAATTTCAATGATCTCATGTAGCAAACCCCTTCAAAAAACTAGACTATCGGTTAAGCCTACGGTATTTTCCCATTTACCTATAAGAAAATATGACATTTTAATAGACACTTTTCTGGATTAATATGAAGAAGATATAAGAACAAGCATTTGTAAAATTTTGTTACTGGCGTTTAACGCCCGCTTTAATTACATTCGGTACGAGAATTGGTGAAAACTGAAATTATATACAGGATAGGACATTTTGTGCAGGGAACGTTACTAAGGTGCAATTTATTTAATAATTAATTTGATATAGCAACTAGAGTGTTCAATGAATTAAAGCTAACCCAGCTCCTATCACATATATTTCTTGTTATTTTTTCCTATTACCTATATCCCCGTTCTCCCCCCCCCCCCCCAAAAATAACAGTTGCTGTTGAGACTTCCGCCACGACACTTCGATGGCTTTGCCACTGAAGATGTCTGCCGCAGCCGCAGACGAAACATCTGGGAAGATGAAGAAGGAGCCCAGTAAACCATGGCCCACAAGCCCGGTTAATACTTTATATTAAACACATATTTGCTCAATGAGCCCCTGGGAAAAATTTTAGTTAGGGATTTGAACCATGGACCTCCCAAATACAAAATCTATACATTGTCACAAGCCATCTTGTACGTGTGATCGTATGCAGAGGAGTGGATGGAGAAATAAACGAAAATGTAACAAAGCCAGATATATGCAAAATTAGTTGCCCCACATTGAGTAATACATAAATATTTTGTTCGATTGCTAGGGAAAATTCCGGATTATACAAAGAAGAAGAAGAAACACTGATTTGGGAGAAAACTAGATACATACAGAAGAAATTGAAGAAGAATACGTGTAAAAATCTAACGCTTATTATTAAGTTACGCTGTTATTCTCCCGACACGTACACCGACCAAGATGTCTCCGGGGTAATCTGTGAAACTCGCATTCCCGCGGTCAGAGGTTGGAAACCCTCCAGGAGCATCCTCTGTGACTGGGGGTTTCTTAAGGTTTTCCTAGTCCTTGTAAATGTCCGTGGCGGGACCTGAAATTTAGATCTAAAACGTATAGTTTTCAACTATTTTTTCTCAGGGGTATTCCTTCAATACGTGCATATATCAGTGTCTGCGGTGTGTAGGAAGAACGGACAGTAAACAAAAATAATGGGACAAGGAAGAACAGACACAGAAATCGTTCTCCTAAAACTTTTCTCTTTATTCAAGGAGGCATAAAACGCGCATTTAATGTTTGGTTGGGATATTTACTACAAGTAAGTAGAAAGGAAAATAAAAAGTACTATTGGTAACCTTCTTTGGCTCTAGCTCTGCGTGGCTTTCATCAGCGCTTTATATGAATATGGATAAATAAAAGCCCCCCACAAGCTCATTTGCGTGTTTATTTCATTAATTCATTCATGGTTTGACGCAGTCTTCACCGAGAAGAGAGTAATTTCGAATACCAATATCCCAGATCAATCATTTTAATAAGTCAGCCTGTAAATAACACATGGAGACGCACATACATACATACATACATACACACACACACACACACACACACACACACACACACACACACACACATTCACACACCATGACAGTTAAAATAAGAGTATGTGCTGTTTGTGATATCCAGCACCTTATATGAATAAATAAGTGCATTTACAAATAAATTAGTATTGATATTGAAGATTTGTATTTAAGAAAGTTTCCACATTTCTCGCCATAAATCTGGAATACTAATTTCTTGGAGCGACAAAGACGCATGAAAAGTTAATGAAAAAGTTTATCGCTTATATCAGTTAGAATATATAGCACTTTAAACAGAAAGGCCTTCGTATTATAAGTGCAGGTATTAAATTCTTATCGTACTGATTTGTTTTTGGGCTGGACATAATATGAACATGATCTTAAAAACACTTTCTGAACAGTTAAGTGCAGAGTTACTACCCCCATTAGTCCTGGACCCGTAGGACCTTGGACCCGGGCCTCTTTCATACCCGGGAGCGATGGATACTCCGGGGTCTCTCCATAGGGCAATACAGGATTTCTTAAAAAGCTCCCTTTCTGAGCACAACGTCAAGACGGGATAGAGGTGGATACGCCACTTACGCGCGTCAACCCCGCAGGGAAGACTACCGAAAATCTCGGTGGGGCCGCCTGGTGATCTAGCATACCTTCTACTAGCTCTGCAGGTTAGTACCCGGGACTTAGACAACCCTCTACCCCCTCCGGGCGGCCGTAGCCTGGCCGGAGGTACCCAATTCCCCGTGGGAATTGCTCTCTTTTAACATTGTTCTTACTAGGCATGGCACTACGCAGTGGACACTGATGAGTAGGTACATTCTATGAAAATTGGTGAGATTTAGGAAGAAAGTTACTACCCTCAAGTTTAGGGTACTACCTCGGAATTCGTCAATTAAGAGGCCTGAGAGAAACCACAGAGTGGGAGAACGGTCCAGGTGGAATTTGAACTGTGGATCACACGTTACCACTGTACCACCTCGATCGGCAACGGATGTTCACACAATGGTTAATATATCTATGAATCTTCCAGTAGTAGATGACTTCAAAAGGATTTAAGAGAAGTTGGTTCTTCAGAGACTGTGTGGCAAGTTTAAATTAGTGTGTCAAAAAAGGCATATGAAAGGCGGGTTCAAACGCTGAGGTCTTGTTTCCTTGTTTTCTTCCAATTACAAGCTGCGATGCTCAACATACGTTTTCAGCTTACATGGCTGTACTTATTGAAAAACGAAATCCCATCAGACATATTGGAACATACCCTTAAAACTATAATGATAGTATTCTTAAAATTACATTATAATAATCAGAAACATTATTTTTAAATTAAAATCCTGAATGGCAAATTTGAATATTTTGTTCTCTGTTTATTCTCATATTTGTTGTTAAAGAATCAAACCGCACTAAAAACTACTTTTCTCCATATATATTTTTACATTTCTGCTCTATCAATTCTTGGTTAATAATAATCACAGTTAATGTTTTCTGGTCTATTTTTATCTGGCCGTCTGGCCGTCTGGCCGTCTTCTCTGTCCTCACGGATTATAGAACTGCATAAGATAACAATTCTTCATTCCACTAAAATGATTCAAATTGTTTTCGGACATGTCCTTCTACTTTTGTTGCTTCCCTGAAAATTTGAAACTCTTTACGATTGTTTTTCTTAACTAAAGGAGTATACCAGGTACCCAACTGCTCCGTCTTTCAGGTAAACATATATCCTTTCGTGTGTTAAAATAGTTGCAGAATGTATCGGTATAAATCCAGTTAAAGCACGGCGGTGGTATAAGTGAACTTTGTTCTGCTCCTTGCGATGAGAGGTGGTTTCCAGGCTTGAACTAGCGTGTGTACTTACTACGTGATAATATTCAGGAAGAGTGTAAGCAACAGAAAAGATCTTAATAATTTTTCCACTTGTGTTACAGTCTTTATTTTCGAGAGAATAAACTCACTATTTAGTTCGGCAAATAGTTGAGGAATTTTTATTTGACTTGTCCGTGGTTAGGAACTGTTGTTTCACCACCTCTACTAAGTAATTACAGTAAGTAGAGAAATTACTGCATTCCAATAAATTACCTTTACATTGTGAGAATTGTGATTTTCTCAGAAATGACTAACAATTTTATTTAAAGCATTATAATATATTTAATATACTTTCATAACAAACAAATTGTATATCTTAAAATTTCCGGGGATATCCCCAGAAGTGCACTCTTTTTGCAAATTAGGAAACTATAAGATGGACAAAATCATACTACATATGCAGGGAGATCTCCTAAACTACACAATTTATGTGCAGTACATTTTTTGTAGTGAATAATTTCAAGGTTTTCTTTATTATTTCTCTGAATATCCAATACTTACATTTTTGCTCAAATGAATATTCATTTAAACGCTCATCCATCCAGAAAGAACGGAATTTCAGAGACATCATAGGCGACTAGCTCTTCAAAGAGTTGACCATGTGTTAAGGCCTACTCCACAGCCATATTTAACTTGCATCTACAAGAAAACTGGCAATAAGGTAAAGTTTATCTAGATTGACATTAAGTAGACAGAGCAATAAGCATATGTAAGAATAGTTTTACAAGAATAGAGGTATTCATATGAGTGCAGCACATCAGACCTTTTACACCATGTTTTACTGAAAGTACGTAGTAGGGATGTAAAAAAATGCTATGGGCGGAAATTAAATTTTTCACTCACTCTAGCCGTGTGTAGGTCAATTTCTGACAGGTTGAAACAGAATGAAAAATCCAATGCCATAGCCAGGATTTGAACACGGATCTCCCGCTCTCCGTCTAGTTGCTCTAACCATTGAGCTGCAATGGCCAACGTGTCAGTATGACATTCATTCTCTATTATTGGTTTTATATGAGTAGGTGATATGGAAGAGTACTAACTTAGGTTCTTTTGTTCTTGATCTCTGGATCGTTTTCGACGACGTTTTTGGTCATCTTCAGAAACCATTACTGCACCATTATTGCACGAGTAGGTGCAGAAATGATTGCTGAAGATGAGCACAAACGTCGTCGAAAACGTTCCGGAGTTCAAGAATAACAGAACTAAAGTTAGTACTCTTCAATATCACCTACTCATATAAAACAAAAACAAAGTCCCACTTTAAATATTTTGTGGTATTTAGAATATTCATTCTCCAACCGACTCGCGTTATCCTGGTAAACTACTAGGAAATCTCATATACACATGAGACAACTCCTTAATGGCGACTTACAGTACATTAGTACTTTAAACCCGGGCTTCATAGTCCAACCACTATTAGGTCCACTAATGGAAATTAAATTGTTCTTTCACACCAGCCGTGTGTAGGTCAACTTCTGAAAAAATGAAAAAATGAAAGTCAGTTGGAGAATGAATGTCTTACTACCACGTTGGCCATGTTAGCTCAATGGTTAGAGCAACCGGAAGGAGACCTGGAGATCCGTATTCAAATCCCGGCTATGGCATCGAAATTTTCATTCTGATTCAACCTGTTCAGAATACTAAGGGCAATTACACTTAAGTCAAATAATATTTTCTCAATAAATTGCTATCTGAAGGACCTTTTCGGTGCCTTCCTTCATCACTGAGTACACACGCTAGTTCAAACGTGGGAAAGGTCTCTCTTAACGCACGAAAGGATTACCTATGTGCTTACGTGAATGACGGGGCAATTCGGCCACCTAGTATACGAAAATATATTGGCGTATGCCATATGTCCCAGCGTTTTGAATTCTGCTGATTTAAGTATTTTTAGTAGATATACTTTTACTGAGAATTACACAAAAAGTAGGTGGGTTAAAACTTAGCAATATTTGGTATGGCATTTCTAAGGGGTTTCTTTGCTAATCTTCTAATTATACCACAAATACAAGGTTATCAGAAATACTTTCACAAACTTCGTTTATGGGTTCCTTACACCACCAGAGGGAAAACCGTTCATATGAACACATTTTCCATAGTCCTTTGTTGTCGCGCGAATGGTAATGGACGTGCAGGCTCCATCAGATGGAGTTTCCAGACCGAAAACAATTGAGTCAAACTACCTGTCAATGTTTATCGTCGCCATACTGAAACAGAAACCGTAGCACCACAGACTATTGAAAAGCACGAGCTCTTCGTAGGCCGGAACGCGAAGAACAGATTTTAAAGTATGTCAAACACGATTCAGGTCAGTACAATAAAATTGACTGTGACATCTGGTACATCTCAAGTACAGCGATCACACATAAAAATCATGTCTGCCTGGTCACGAGATGAATACCCATTCAGTCATGATTGAACGGAACACTTGCAGTTAACTCACTATATGCACACAATTGAAACGTTGAAGACAGGGGACAAACGTAAACAAGTCTCCATGACATTACGTCACCATGTACCGTATGTAGTACAGTGGGTCAGATCCTTCTATGTGTGCATGGAGAAATGAAATTTTGAGTTTGGACGCCGAAGGGCGTTGATAACACACTTTCATTAATACATGAACAACGAAAAAATAAAGCATTATGTTACATCTATTCATATGCACTTTTTTCCTTCTTGTGTTGTAAGGAAGCCATATCCGAAATTTCTAGAAGTATTTCGGATGCAGCCTCTACACTGAAACAAACTAAGCTTTCTGTTAACATGTTTTATCTGTTATTACACAAGGAATCTGCGAAATGATTGAAATAAGTTGTTATTCTATTAAAATATAATTATTTTGTTTATTTCCTTATTTCCATTTAACGTGGCGTTAAACTTCGGTTTTACATACATCAGCAGTATTTTTTTTCTAATTGCAAAAAGACCTGTTATAAGCTGTTCTCTTCTGTTGCTATCTTCGGCAGAAAACAGGAGATTTTTCATTATCAACTCTGAAATTATATAACAATATGTGTCCATTAGTTTATGACGTGGAGAATATATAAATTAAATGACACCATTATCATACTCTAGTTTATTTCTCTCTTGTCACCAGATTATTTTAATTTTAAAATTTTTATTGTTGTTTCTGTATAGAGACTATGTATTGGTCTCGTTACACGACTTGCGACTAATCGTTGTTTCGTTACATTCGGTAAGTTATGTGTGTATAGTTAACAATAAACCACAAATAAAATCAGCCCAAAGGAGTTTCATCGTACTGAAACTTGTCAACCTTAAATGCTACTATACAACTAAAAAGCCTATTGAATAGGATTAAAAAAATAATCTGCTTCTTTTAAACGCACTCCCCCTTCAGATCTCATGTTCCGTATTAGAACAAAGAATAAACATGAATACTGTATGTGCACTCATACTGAACTGTACATATGAATTTCCGAATAGCTACATTACATTAACCTTGTCAAACGTATTCCTAAAACTCTTTTAATGATGTGCTTCTTCAATATGAATGGAAAGGCAATTTTCCATTGTTCATTTACATAATAAGTAGATCTTTTGCCAGAGTAAAATAATGCTATATAAAAATAAGGACTGTTTATTTTTAATTTTCAGAAACAAATACCTTAATTGCGTTATGTCGTAAGTAAATTTGGTAATGACCACGAGATATTTATTCAATCTGATCTAGAAGTTATTTGAATTTGAATGTTCAATTAGTAATAACCATTTGTAGTTTTAAGTTTGCAGTTGAGCAGTTTGAACTTTCTTCTACCCTGATATTTAGAATGACTTTTTAGTATACAAAGTTTGTTTCAAATAGAATTCTAAAATAGGCTTCTTTTAATTATCCTTTTGATCCTCATAACGTATAAAGTACTTTAAAAGTTGACTGATTATCTCACTCATAAACAATGCTCGGATTATGATGACGTATTATCTTTTAATTGTTGCATAGTAGGCATTGCTAACGTGTACGTAAACCTTATCGTATGTTCCAGATTATGAAACTGCAAATTTATTGGGTTTCTTGTGCAATTTTCTTCTTTTAGGGGAATTGTTTCCGAATTAAGACACTTTTCCATTCTGTTACTCTTTACGTCTTCATTTAGCCATTTTCTTATATTTCCATTGAGTATATAAGTTTAAATTATTGACATTCTGCAAAAACGATTTTTCGAATTCCTGATGTTTCTCTATTTATATTAAGAAGAAGAGTAACTGTGAACCAACCTTATTCACATTCTTAGAAAGAACAAAAAGAAAAAAATAGCTATGAATATGTAATGGTCAATCCGAAAATATTTCTATTTATACCCTATGGACGGGGGCAGCAGAGTATTATAACAGCTATGAATTCATGATACCCAAACTAGGGACAAGACGGGTCGTTAATGAGTAGATACTTCAAATATTTGTCGCCCTTTTCATTTGTTTCGAGTTTTGTGTAATCTCAGAACTCAAAAAATTAATCCTACACTCAAGGTATTTGCAGACAACACTCAACCCGGTTTTCATCGTTCTATCAGTGACACTTGCCCTCTGTTAACTGCCTTCCTTGCTCAGAAAGTAGTTTTAATTTCTGATAGCCTGAAACTAATTATTCATGCATTCCTATACCTGTATCTTACTTTCTTAGTTACTTATATTAAGTTGTAAAAATATTTTTAAGGATATCTGGAAACCTTTCTCCGATATCTAAGAAAACACTCCGCAATCCACAAATGAAGTGCCAAAAATAAATTAACTACTAAATTTGTATATACGTTTAGCATATATCGAGGATGCGACACGAAGATTTCTAAGAAGGTTATCACACCCAAAACTAGCGTTTAAGTGGAACATTTTTCAACAGTGTCAATGTTTCAAAAAGTGGCTTGAAGAATGTTGATTAAGGTGTAATATGTTTATGTATTTCCATAAGAAATAGGATGTATATATTGAAATATCTGGGAATAGCATCTGAAATTGTTTTCTTTCTGAATATCTTCTGTCTAACTGGTAAACCGTAAGAGAGACACGAAATCCTAACACACAGAAAATGTAAATCTTGTTCAAGGACACAGTTTATGTCAAATGACCTTTGTTTCA
>CM060950.1:264630445-264655445 GCA_030765055.1 Mantis religiosa | reverse complement strand
ATTGCTGCGTCCATTCGGTATCACAAGCATATTCACAGTTTCTAAGCTTTATAACAACGCATTGCTAAAATTCGCTTCACCAAAAGGAGAGAGATAAATATGTAATTAGGACTCTGTCACTTCGGTATTTTATTTTATATTTGTTGGTTGATTCATTTAGCTTTAGTATATATACGATAAAAATGTCATGTGCTGCATTCATACGACTCTCTCTAACTCCGCAAAAACTATTGCTGCAAATGCTTGTTCCTTATTATGGTTGACTATTTGCAGAAATTATATTATTGCTCATTTTCTTGTAGGAGTAAGGGAAACAACGGAATACAAAAGGCTTTTTGTGGCTACTTTTGTCTTTGGTAATCAATGATCCTTTAGTTATCCATATACCACTAAATTCAGCTTCTAGTTGGGAATCGAGGCCGGGACCTCTGAGCAGTGGGCTTTAAGTGACAGTCAAAAAATCTTTTAAAGAACTAATAGCTATGTGGTGCTTTGAAATTTCATTCTCTTTGCACTGCTAAGATATTAATAATCTAATATATGTTCTCACCTAACAATAACTCTTTTTCCTTGTACTAACACACACGCTTATTCCTCCATTTTCTTCATGTTAACTGAGCAGAAAAATTCTTAGACCGTCCGACCAATCGAATGACTGATCAACTGACTGACTGACTGACTGACTGACTGACTGGCTCACTGACTGACTCTCTGACTGGGTGAAGGACTGACAGAAAGATTGACTGGCTGGCTGGTTGACTGACGGAGTGACTGACTGACAGCTGACAGACTGGCTGGCTGGGTAACTGGTTGACCAACTGAATGGCTGGCTGACTGACCTATAGACTGACAGACAGACAGACTGTCTGACTGACTGACTGTTTTGGTAACTGATTGTCTGACTGAGTGACTGACTGACAGGCTGACAAACACATCGATCTTTTCCGGAAAAAACCTTCTTGGATTCAGAGAGTCTAAAAATATTAATTCTCAGTATGCAATTTTCGGTTGAATTACAATACTTCGCCTACTTACTATACATAGTTGTAAAACCAAAAAGCTCTGGTCTAATGCAAGACTTCAGTATAAGCATAATGTAATTAGAACTGCGGTATTGCTTAAAACTAGAGCTGTATTTTTTGAATAACATCTAATTAGAGTAAACAAAAAACCTAAATGTGTTTTATATGCTGAAAGTTTGCTTTGCTTCTATGTCTAAGCTTTTGAAGAAATGCTCTCCAGTGAAGATTGTATTGCTGTTAGAGGCATTAGTATAGAAGTGTTATTTAATTCCCTTGTTATGAGCGTGATTATTGTTTTTATTCTTAATTTTCTTTGTTTTTAATAAGGCATTTGTTTTAAATACAAAATCACTGCTATAATATGTCTTAAGTTAGCACGATACTATTGTACACATGAGAGACAAGAAACAGGAGTGGAGACAAAGAGAGACACATATGTTCCTTAACGGAATGCTCCTGAGATACTGATTATTAGTAGAGAACCACGGAAATCTGCAACAGGGATCATAGGTTTCGCGAGAAATTATGTGTTTCTAAATGAGATAGTTAACTGGGAATGTTTTGGAATGAATAGTTTAACCACAGGTTTTAGACTTTACAGACATTCGACTGTGACAGCACGATCAGAACATACCTTTTGAATTTCACTCTGGACAATACAATAACCTCGCCTAATCCCAGCTTGTTGCTACTATTTAAGAACTTTAGCTGCAGTACAAGTATTTCTATTGTCTTCCCTGATACACGAGTCTTTGCCCTTATGACAACGTTCGGAGGAGGGACATAGCATCTATACATATAAAATGTTTGTTGCCCATACTATTGACGGATTTCTCACCCTGATAGAGAGGGTGAGACGTGGGGTTACTAAGAGCGACCGGATCTGAGAACAAACGACAGCAGAGGACAAAGCGCCTGAGAGTTAAAGTTTGAAGCTCGCCGGTGGCGCCTCATACAATAGGCTCCCTCTCCTTGGGGTACCGGGAATCGGATACCTCCTCCGGTTCTACCGGACGAGAATTTATGAAGATGAAATTTCTGACATGCAGGGTGAAACCATTGCCAACGCTTAGAACCTTGATGTAATCCACCAAGAGAAAAAGTGAAATTCTGAGAATGTAATCCAGCATTCACTTAGCGAACAAGAGAAACATAAAAAAAAACCGCATGAGTCAAGAAAGCTGGCAACTGAATTCGAGTCCAAGGCTTCCCGAATGCTAGCCTCAGACGCTAACAGCTTGAGCTATCCCGCTCGATTTCCTTTGATACCTAACCAGTTTACCTGATCATTGTATCACAGTCGTTTTGCAAATATAGTTTGCTGAATAACCTACGGATCATATCGACTGCGTAGACACTTTTTGTCTCTTTTTTATATATTCTGAAGGAAGAACTTAAGAGTCATCACAAGGCAGAACTTTATGTGTCAAATATGCTGTAATATGCATAGCATCAGAAATATCTTAGCAGAATACCTGGTTATATAGTCTATATAAAGAAGTAAATAGAAAGCCTTCTTCATCAGGTGAGAGGTATCAAGGAGAAGAAAATGCACTAATAGAGGAAGTCAGAATTGACACAAAACCCTGAGTCTCCTTAAGAAGATTTCAAAGGAAAACTATATGTGGAAATTAACCTGTCCGCTAGTCATTTCAACCACGTAATCATCTCTGAGAATATGCAATACCTGCATCTGGTCCACAAAATCTCACCTTAGAGGGGTTCTGTAAAATATCGAGCATGAGCACTTAAAGAAAAATATTACAGCAGTAAAACAAATGACGCCTGTCATCTACATCTAAAGCAAGTCATCGCTATCAC
Organism: Mantis religiosa; assembly: GCA_030765055.1. Classification (NCBI taxonomy): domain Eukaryota; kingdom Metazoa; phylum Arthropoda; class Insecta; order Mantodea; family Mantidae; genus Mantis; species Mantis religiosa. The sequence continues at coordinate 264,652,602 of CM060950.1, read as the reverse complement.
ATTTAATCCATGTTTGTGTCAATGAACATTTCATACAAAGGAACAGGAGGTATGTAGTAAACATGTTTTAGGATAAAGGCAACAAATACTTAATAACTCACCACTGTGTTCTGGAGATAGCGTGTTTCTTCTCACATTCAAAAGATTACAATTCTAACATTGGTGAGGGTTAGTTATCCGGATGTGTGTGTGTGTGTGTGTGTGTGTGTGTGTGTGTGTGTGTGTGTGTGTGTGTGTGTGTGTTATTTTTTTCAGGATGCTTGCTTATTAAGAACGACAACCTTCCAGTGATTAGCTGCGATTAGCTGCAGGATGATTTCGATAGTTAATCCGACAGTCACTCAGACAAAGGAGGGCTTCCAGGCGATGAACGGGAGACCCTAAGGGCGACCAGATCCGGACAATGCTGTGCGCAAGCAAAAATGAACTCCCAAACATTCCAGAATAACATTATTATTAAACCTTGGGCCACCATCTCTGGGGACCTGGAAACGAGCCGAGCAGAGAGAAATCTTTACACGGTGCAACCTGTCAGACGGGAAAGGAGCTCGGGACTTCCAAAATGCCAGCCTTCATACCGGAGCCAACTCGTTCAGTTAGGAAGGCTACGAACCCATGAGCAGGCTTACATAGTAAGTAGCGCTTGCCATCTTTCATATTTTCAACATGCTTAAACAACATTTGTAAGCGTTAAAACGTTTGTTTAAATATAGCACCCAGCAGAGCTCTTTGCCAAGTTTAAATGTAACTTAAATTTGAGACATGCCAGAATACCTGTTTAATAAGATATTAATGTAATGAGCGATGAAATAAAAGAGACGCGCAGTCAAGGAAGTGAAACACGTTATATAAATGTTATGGGAAGTGATCGTGGAAAATGAGGTAACCATGGAGATGGAAGAAACTTCCACGCCGATAGTGAAAAAAATTTTTACTGGTGGAGCAGAATAGTTCCTGAGAAGAATCTATATATAATTGTATCTTAAACATATTTATTGTGTTTTTAAAATAAAGCGCAATCTATACAAATGCAGGAGGTGTTATTTCACAAATAAAGATAATATAATCATCGATCCGAGATCACAACTTGTGAAATAATCGTTAACGCTCACCGACTGCAGCTCGGCCGAGAAAAGGAAACAAAAGACCTCAAATATACATAAAATTGCCGTTCCAATGCGGGACAAACTTTATATAAATGCCATCAAATTGACGAACCAACGTGACGCAAGAAGTTTATGAAGTTTCATCCCATTAAATTGCTGACCCAATGTTGAGTTCGAACAGGACCGATGCGACATAAATACTACTTTGAAGAACAGACTTACTGCAGAGAAATATAAAAGACGGGAGAAGAAAATTATCCACCAAGGAACAGAAATGGATTGGGAGTATAAGTGATAATACTAAACAGATGGTAGATGTGAAGAAAGGAAGATGTCGGGAGAGGACTAAGGACCAGGACAGAAGTGAGAGAGGATAAAAAGAGCAGAGAAAGAGTGTAGAGAGCAGAAGAGAAGAATGAAGAAAATAAATATAAATATTTAAGAGTAAGAACTTTCTACGAATATTTTGGAATGGTAGAGTCAGACCGAAATATCCATAGCCATTGCCGGGATTTGAACCACGGATCTCCGGCAATGGCATTGAATTTTTCAGTCTGACTCTACATTTCCAATCGTTGGTCCACACACGGCTTTGTGAAAGAGCAATTAATTTCCATTAATTTCCATGAATAGTTTAAAAATTCTGTGTAAGTATATGTTATTGAGACGAATAAAATGGTTCATGACATTAAGAAATATAAATTTAACCATTTAATGGGTGGTGTTGCCCTGGGGCAACATTACGATGTATTCAACTTAAATATACTTTAGTGCGGTTTTTTGTTATTATAATATTGTATTCTCCCTTATCGGTTATTCTAGCAAAATTTTTAGCTTCTTAATTGCAAATATTATATTTCTTTACAGTATAAAAGGTTGATTAAAAAGGAAGAAAAGCCAAGTAACTGCAGTCAAATGATACCCCGTCAACATCCAAGGGTGTCATCACACCGATTATGTTACTTTGGCCCTCCCCGTGCTTTACCAAAAGCACATTTGACTGCAGTTGCCGAGATTCGAACCCACGACGTTAAACTTTGAATGTGTGGCCAGCCTACTGTATATCGCATTAACGACCATGGCTACTAGAATCGATTGCGTTGAGGCACCGCAGAAAGTGGTATGAGAACCGGTTTAGCAAGTACAGCAAGAACGGTATAAGTAGCAAAATAATTTGCCAAATAAAGGGTTATTAAGGAAAGTTGAGCATCAAAAAGAAAAAAGTAATAAAAATAACGGAGAAAGGGAAGAAAAATTAGGAAAGAAAACTAGGAAAGGAAATTGGAGAAGTAGAAGGGGATAAGGAAAATAAGTCAATGTTGGTATGTTTAGAGTAGGAAATAGCTAATTTAGAAGTTCATTTAAGACAGGCAATAGAAAGTAATATAAATGATTTAACACCAAATTTATCAGAAATGAATGCAAAAGATTTAGCAGAGTACTTAACACAGAAATAAGAAATGGATGCAGAGAATTTAACACATAAAATGGAACGTTATGCAAATGATTTAATAAAGAAAGTATAAACGAATGCAAATGATTTAACAAAGTAAATAGAATCAAATAGTAAAGAATGCAGGGAATATGGTAATATTAGGGCACAGAACAGAACAGAAAAGAAATGAAAGAAAAATGTTTTTATTATGTTAGGAAAATTACTAAATGAAATGATGTTAGGACAGGAAATGGAAACGGAAGTAGCTAAAATATTAATTGCAACAAAGTGAAGAATTGGAGAGACAAAATATAGGCAGAGAAAAGTAAAGAAAACAGAATGAAGGAATTAGGTAATGGAAATGATTATGTCAGAGATAGTTGTGATAATACAGGTAAATTCCAAGCAAGAGTTTAACAGTTTTAATGTCAATGTTGTACATATAATGCTTACTGAAATGCGATCAAAACATCATGAATTCAATAAACACAACGATGAAGTAATATCACAAATAAAGGAAGCAGAAGAAAATTTTAAAAAAGAAAAGCAGAATATAGGGAATATAACCCAGGCTGTGATTGTATTACAGGCAAATAAAATGAATGAAGATAAACATGTAACTGGAACTAAAAGTTTAGTCCATGTTGAGGTTATACTTATTGTAATAATGTTAATGGTCATCAGCAATGTGATTTTGCAGACTCACTTTATCCAGCTACTGAGGAATCATTATATATAAAATGTGCCTACACCCTTACGCACACGGCCAAAAGTACACTGATTGCACAAATTATTTACCTCATAATTTAAAACCACTAAAGATTTTCTCAGGGAATTAGAAAATTGTTTTGAAACAGAAAGACCCCAAAATGAATTCATAGTAACGATTATTAAGTGGTGCACAAATAAAAATACCCTAGAATGGCTAAAATAAATAAAATCATAGGAGACGTATTCATGTTCAGAAGTTCATTTTATAAGTAGGTTTTGGGGACCAGAACGTCAGAATAGAGCAAACGTCGAATGGGCAAATGGCCTATATGCATCTAAACTAGTCATTTCAATGATTGAGTATTTTTTGAATCTTGTTAACAAGAAGAAATCTATAAAACCACGTATTTCTAAACGAGAAGTCATAAACACACTCATACGTCATTATTCACCGCAGGCTAGAAGTCATCTAATTGTCGCAAAACCCATAGATTTTTCAGATATAATTGAGTTATTACCAGAATTTTAGGCATATATCCTGAAGATAGGCAGAACCTCAAATCAGTGTCAGAGAAATGGCACATGTATCGAAGGAAATCGAGTCCACAGACCAAATTCACAACATGATGTCTGTAGAGATGGCAATTCAAAAAAACTGCGACAAAATCACTCCAGGGGCGAGACATTAACTACATCAACAGGGGAAAATACATGTGACCGGAAGTATGAGGTGAAACGGATTTACTATAATGTTATACCGCAAAACTTAAGAAACTTACAGTATGATCAACGAAAACAATTATCACGCTAATGATGCGAGAAGAAGTGATAGGCGTAGCCAGCAAATCATTTAAGATATTACGGAAATTATAAATAAAAAGAGAATAGCAAGACAGAAATGAGAGGTTAAGGTCCACAAGATTATTCTTCATATCGTACAAGGGGTTCGAGGTTCGAGAGAGTGAATCCCAACAGTGGATATAACATTGAGGTCGATATCAGCAGTCGTGCGGTGACTGGCATACCACGAGGTTGTGTTTCCCCTGTGTACAGGACTAACTTGTCGGCATAAGAGAGAGTTCTTTGTGTGCTAGTTCCACACGTTTGTAGGTGGTTTGGTTGATATGATTCGTAAAGGAAACCTACTGTATTAGAAATACAACAGTGTCTTGTAAGCTTCATGGGGCTACAAACGGATCAAGTTGATACTCTGCAGCTGCACACCAGAAAACTTGCTATATATGTGAAGTTGATATTGGCGATAATGTACGATAATCTCCTATACCGTTATGAAGATGAGCAAAAGTTTACCTATGCCTCTGGAGAAATTCCAGGGGTACGCCGGGTGATCAGCAAATAATGAATGTCCGAGTATTTAAACTGCCTTCGGAGGTGTCCTTTGCGGTGTTGTGCCAGCAGCTGAGCCAACACGGTACAGTGTCTGACTTACGCAGAGACCGATCAAGCTCACAGTATATTCATCCGTCTAACAACGGCGTTCTTGTTGTAAAAATGGTGCTAAAACGTAATATACCGGCTAGTTTGGTTATCGATACGTATTTCCTTGCAATCGGTTACATAGGTGAACCGCAAGCTGGTCATCTGTGTCATGCCACTATCCACCTGAAGACAGCTTGTCCCCTTCGTGCCACGAGGCTACCCATAAATCCCTCTTGATTAGAATGTTTGTATAATCTGGCATAACTTACATCATTACAAGTTCAGAAAAAAACATGTACAGCATAAAAAAAGTGTTGAATTATTTGAATCACACAGTATGGTGTTTCTCTAAATGCTTATTTATCTTATTGCTAATTTTGTTGTAGGTTTAAGGATAACGTAGGAATAGAGTAGGTTTAAGAGGTGGTGGCATGTGATGGATTTGAAATTTTGTTTTCTTTCGAAGGCGTATAACGTATTCCTACCTGAGTAAGGATAACTGTGGGAACATTCAAATAAATAACCAGGAATACCTCGAAAATAGTTCATTTGGCATACATTGTGTGTTTTAGTGAGTTGTCAGATTTTGTTTATCTCTTAAAGTTTAGAAACACTTAAAAGTAATTCAGAATGAAGAGGATTTCTGAGTAAATATAATTCAACATACCCATTATTTGTAACGAAAATGTTTTAACATAATTATTTTAGTAAAATATATTTAGTCATTTAGAGAAAAGTCAGAATTTTCAAAAAATACTCCATGTAAGGGTATTCTAGGGTGTGAGATTTTCTTGAATATCTTGTCGCATTTTCGGAAAGTGCTGAAGATTAAATATCAACTTTGGTATTTGACCGACTTTTTGTTTTTCAGTTATGGCATTCACACAGACAAGTTCCTAAAAAGACGTTTTACATGGAATTTCAAAACGTATCTATATTCCTTTGCAGTTATTTATTTTCTAATTTTGATGAACAGAAACATGTACATAGGTGCATCCTCACATGAGGATGACCTCCGACCTTTCCAGTAAACGAAACTGGCGCGCACCACGTCCAAATTTGGCACGCCATTATCCCAATGTCAGTATCGTTCTCGCGCGGCACATTTACAACATATCTCTCCGTTCTAAAATTAATGTATTTGATCTATTGATCCCAAGGTCATGGCTTCAAATCTGGCCCAGATATGACCAAATTCTGGCATTCTATGTGGTCTTGACCATTAACAGCGTCCATAACAAATATTTACTTTGTTTACACATACATATTAGAAGTTCGATGCCCTACATCAAGAAAACTCCTCACCCCAAACTAATATCTTGTTTTGTGTTTGAAATTCAAGCGACACAAAAGTTTTTAGAACAATACTTTTATACCGCTAAAACCTTTACCGGCCTGGGGCTACCAATATGACTGCCGACCTCATGCCCACATTACCAAAAGGGGGAAATGGTATTACACATCCTCCAGCCGAAATATTGGATTTTCTGACTGGGACTGCTGCCTATCGCAGCTCCTTACTTTCCTCATGATGCTGAAAAGTTTACATCCTCTTAAAGAATATAATTCGTGTCGAATGAATGTGCGTGCGATGTTAACCGTTTGCGAGATATCATTTATTATTACTGTTTGAGGTTCATATAGTTTTTCTCTTCTACAAGGATATATGCAGAAAAAAAATTGTTTCTACAAATATTAATATGAACTAGAGAGGAGAAGTTTTAGTAAAGATAGCTTTTTAATGAAAATTGATATTAATATTGATATTAATATAACAATAGAGCCGAGAACATATAGGTGAAATATCGATATCATTGTTTCGGATGCAACACATTAATTGCTAATCAACAAGACAAAAACCGGCCCTGAAGTATCATTTTCACGGTATATCTGGTTTATGTAACGGGATCTTTATTCGGCACGTTACCAATCGAGGTGGCGCAGATGGTAGCGTATTCGCTAGGGGAGTGCAATAGAATGTGGCTCATATCGACTCCGTTCATCTAGGTCGGTAATGCAACTAAGAACAGAAGACATTCACACAGGATGTGATGTAATGGTGATTCATCACGCCCAACTCAAATTCAATAGCAAAAAAACGCTCGCCCCTCTCGTGCTAAATAACAATACTCTACACTTCATATTGTAACAGATATTTTAATATGGCCTCGAAAAGAATGAATATTATTTATTTGTTAATGTCATTTAGAGTCTAAAATATTTAAAGAATGTTTAAAAATGTTATTATTCTTATATTGAAAATCGTAAAAAAGTGAAAAAATAAAGCTGGAGAAGATGTGTATGGGAGCTATGATTGTTTACTGCTTATATGTAAACGCGTGGTTGCTATAGGAACAGCAAAACCAGTAATCTGCACGGAGAAGCTTGATCGTGTGTAAAGATGAGAGTTAATTGAGAAAGTGGACGTATCAGGCTATATATCTTGGGTTGTTTTATTTTTTAATGATCTATAATTAAATTTAGTATAGAGAAAAAAGAAGTACTTTATATTTTGGAAAATTAACAAAATTAGAGAAAAACATCAATCCTTGACGACGACCTGGGACAGAATGTTAATGTGCTGGCCTTGAAATTTAAGTTTAGTTCAATATAAAGTCATTATATTTCTTTAAATGTTCATATCTAATCAACACGCCCCATCTTTAATTAATTTTTCTCCAACACGGAATATAACATCACAAAAATCTCCTTCAAAGCGCGCAACAACGTGGTCCAGAGCAGAAAAACTCTACAATTTACCGAGCGGGATGGCTCAGGCGGTTTTGTCCTTGGCCCGCATTCGGGAAATCTGGGTTCGATTCTCGTAGCCGGCCTACCTCACCCACGGGCTTTCCTGGGGTTATCCCTGGTGGCTATTTCGGAAATTTGTCTCTCGGAATTTCCTATCCCTCCACTTCATCTCCATTATCATTTCACATTATCTGGTATCTAGTGGGCTGTTTCAGGGTAGAAGTGTCGCCGTTTGTCTTGGCGTTGCATGGCAGTATGATATGCTCCGAGTAAACCAATTCCTCCTCCGATAGGACAGTTGCCGATCTCCGAACCTAGGTCTAGTGTTTCCGAACCACAGTAAGGTGGGATGTCTCTTCTGCTGGTTTGCCGGGGAAAGTCTCCATGTAAGTAAAATGTAGGTACCGTGCCTTCTACGCTGTCGGAGCTCCTTGGAACGATCCTCTGTCTGCTTTCGTCTCATCCTTCCTACCCGAGACATAGACCAAGTTTGGAACTCCGTGCCGAGTTCCCTCGGAAATAATCCACTTCCAGTTATATTTTATAAAAAGTATGCTAAAAAATACAAAAAAAAATACTCTGTCCGTCGCTAGGTTAGTACCATCACCTGGCGTTCCATGGCAAGACAAAAAGGCTTAAAAGGTTTAAATGTTACTTAAATTTTTTAGAAATGTTAGAATAGCTATTTAGTAACATGTTGGAGTAATAAGTTATAAAACAAATGAGCCACGCTGTCAAAGAAGTGAAATGGATTATATAAATGTTATGGGAAGCGATCGTAAAAATTAGGTAACCATGGAGATGGAAGGAACTTCCGGAATGAGGAGGAAGGAAATTTTCATATCAGAGGAGAATTTCTGAGAATAATGTATATATAGTTGTATCTTAAACATATTTACTGTGTGTTTTAAAATAAATCACAAGTTTTAGAAATACAGGAAGTGTTAGTTCACAAATGAAGATAAAAAAACCATCGAGCCAAGACCACAGCGTACGAACTGCTCTTCAATGTCACCGACTGCTTTTAGGCCGAGAAAATGAAACAAAAGGTCACAAAATAGCAACAATTCTACATCAATTTGGCATCCCAACTCAAAATAAGAAAGTTTTTCATCAGCGTGTTAAATAACTCGTGTACCACATCGTGAACTCAAAATAGGAAAGTTTTTCATCAGCGTGTTAAATAAGTCGTGTACCATATTATGTTTGCTTGAAATTCCTGATCACATTGTCATGTATTTCTCCTTTCAATTTGTAGTCTTGGGATCCAATTCATCCAATTCAGGCATATTTAGTGTATGCTCACATTCCTACCATAATGAGTTTTCCCAATGTATATTGCCACGTATGCTATGGTGAGGTGAAGGAACTTGACTTATTTTAGGAATTTATTTGAAATCTTAATAGCATGTGGTTCCTTAAAAAATTGAAATTATTAATTTGTGGAAGTAAAGATGTAGAACCCTCATACTGGAACATTAGACGTCAAACCCGTAGTTTGCAAAATTTTCGGAGCATTAACCCAGTAGGAATGCTAAACGCAACAACTCTAGACGTTGAACCCGGTAGTTAGAAATGTATGATCAGCAGGTCGTTGAGTTTAAACCAACATGGTGGATGGAAAGTTCCAGAAGCTTTTCTGCTGATCAAATGTAAAAAGTCCCTAGGTTCAACGTGCGTTGCCTCCTCCTTTTGATTTTGGCCGTTAATACACATAGCCGTGGTTGTCGGGGCGCGATCTTCATCTCACCACGCACCGAAATATCCTCGGAGGTAAGTCCGACAGGGTCTTGATGTATTAATGTAGTTATCAACAAAGTCCTGATTGGAAATTATGCTGCCTCTATTTATCTATCTGTAACCTGACTGCAAGCTCCCTCTACCATTTACCTCTACCATCTGACCCCTGTCCTTTCAGCTACGCTCCCAGTTGCAAAGTAGATTGTAAACCCTTACGGTAAAGCACCTTTAACTAAACACAACCTCATCCACAACTTATAATGTAAAGTCTCCCCGGTTTACACACCTATATTGCAACAACATGATCTGCAGCAAAACCTTTTAAGCCTTGGCACTGAAATATCAGTTCACTCCATTTGAGAAGCCATGAAAAGTTTAAACTCTGGTCCTATTGGACCTTACGGTGGTTTTGCATCTAGGGCTTCCCAAGTTCGATTCACAGTGTTACAATCTGAATACGCTCGGTGTAGTATCAGAAGCCTATTGTGGTTTGACTTGAGGTATACAACGAGGTACATAAATAAAACAAGGATGATATTATTCCGTTGTACAAAAACGAAACACTTGTCAATAAATGCTGACCGTTTGATTTGTGTTGTGCGTAACTTAAGTTTCCATTGACAACCCCAACTCTCGTTCATATTCTGGTAGAAAAGGATACTAGCTTATCATAAGAAAACCGAAATGATATGCAAGTAAATTAACACTTTATCAATGCATTATTAGGGATTGTGACTTCGGCTCAGTTTCCCTATTGCCACTTCACTCAGTTTTCACTTTCAATCAACAAGGCAGTTCAACTTTCTTCGAGAGTTCGCTTCGCTGTCTAGCACTTGCAAAATGTGAGCTAATTCCACTGTTCAGGTTTCTTTCATTTTGTTCCGCGGCGTTCACTTCACCTATTTCGCGTTGATGTAGCAGCGTAACGAAAGACGTTTGTGGTGGCCTCTTCTTTCGCAAGGTTCACTTCCGGGGGGGGGGGGACATGGACATGTCGAAACATCCATATAATCTCAGACAATTCATTTAGGATGAGCGAGCGCACTACTGGTTCGGCGCCTACCTCCAGGTGACCTTACGCAGTTCATAATATCCATAGATGTTTCTTAATCCTGCACCCCTGTCTCCTAGCTTTTATTTGCTAGTACGATGCACCAAATGCCACTATAGTCTTTATGATTAACCATTAAACTTCCTTCGTGCAAGGTATCGAAACACATAACGTTAGCAACTAACATATCACCTTTCTCGCCAATAGGAGCGAATCATGTTCACAATCACTGCACAAAAACGTGACCCATAAAATAGAATAGAATTTAAAATACTTACTGAGGATTATTGCTTTCTAAATATATATTTGTATCATTTAAAGTGGTAGATTAAACATACCATGTTTCATCAATCATATATTTAAGATTTGGCTTACTCTCAAAATTGCACTTGAGCACTAGAGTAAGTGCTTTTGGTTATTACTAGAAACACAATTTAAATATATAAAATTAGACTTAGTAATAGCTTAACGTGGAAAGAGCTTGATTACGATCGTCTGCCTTGTAATAGGACAAAATTCTTTATGAAGCAATGTGTAATTCTTTGCTGCGGTTCTGGAACTCCCTTTGTGCGGAGAAAAGAATTTTATGCGAAAATCAAATGGAAGCCAGCTCCTTTAATATATATGCCAGAGTTAGAACACACCCTTTCAACTTTTTTTTCTTTTCTAATTCGCGTTTACTTTTACGGCTACGAAAACTGGTATATGTCCTTCCACAAAGAAAGAGTAAAAATTTAGACGTTAACCTTTCTGATGACCACCAGGAGAATTTAGTGAAAAGTTGCTTCCAGAAAAAGCAAGGATTAGGATGAAGAAGAATAAAATACATAAGAAAATCTAGAACATAAATGACAGAGATACAATATGAGAACAAATGAAAAAGTTTGTATTTATTATTTTATTAGAATAAACGTATTAATTCCTTATTAAATTTGTGGTGGAGGAATATATCTCACAGTTTTTGCTGCATGTAATAATTTTATAGTTGATTGTACTTTATGACCTGTTTGATTAAAGCACTCTGCTCTATAAAAAGTATGAAAAGTCTGAAAAATGAGATGGAGCACCTGTCGACTGTGTGTGGGGCCCCGGTTCCGATTTCCGCTGGAGGTGGGAAACTTTCTATAACCAAGAATGTTCTTGACCCTCCCCAACGTCTAGAAGTGTAAATAGGAGTGTAAATTGCTCTTTGAGCTAAAGAAAAAAAAGAACATACAAACCGGGAAATCCACTGTATATGAGTTAACACCATTGACAATAGGCAATACGTTCCAAAGGGAAACTGCCACCGCTTTATCCCAATTAAAGGCACGGGAAAAATAAAAGTCTGGGAATGAGTTCCTGATTAAATTTTTATTTTAATTGCCACGTTACAGTCATCGTTAAGAGGGACGTCATCATTCTTTTTCCTCACTCTAACACACTTGTGTAAAGAAGGTGTTGAGTTTTAATTGCCCTTAATACGGAAAACATGGGTTTATTGTATTGCTTCCTATGTTTAGAAGGAACTGTTACCCTATGGGGTGTTCTTCATCTGAGAGACTATCCTATTCCTTGATTTCTATTTTTGTCTGTATTTCAAATCTGTTGCTGTATTTATAATGCTATTCTTAAATTCATTAATAAGCCTATTTGTATTTTATATTTGAAAGGCACGCCCCTCTTCAGTTTGGCGTACACACAATAGGTAACAAGAACATTTATCATAAGTGAATTCGTCACTACTAGTTATAAGATTTTAAGGTTTCGGAGTGAATTTCCTTCGTTATTTAAAGCCTATTTTACAAGTAAACTGCGTAATACAAAAAAAAAAAAAAACATTTTTAACATGATATTAGTATTTGATTATGGCATCTCAAACATCAATTACCTAATTAATTTCAGTTATTAATGTTCTGAAATACGAAAATCTATAAAGAGGTACTTCCAAATTATTAGTGATTAGGTATTTGGCATATACAGTTCAGAGCATTAATCTTTTAAATGTGTTATAAATAATGCGGAATCATAACAATTTATTTTGTGTGTTATGCTGTAAAAGTGCATTTAGCACTTATTTGTTTGAAATAAACTACCTTACTTAATTCTTTATATGGACTTACTGATACTTTCTTATTTGTTTCTAATAACAAGGAATACTTCTCCCAAAATGAAAAGCTCGCCTAAGAATTTGGTCCCTGCGCAAGCTTCTTGGGGGGACAATTCCTTAAGAAGGTTTTGGAGTTTTCCGAAAATAGATTGGGTTTCTCTGTATTGCTTCTGAAGGAAAGGAAACAGTTCAGTCAGTGTAATGTTATATCAGTTAATGTTTACAGGATGATGTATCAATGGTCAACTCATGTTAACATTCTTAAATCGCAGTTCACTACTCTATATATTTATTACCTGAGCTGTTATCTGATACAGTGTATCACAGTCCAGCAGTAACTGGATTTCAACATCAAAACGTAAAAGAGTATTGTAAAACATAAACCATACAAAAATTAATCCTTTTGGTAGTTCTTGTGTATTTTATATATAATACGCTAATTACATGTTATCTACGCATAGTTCACTGTAATGTAGACCAGGTACAAACCAGCCGTCGGCAATAATTTCTCCAATATTTCTAATACTACATTTTGCTGCAGTCCATAGAATATCGTTTATCAGTCTGTTTATGTTCGTAGATACTGAAAGAAAATGAATGAACATATACTCATAAATAGGAAGTGAAGTAGTGAATTGAAGGGTATGGAGAGCTTTAAGTACTTAGGTCCACTAAAGAGCTGTTGTCAAGAAAGAAGATGATGGCTAACGATGGTAAAAGAAGGAAAAGGTGTAATGAAACGAGTGGGCAATGTGAAAGAAGTTTCAAAAAGAGAAAGGAAGCAATTATTTACAAAATATTGATGTACATGGCTCATATATTTTACAAATAAAGAAGAAAACTGAATAAAAAGTTCGTGTCACATTCACGTGGCTTTCGCTGCCTTTTATCGTTTAATAAAACAATTGCTAGGAAATCTTTTTCAGTCTAGCTCATTTTAATTGAAATGAGCCTTTACAAACATATCTGTAACATTTACACGTTTGGTAATGAACCTGGAATTGAAAACATAGTATTACAATTCACTTACGGGAAATGCATGAATATCGAAAGGACTTTGAAGGAACTACAAATTATTGAACTTGTAGAACAGTTAATATGGATATATCAGAAATGACTTTTGCCACAGAAAGTGTATTATGGAATAATTGTGTGCTTTAAGGGAATCTGTGGCTATGTTTAGTACATTTTCGACACTCGCTTAGCCTACGCCATTCAACATTATACACATTTTCTTTTCAATGAATAGAACTTCACATATTATTCCCAGCAAAATTCGTACAAAAATATGCATTGCATTTGTATATAATTGTCTTTAATACATGGTATCTTAATTTAAAAGGTTTTTAAGTCATTTTTAAAAAGTCAAAAGAATCACGCAAATAAAATCAACGTATGAAGTATTTTAGGGTTGAGATTTTATTTAAATAATTTCATTATATCTTTGGAATTTGGTATTTAACTAACTTTTCGTTTTTGAGCTATGCCGTTTGTGGACACGCAGGCACGCACAGACACCCACTCCTACGGGCCTTTTCCTAAAAATCTCAGTTTAGAATCTCAAATCATGTATTTTCGACAAATCTACTGCATATCGAATGTGTTACGAATATCGAATGCAATACTCCTACTTAGGTACAGATAGGCAGTAGAAAAATTAATATGAGTGAACTAGCGGAAACAGGATTGGCAATGTTGGGCGTGATCTTGAGGGAATATTATACGATTGCTAGGCTATAAAAGCAACAAGGTGCCAGTCTTTTTCCTAAACGCAAGTGGAATTTTCTTAAAAAAAATCTTTCAGAATACTGCTCATGCGGTTTGTAAAGCGGGAAATTAATTCTTCCGGAACACGCTGCATTAACCATCGACCTATCTGGCAGTCAATTTTCTGTTATTCCTTTCCTTTGCACTATCTGTATAAAGCCACCTTACTCTATATACTTTCTAACTATATTAGCATATATATTACAAGTCCATGGTAATATAATGCCAAGTTTGTCAGTTGCTCGAAGTATAGCCCACACTTTGATATTGAAGAATTAAGCTGGGGAACTACCATCAATCCTGCCAGTGACAAAATAAAATGTGCTTTAGGAAAATTGTGAACATTTGTAGACTGAAGGTTGGCACAAAAATATGGTCTTATATAAATTAGTGTTTTTTAAGAAGGCAAATGAACATTCACTTTAAATGAACATCTTGTAATATTCGAACATGAAAATGAAAATAGCAGATTTGTGTACGTTACTTACCTGTAGCTATTGAAAGTGGACGGTGAAATCTAATAGGTGTTTTTTCGGGGGAGTCAATTATAAGGGGTTGTCATTAACAATAATATTAGAGCTTATTTTCTTATTTGTCATAAACAAGATGTTCATAAAATAAACAGTCTTAAATAGCTAAAGGCAGAATATGCGAATAAAAATCATTTATGTATATACAACTAACTCCGAGGGCAAACGCCTTTTCCGTTCCAAGATCGTCTTCCGGCCACTGGGTTCCACACTTCAGCTTCTCAAAGGCCTCATGAGTGAGTTTGCAGCATAGTCGAGTGGAATGTGATCAGTTTGCTAGTTCCTCCTAGTACAGAGGAAGACAGGTGGTGGTGGTGTGGCGTCAGCTCCGCCTGCTCACACCGCAAAATATGCTTCCAAACGAAAGGCAGGTTAGTGTGTGACGTCACCGCGTTGATTACTGCCGTCGAAGGGGAAGGAATAGTTTGATGCATGCAGGTAAGAAAGACAGGAAACCTATTGGGTGTTAATAATATGTACAGCTTACACTTGGTTGTTGTAATATTAATGCTGGCTGCTTTAATTACACAATTGGTCACAGTTTATAAACAATTACATTTTAGCTCTGTGCTATGGGAAAATATATAAAACTTCAAACTCGAGTTTATCTGAAGGACAGGCATGTTATGGAGTAAATAAAATAAAACATCAAGTAATTTTCTCTGCAATTTAAAGGAGACCCATTTAGAACAAAATTAGATGGACATTCTGCGACACTTCCTGTTTCGTTTTTCTTTAACTACGTTATCAATGTCAGGACGTAATGTCTGGAAATTCGAAATCGAAGGCTACATGTTAGATTCTGATCCGACAAGGTACTTCGGGGGTTGGACTAAGCTAATTTCATAACAAAAAATTGTTCGCACACGTATTTCGAGCCAAACTTACACAATGTCCGTGCGGCAAGTGAATACAACCTCGGAAATCTGGTTTGGGGGACATTCTTTTAAAAATCAGCCAAGTCTTTCTTGTGTGTATATTTTTCCTTCAATTAATTGTTACATTGTAAATTTAAGTTCCAGTTGGTATCTGGCAGCTACATTGTTGATATCTACTGAATACGGGGTTGCAAAGAGTTGGAACGTAGTAGACAATGATTGTACGTCTTGAAACCTGGACTGAAACTGGTGATGCAGATTTTGTAGAATTTGCACATATTATTCACATAGTCTAATATCCGGAGCATGGATTTGCGGTAACCTCGGAAAGTGTACGCTGTTTCCAGCCAGAAGCTGATTCACCCACAGGTCCAATGCCATTTTGAAGACTTTAATTCTATAGTACATATCTGTTATGTTGAGACCCTTGCCTTGGAGTGAGATATTTAAACCGTTCAAGTGAGCTGCTGTATCAGTAATGAAAGCTTTCTCTTCCAACTGAGGAACAGGCTGATTGTGACTAGTCATGAACATTGCAATTTCTTCTCTTAACTCAAAGAAACGATACCTTACCCCTACTCAGCCAGCGCATAATGCAATAGTAGGGGAGATCACCATACTGATTGCCCCATTGTTCAAGAAAAGTTTTAAACTCCCTGTGTGGAATTCTGCTGGACCGGGTAAAATTTGTAACTTTTACCACGGTACCCATAACATGTTTCATTTGAGTGTATTTGGCGCCAAGATTCTCTTGATGAAGAAGGCAACGGATTGCAATGAGATCATGTGCTGCACCAGGAATACGTTTCATCTACTCTCTCACTCGTGTTATTAGTCCCACATTTACACCTACCACAGATGGAGCCCATCTGTAGTAACAGAAACAAGCGTGTTCCAACTCAGATCGGCATTTACAATAGCTCCTTCGACGCCTTTGAAAATGTCCAAAACTGTGGTGGTTCTCTTAATGAGAATTAAATGTAATAATTCCTCTGTGATGTCCAACTTGTCATCCACACCCCTAATAAAAATAGCTAATTGTGCAGTGTCTGATATGTCACAACTCTAATCAACTGCTAATTAATAATATCCAAACTTACGTGCCACAACACTGAGTTGATCGTAGACATCTGCACCAATTTCTTGAACACGTCGCATAATAGTTTTAGGGGACAAACTGATTTTTTCAAAGTCTTCTACCAATTTTGGACACATTTCTTCAGCGACCGTCACAATAACTTCTTTCACAAAATCGCCTTCAGTAAATGGCCTTACTTTATTGCGATATGAAGAGCAATTCTATAGCTCGGACATATGCTTCGCTACTTTGATAGTCCTCCATATCAGCATCCTTTTTTAATTGCAATAATACCGCATGACGTTCTTCTTGATATTTCTCATATTCATTTGCGTGTCACAAAGAATAATGACGTTATAAATTACACTTTTTTAATTCTCCGTACTTCTTTGTTACACACTGGGAACGTTGCACCTTCTCCGTATTCCACAAACAGAAAAAGATTTTCCCATACAGATAGAAACACTGACTGCTCCGTTTGACATGTACAGGCTATGTTAATGTCATCGAGTGCGCTAGACCTGACTGAACCCCTAGATTTTGTCCTCACTGCCCCATTAATATAGGCAACTTGGTACTACAAGATTCTAGCCTGACGCCACACGCACTGCAGGCCATGCTCCCAGCTGAAAAACGTCACAACTCTGGAAGCTGTCTTCCTCCGTCCTGGTCGGTATATGCTCTTTTGACAACCAGGGGCCGGTACTTCTCAATTGGCACCTTAGGGTGCTAACGATGCTCAGTGGACCCAACAACTAGACGTCCCAGCGGGAGAAACTTTCCACACCGGTACTGGGAATGAACCTGGATCTCCGATTTGATTTATGCATTATATATTTTATATAAGTAAATAAATTAAAACTTTTAACGTAGGTAAATTATCTGCTTTAACAAGGTCTATCCTTTTGTGCACTGAGAAATTGTCTCTTACGCCATAACAGTTATGGAAAGGAAACTCAGATGAAGAGTACTTCAGAAGTTATTCTCAGAAAATGTAAGATACATTACATTTGTCATCAAACTAACTGAAACACATAGCGTTTTAATAAATACTGTTAGCACTATTTTTGAGAAAATCAAAATGTTCCAAGCATTTTCAGTGTAATGTGTAATTGGGAGGATTTTTGTGAAAGCCTTCGCATCCTCGGAAGATGACAAACATAAATATTTTAATTGGTATTAAGCTGACTTAGGTTTTGAAATTACCCTTCCATAGTTATGTACAAAAAGACAGACAGACAAACATACACAAACACACACATACACACAAACACATGCACGAACGTACAAACTTACACAGGTACATGCACGGACGATTCTCTATAAAATGCTTTTTCTATTCAAGGACTCTCTATATTGTATTCGTGGGAAATGTCAGTATGAAATTTAGAATATTTCCGCTATTTGCTCTTGGTAGAGGAAGGGAGGAAGGGAGGAATGAGGGGAGAAAGGCTGGAGGGTGGAAGGGTGGAAGGGAGGAAGGGAGGGAAGAAGAGGAGTATGGCAGAAGGGAGGGAGGAAGGGAGGGAGGAAAGAAGGGAAGGAGGAAAGAAGGGAAGGAGGAAAGAAGGGAGGGAGGAAAGAAGGGAGGGAGTAAAGAAGGGAGGGAGGAAAGAAGGGAGGGAGGAAAGAAGGGAGGGAGGATTTAAAGGAGAGAGGGAGGAAGGACGGATCGTAGGAATGCAAGCAGGGAGGGGGAGGGAGGAAGGAAGTAAGGAAGGGAGGGAAAGAGGAAGAAAGTAAGATAGGAGGAGGGAGGAAGGAAGGAAAGAAGGAAGGGAGAAAGGAAGAGCGGAAGGAAGGAAGGGAGGGAGGAAAGAAGGGTGGGAGGGAGGGAGGAAGGAAGGAAAGGAGGAAGGAAGGGAGGAAAGATGGAAAGATGGAAGGAAGAAACAAACAAGCAAACAAAGAATTAAGCAGTCTGTTGTCATACAGCAATTACGGTTTTATTTCAGAACAAACGTGGGAGATCCTAAAGGTGCATGCATGAACGTGGGAGAACCTTACTAACTTTGGATCTAAAATTGCTATTTTTTTTTTTTTTTTTTTGTACATCAACGAAGGCTGCAAAATGATAAGCATGGAAAAAGGAAAAATGCTTCTGAAGGAAAACAAAAGAGAGGAAAACTTATCTATGCCGAAGACGGAATATCTAAGAGTCCTGCAGAGGAGGGATTTCAAATTATGTTAATGGAAAACATGTTTTCAAAAGTCCATTACTTGATATCTTCAATGCAATTCAGTACATTTCCTTTTTCTTTTCGTCCCTATAATTTTGGACTATTTTATGCGTGTATAACCCTTAATCCGTAGCACTTTACTGTGCAAATCCGTAGATAATAAATGACTAAAGTATTATTTGACGTGGAACCAAAATATGTGCAAATTTAAATAAAACGCCACGCGTCAGTGCGATATTTTTTCTATAATGTTTATAGGGTGACGTTTTAAGAAATAAGAATACATATAGGTTCAATTTTTATAAAAATATCTTATTCACTGTTTAAATACATGAAAAAAATTTGAAAATATCTACAGAAGAAGCAATTTTTCAACGTGAAATTTAATTGCTTTAATGCTTAAATTGCAATAGAGGGGACCAATTTGTTTTGAAAACATGATCCGCCGCTATAAATGGGTATTAATGGAACATAAACTACCTTTCAATAGAAGTAAAATAGTACATGCTGTTTGCGGCAGCAACATGAGATCAGTAAGGCGAAGCAAGAGCGAAAATTATAATTTGATTATTTTGAAATATGGTAATTTTTAGGAACATTTAGTCTGTTGCTCAGAAGCGGTAGTGAATAAAATAAGAAAGAATATGAAATGGTGGCTGTCTATGTAATCCCCTGTAACTACAGATACGTAGAATGGCTAGGAAATATCTGAACTGCGTTTCTCTATTCACTCTTGCACAAACTCTTTTTAAAAGAACTTATTCTTCCATCTGCTCCATGTTACTCGAAATAGTTACATAAATGGATTTATTACCTTCATCAAGATAATACGAATACAGTAGACTTCTTAAGTAGGATGGTCAAATCTTATTAGAGCAAGTTGCTATGTTATGGCCCTACCATTACATTCTACTTGCATGTCCAGGAGGAAAAAAAAAAAGGCTTCCTGTTTGAGAATAGTATAAGCATTTGAAAATTCGAATAACAAGGGATATCTCGAAAATGGTAGCCTCTGCAAATATGAATAAAAAGGCAGAAAATATATTTTTGTACAGGTTGGTTTTGTGTATTGCTTAAGGCTTACCAGTTATGGTTATACTTAACACTTACGGTTATACTTACCACAATTTAGAGGTTTTCAGAACTTATTATCAGAAAGTTTAAGTTATTTACTTCGGTTTTTATAAAAACACCTTAAACTTATGCTATTTTCATTCAAAACATATGAACAAATTTGGGAATAACAAACATTTAGGAAAAAATGTATTTAAAGGAAGTTTGGGGTGAGTTAAATTTCTTGAAACCCTTACCATCACCTCGTTGGAAGTTCCTGAACTTAGTTCTGAAGTTTAGTTTTGAGCTATGCTGTTCCGAGATAGACGTACGCGAACGTTTTTCTAAGAATGCTTGTTCTTTTGGACACAGGCAGCCTCTAAAAAGAGTATTTCAGTTAAATCTTGGTGTCGAAATTTTGGTCGCAATGCAGCTTCTCCACTTAGTATGTAAGTACGTGGTAGAGAAAGTGTAATTTATGGGCACTAGAAAAGCTTTGTTACTTAGATTCAAGATTCCCTCGAGAATCATTACTTCTACAACTGGAAGAAACACAAAATGAGCTTTGGGAATAAGAGATTTATGTAATTTATTGAGCTTTTCTTTGAACCTCATAATACTACACATACCAAATGGCCCAAGAGCTTTAACTAGACAGATATTCCTTCGTGGGCTAAAACAGTTGGAGAACGCAAAATGGCAAATACATTTAAACGCACGGCAGTGGCGTGAGGGACCAGAGGCGGTTCCCAGGATTCAACTAGAATGTATACCCGCTAATAACAGAAACGAACGGTGTTGCCCGGCTCTGTGGGGTAGGTGGTGGCGTGTCTGATTCACGTTCAGGAGGTTCGTGGTCCAAATCTCGGCCAGGGTGAGCTATCTGGATTACTTATCCTGAGCTTTCCTGATATCATTTCAGGAGCATCATTTCACCCATTTCATTCCTCGTTCGATATGACCTTTCCGATATGACTTGTCGCTGGAGGGGACGTACAGAAAAAAATAGATTAGAACAATGTAGACGTTCGAAAAAGTCTTAGATTGTTTTGCATTTATGTTGTCACCAGAGGATTTAGTTTCGGAACAAGTAACTCACTTTTTAGTTCAATTTGTATTGTCCGTTATTACACATCGATATTTTTACATCCTCAACTACATACTTGCAGTGGGCATGTAATGTATTGAATTCCACCGAAAAATTCGATTATGAGATTTCAGTGGAACTACAGTAGAAAATAGTTGTGTACTCATCGTGTGTTGCCAGTTGATCACTAGGATTATATGAAACAAAGAATGAGAGGCCCTTTTGCTTTTTTTGAACTCAAAACGTTTTATGATGTGATGGGCTGAGGCACAAGAAGGACGCGGTTGGGCTCAGCAGGAAGTGTTACATAAGCGTATTCCTCTCTGCGCTACGTTGCTTCAACATCAAGCGCCTTTTAAAAGGACACAAGAGACAGGTGCACAAAACGATAGATCATCAGTAACGAAATAAACTAGGTATATATGTAGTATATAATAATGATCCTCATATCACATTGAATGAGAAAAACAGTAGAATTCAGAAAAACTTTGATAATGTTTGGGTAGATAGATTCAGACTGCAAGATTCATAGCCATAACCGTGATTTGAAACACGGATCTCCCGGTCTCCGTACGGTTGCTCTTATTCATTAACCTAAAATGGCAATATGCCAATATAGCACTACATTCTCCAAATGCCCCGTACTTTTTTCCGGCGAAATACTGGATCTCGTATGCAATGAGGTACACGCGTTTTTGCGGAGACTAACAATGATGTAAGTACTACTAAGTCTAAGGCTTCATAATTTAATAACTATTAGGTAAGTGATGGAAACTAATCTTATTCCACACTACCCGTGTGTAGGGCAAGGTTTCGATATGTAGAATCAGAATGAAAGATTCAATGACAGCCGGGATTTGAAATACGTATATCCACAGTCTGTTTCCGGCTGTTCTTAACCATTTAGCTACCATGGCAATATTCCAGCATGACATTAAATTCTCCAACTGACGCGTATTTTTCCCGGTATACCACTAGAAATTCTCATATGCAGGGACATACATACCTTTCTGTACCGATTTACTCTGCCGTAAGTCCTAGATTTCATACTTTAATAACTATAAGGTGATTGATGGAAATAATTATCTTCCGCACTACCCTCCTATAGTGTTAGATTTGGATAATGTTGTTTGCATAGAAAGTATAAAAGCTACAGATATACCACATTGCCAAAAAATCCTTTTATCTTGAGCTCACGGGGAAGATCTGTCTCTTTAATGTTTTTATTTCCTCTACAAACAGTATTATAATAATAATAATA